>CAUJLX010000002.1:13625770-14225770 GCA_963280985.1 Strongyloides venezuelensis | reverse complement strand
TAAATAAAGATTTTTATTTAAAATAAGAGCCATTGGATTCTTTACAATATTGCCAACGCAATGGTGACTTATTTATTCCATTAGAATAAAAACTGCCGTCCCTGGAGTCGATAAAGTCTTCAATGGCAGATTTTATAGCCTCTTCGTTTTTGAAGACTTTCTCTCTCTCAGAAATTGGTCCAATTGCTTGAAAAAATAAAGTCAGTTGGAGCAATTTCAGGAGAATAAGGAGGGTGAGGGAGAGTTTCATATTTCAATTCTTTCAGCTTCTGAAATGTGATTCTTGAAATATGTGGGCGAGCATTGTCATGAAGAAGAATTGGCCCCTTTCTATTGACTAAAGATGGTCTTTCTTGGAACAATTTCTGGTGAACTTTATCCAATAATTGACAGTAGAGTTCAAGATTGATTGTTTCACCATGTTTCAGAAATTCATAGTGAAGAAGTCTCTCACAAGACTACCAAACAGTAACCAATACTTTCTTTGCCGTTAACTGAGGCTTTGGAAACTGTTTTGGATCTTCATTCTTATCCAACCACTGGCCATTACGTTTCCTGATGTCGTAGAGAATCCACTTTTCATCACAGGTTACGATTCTGTCCAAAAACGGGTCGTTTTTGTTCCTCAAAAGAAGAGAAGAACAAGTTTCAAGACGACACATTTTTTGTTTTTCGGTCAGCTCATGGGGTATCCATTGATCTAGCTTTTTCGTTTTTTCAATTTGCTGTAAATGACGAGAAACGCTAGATTTTGAAACTTCTAATGTCCCAGCAATTTCTCTAACCGTTTGACGTGGATTGGCTTCAACTACGCTTTTCAGCTCCTCGTTATCAACCACTGAATCCGGTCTCCCACGCTCCTCATTCTCAAGGCTTTCATCTCCTTCTTTGAATTTCTTTAACCATCTTTTTGCAGTCGCAAGGCTAACAAGATTCTCTCTAAAAGCTTCATTAATATTTCGTACTGTTTTTGAAGCACTTGTCCCTCTTTTAAACTCATATAGGAAAATAATACGAATTTCATTGATAGAAGGCATTTTAATAAATTGACAAAAAAGGTGATAATTTGGTTTTTTTTTATGATTTTTATGTCATTTTGTAGAGGAGATTAAGACAAATCAAACGAGATGCTTGACATCATTTTATCATTACTAGTTAGTTAATAACGTCAGTTTGAAGTGCTGCGTATATAAAATGGCTCATTTCATGTGGGACAACCTAATATATACAGTCGAAACGACATACATTTTTTTATAATTTACTATACATTTTTCTATAAAATGATAAACATTTCTAAAAGATATTTACTATACATTTTTTTAAATTGTAAGGTTGTTTTTAAATATAAAAATATGTATAACCGATACAAAATACATAGTTTTTTTTTGTGAATTGATATATAATTTTTATAAAAATGTGTATTAATTATTTTAAAACTACTAGTGATAAAGTGAAATCCTATGATTTTGAGAACGACTTAAGAAAGATCCAAAGTGAAAAAAAATATTTTAAATGTAAACCTTAACTACTATAAAAATTTTGAGTAAGATAAAGTTTATTAATTATGATTCTTATAGATGACAGTTATCATCAAAAGTAATAAAATATGAATATTATTATTTTAGACTTGCAGAATCTTTTGAAACATTTTTTTTGTGATTTGCATACTATAATTTTTCTATAAAATTGTAAATAATAGTTATATAAAAATATTTATAATTATTAGAATAACAAAATAAATACTTATTGTTTTAAAAAATTACTTTTTAATTACTTTAACTTTTTAAAAATTACTCACGTTCTTGAATTTTGTTAATTTATAAAAAATCTTTTTTAAAATTGATTAAATTAATATAAAAAAGTGCAAAAGTATTTAAAAAGATTAAAAAATCACTTGATGACAGTATTAATTATTAAAAACATAATTAATACATGTTAAATTTACTATGTTAGTGTTTATAATTTACGGTCTTTCGTATATTTTATGAAAAATTTAAAAAATCAACAATTTCTGTTAAAATGTTGAATTTCTGGAATTTTTTTCTTGTGCTAATCGTTTTGACTTGTATAAAATCACCTTTTTGTATATTTAATTTAGAAAAAATATGAAATCTAATTCCTTAAGATTGATCATACATTTATGTTAATGTAACTATTCACATTTAAAAAAATGTATGATAAGTTATAAGAAATGTATGTACATTCCTGTAAAAAAATGTGGCAAATTAATATAACAAATATGTAAATCGTTTCAACGTTATACACAGTCAAAACAACATATATATATCTGTTTTTCAAAATATACAATGCATTTTCTGAAAAATTCACAAACAATAATAGATAAAAGTATATGTTTTTTATAGGAAATGATACTTTATTATGTTATTAAATGATTTAACATTTATGTTAACCGATATATTAATTTTTTAAATTGTGTATCTTTAAGAAATTTATGATTACTAATATTTACTAATAAAGTTAATAAATATTTTATTTTTTCAGCACTACATCAGAGGGCACTACAGCACATGTCGAAACGATAATTTTCACTTCGGCTGTATTTTCTTCATAGACAGGTTTTTTATATCAACAGTAGTGTAATATAGAGGTAAAGCTACACTAGCCTGATTGGGTTAATACGTATTTACTCCTGTCGAAATATAGGTAATACATACTAGCCTAATAGGGTCCAGTGCAGTTTTATCCGAAATAATATTATCCTATCAAAATTGTAATGATAAATATATATAATACAATACAAAAATTTGAAAGTCATGTAGAATTACTGGTGTTAATAAATTTAGATATATGTCAATAATTAAAAAAATTAATATAAAACAAGGAGTTGAAGAACTTTAAGAATCCTCATAATAGAATAGACAAATTCATCATTGTTCATAAAGTTATCAAATTCTGCTTCATAAGAATCAGTTTCTGTCAATACTTTTATAGTAGGAAAAGCTAATGTCAGTTCATCTTTAACATTTTCTGGTAATTTGTTAAAAGATCTCTTCAGTATATATATATATTTAATAATTATTTTATAATTTGACGCTTTCTTTCTATTTTTAGCTAAATAATGCCCTTCTTTACACATAGAAATGTAAAAATTCCTTCCCTTTTCCGATAAGCTTTCACGTTTATTTTTTAACCTATCAAATAGATTTATCAATTTATTATATAATGTTGGTGAAACTTCTTTTAATATTTCATTTTCGTGTTTTCTATTATCATTCTTATACAGACCTTCCGTATATTCATTAAGAACTACTGTTTCTTTCTTTGTTAAATTGCTGTCAAATTGAGCTAATTCTCTAGGTGTATACCCTTTAAAATTATTAAGAAAATATTTTGGTAAAAACTTACAAGTTAATTCTTCTTTAATTCTTTTATCAAGTTCTTCATTTGTATTTATATCATAAATAATAAATGCCAAAGTAACACCAATTATTATTGTAATAATAATCGTAATATAAAGATACTTTTTAATACTAGCCATTTTATATTTTTTAAAAAATATATAGTAAATTACATTTACATGTTATTAAAATTATACTAATAAAAACAATTTAACAAGAAGCATTTCTATATATCACCAAGACAAAATATTAAGTAAAAGATACTTTCGTGTTTATAATAACGAAGTTCTTCATTTTTTAACTGGTAAAAAAGATCAATTTAAATAATTAATCTTTTACTCATCGAATTTGCTTATTTATTTGGTAAATAGTGTAACCGTACGAGCAATAGAAGTATAGCAATGTGATCATTTAATGATTAATTGCCTGTTAATGTGGTTATAATATTTCACTAATATCAATGTAATTAATATTTCATAAATAGCTTTATGTCAATACGTTTCTGTTAAAAAAACGAAAAATTAAAATAGCGGAAATCAAATGTTTAGAATCATTAGTAGAGATTATATAAATTACTAATGATGAATAAAATGTGATACAATATTTAATAATTTATAGCAATAAAATTATTTTACTTGGTAATTTGTGATTTTGAAAAAAATATAATTGTATGTTAAATTTTGTTTTTCATTTATAGCACACATAATAATATTATTAAATTTAATTACTCTTTGTTCTAGTTAGAATAACAAAAAGAAAGTCTTGTTTTACGATTACGTAAAAATATTTTTAAAGAAATAAAAAAGGAATTTATTTTAAAACATCATAAGTAAGCTTACAAAATATTAATTCAATTTTTATATTTGATAGTTGAAGTAAATTACTTTAAAATAACAACATGTAATGAAAAAAGTTCTAATTATCCTTTTTTTAACTTATCAGGTATGTCGTTTACTTTTTCACTTCATAGTTAATATTTAATTTTCAACGTTAAGAAGTCCTTTAACCAATTTTTGGAATTTCTCATTTTCAGCGAGAGCGTGCATTTTTGGGAAAACTTGTCTTAATTCTGTCTTAGCTGCATCACTGAGTTCTTTGTATTTGACAATATATTTATTTACAAGTTCCTTTAATTTATCTAGATTTGGTTTTTCACCTGGAGCTGGGCGGAGAGCACGAGCTTCTTTAATTAATTCTTTGGCAAATGTTTTTGGTTCTTCAGAAAGAGAATTAACTTTATCCTTAACCATCTTGTAGAGACTTTCGGCTTTCTCTCCAAGAGCTGGAGATTTTTCTTTAAGAGCTGCAATAGCTTCTTCTTCATTAGCAAAGTTATCGTGATTTTTAGCGATTTCAATGAGAACTGCACGGTCTTCTTGAGTTATTCCCTTGTAAAAATCTTTAACCTCTTCAGGAACAAATTCTAAAAACGAAATTTGATATATTTGTTTTGGTATAAACCGAAATTACCTTTAAATTGAGCTGGAATTTGGTCATATGGAAGAGCATTTCCAGCAACGACTGTGATACCAATAATAGCAATAACAAGTAAACGAATAGAAATCATCTTGAAGAAAGTAATAAACTTTAGCAAAAAGTCTATAAATTATGAAATCAAAACAAGAAGATCCCCTTTTTATATTCAATTAAAAGGGTGGAGTTCAATAAGATAAATCTTATACTGATGGATTTAATTATTGATCATCTTTGTTATCAGAACAAAAAGAAGAGGGAAAAAAGTGATATTCGTAGATGACACTAATTTCATTGGTTAATACTTTCTTTTTGCCATACATAAAATGCACTTCTTTAATATATCAGTACGAAAATGAAAGAGAAAACTATAAGAAGAAAGAAGCAGGAGGAGTTATTTACAATTGGTAGAAGCTGGAGGTTCTTAAAGATTTGTTATGCTGTCAAAAAGAAAAATTATAGAAGAAATTAATATTTAAAACATATAAATTACTATTGTCTTTATTATTGTAAACATGTCTTATTATATGTTAGATATGTAATGAGGAATTAAAATAAAAATAGGAAGGTACAAAGAAGCACGATTTTGACCTATTATTTGAAATATTAAAATTCTAACATTAAATGATCAAAACTTAAAGACATATTTTATAAAGTAAAAAAGAAATAAGATAATTCTTTTTATTAATATGCATAATTAATCTAGAATGAATTGTGAAAAGTTGTAGTTTAAAGTGTTAAAGCAACTCTACTTTTATTATATCCACAAATATAAATAATTTTTATCAATTTTATGCTTTCAAAATTGTAAAACGCTAACATATTTGCGTTTACCAATGAAGAAAATATAGTAAAGAATATTTTGATGAAAAACGAAATTGATAAATTTAATCATACTTTACCGCAAAATTTTTTACATAAACTTTATCATTTAATCACCAACGATTGTTTTATAAAAAATATGAAAGTTTAAAATTTTTAAAAAAAGTGTTATTCATTTTTCAAGAAATATTTCGAAATCACCAACAATAAATTATGTATAATATGTATCTTGAAGCTCAAAATATTTTTGTGATTAAACTTTGTAAGATATTAAATATAAGATAATCGAAAACAATTTTTTACGTTACACTTTAAATTTTTGGAGTGAATACTCTAAAAATCTACTTTATCACAATATTGTGGAATAATTAAAACAATTGAGAATATACCGTTTTCTAATTAGATATAATTATGTAATTTTTGTTTCTAATGATAATAAAATTTGTTCTAAAACGTTAACGATAATAAGTCAATTTATAATGTTTATTTTAGTCATATTTTATTCTTTGTAATATAAGAAAAAAATGTGTAAAATACTTTCTTTATTCTTTTTTTTAAACTACTTTATTGCATTATCAAAAATGAAGTTTTACTTTGTGCATTTGAAGATATTTCTAGATTAATAAAATGTGTTAAGCAATTAATTCTCATTTTTGTTCATTTCTTACATTTATTACACAAGATAATAACGAAAAGGCACAAAATCAAATATATTCTTTTTTGCATATGTTTTATCAAATGTGTGCTATTCTTACTCTCTTTTGATAACAACCAAAAGTTAAAAAAAGAAGAAATATTTTGTACAAGTCAAAGAACAATCATAACATACTAAAATATTCTATTAAAATCATATCACCAAAATATTATTTTTGTATTCCATTTATGTGTCGTGCTTTAGTTGCTTTATTTTAAAAATGATTTTTTTAAATATCCTTTACTTGAAAAAATTTACCACTTATTATAAATATAAATAAAAAATGTGGTATGTTTTAATGAATATGAGTGTAAAAAATTACTTCAATTTTTTTTCAAAAATCTGAAATAAATAATCATTGAAATTTATCAACGAACGACAACAAGAATTCTATTTCATAATATTACTTTTTAATATAAAATTACTATTTAAGCAATAAAATTTTTGTTAGATGAATGTTTTTTGAGAAACTTTAATATTTCATACATAGTTCAAGATAATTAAAATTTAATTTGGTTAATTTCCCTAGATGATCACAAAGAATATTTGATAAAATCTATTACTACAAATATTGATATTTTAAAAAATAAAATTTTAAATTATTTATTGTCTTTCATTATTAACAAATTAATCATAATAGTTTCCTTTTAACTAATGAACTAAAAATTTTATTTTATATAATTCCAATTTTTCAGAATTTCCTGAGATATGTTATTCTAACAATATTTCTATTCATTTTAAAAATAAAATATACGATAAATGCAATATTAATAACATAAAGGTTATATACTTTTTAAGATATATAACCAAAATTTTTAAGATAATATCATTTATTATAAATTAAATTTAAAAAAATACTTAATTAATGTAAATTAAACTATCAAAATTCATTTTTCATAGTTACAAAAGAAAATTGCAATTATCTTCATTTTTTACACCATAAAAGCCAACTAATAATGATAAAAAATTATTAAACAAATTAAGCAATAGTTGATTATAATCTGTTGTTGATTTGTTTAGATGATTGTATTGATATAAGAACATATCCTTCACTTCCAATAAGTAAAAATAATATTAAATAATGATATAAAAAAGACATAAAAATACTCTATATAATGTATTAATTATGGGTCCCTCAAAATAAAATTTTTTATTTTTTACCAATTTTTTAATATAAGAGATTTTATAAAGAACACCAAACAATAAAAACAAATCCAGTATTTTATCAAAACAATAAACAAGAATTTTCTTATGTTTTACTAATTATTTACGTCAAAACAATATACATAATGTATTACTATCAGGCAAAAATTTTCTTAAATATGAGTTGTATCATGGAAGTAAATCTTTTTATCGACAACAACTTAAGCTTTGGATAATTTATGCTTTTTAATATTAAGATAAATGTCAGTTATCTCGATATTATCAACTAAAATCGACTTTAATTCAATGAAACAACTTTATACTACCAATGTTCTTTAGTCAATACCCTTAAAATTTTTCTTTGTCTATTAGTATTAAAAGAATAATCATTATTTTATAATCTTATCCTAAACAAATGTATATGAAAAAGCAGAAATTATATTCCCTACTGATTCCCCGCAATGGATCATTTTACTCTTGCCGAATGATAATATTGCATAATTTTCATATACATTTTAAATGAATTCTAAAATTGTTATGAATTGTATGACTAATTTTTGAGCATTTAAAATAAGTGGAATGTAATGGGTATGGAAGAACATATATATTTTGTAGAAACTTTGTTATATTTTGAGTATTGAGAAAAATAACAAAAATTTTATTATATCATTTTCATCGAAAAGCGTTTTACTGAGTAAATAGAATATCTAAGAAAATATTTTATTTCGTCATCCGGCTTACAAGCTATAATTGAAGAATTATTTTAACAAATTAAATTTCTTTCAAAAAAAATAATAATCCGTACAAAAGAAACTAAAATAATATAAAATATTATTTTCCCTTTAACAAAATGATAGATACACTATATAATAAAATAAATTTATTACTTACTAGTGATCTAATTTCAATGATATACCTTACTCAAGGATTTACTGAATATGATGATTATTACCTATATATAGACGACAAAATTCCTTAAAGCTACTATTTTATTATCAATCTGTTTGTCATCATTGCAAAAATAGTTTAACAGTCTCTCATTTCTTTTAAAAGATAGTTTTTTTAAAAATTAAATAATAGAAATTTTAACATTCTAACTACTTATCTCAACTAAAATTATGACTATTTTTGAAAATGAGAAAATCTCCATTAATCGTAGCGGTGTATTTAAATTAATGGAAAAGGTAAGACACTATTATTTTAATCTTTATTTTATTTCTAGTTATGTGATGAAATTGTACGTGAGTTCAATACCCAAAATCAATCTTCATACGGTGAACGATTAATTAATGTGTGTGAAGAAATGTCTGAATCATCTTCACTAATTTTGTCATCGTTTCTCCGAATTATTGAAATGGCTCCAAGATTTGACTATGATGAATTAACCCCTGGAAATGGTTTTAGGTCAATGATTTGCATTTGTGATACTGCAGTGATACATGTTATATCAGTTTTAAAAAAATGTTTGGATGACAAAAAAAGTCTTATTTTTAGATTATCATATTTTACTAAAGAACTTGAGAATTATATGGCTGTATTTCGTTTTCTGATTCTTTCGACTCAGCAATTGATAGGATCTATAGATTACGATGATAACGATAGCCTTTTCCCTCCAATTAATATTAATGATTATAGTTCATATATTAATGTTTTTAAGACAGTAAAAGGATATGATGCTTCTTGTTTTTACAGTAGACCATTAGGATTACAATTCTGTCCATCAATTGGAAAAATGTTTAAGGTAATTTGTACATTTTTTGCTTCATATAGTAAAGCATGTGAAAAAGGAAATGGTACACTTGACAAAATTGTCAATTCAGCTAAATATATGATTTCACCTGAAGAAAGAGCATTGAAGATTGTTGACATTATAAGGGAGGCTGATATTGAATTTTGTAAGGGATTTTGGAATTTACCCGAATATGCTACTATTCCAAAGTGGTTTGGTATTGTTATGGCAATATGCGAAATACGCTATATAAAAACATACTTCAATTTGTCGTTGAAAACTACGGATAATGGCAAAGTTATTATACCAATACCTTCAACAGCTAAAGAATCTCATACAATAAAATATCGTATTATTTCTTCTGTTTATCGTATACATATTAGCAAAGAAAGAGAAGATAATGTTTATCCCTTATCACCATATTTGATATTTCATTGTCATGGTGGTGGTTATCTTGCAACTTCTTCTAAATCTCATGAGTGTTATCTTCGATCATGGGCAAAGCAGTCTAGTTGTCCAATTATTTCAATAGATTATTCACTTGCTCCAGAAAATCCTTATCCAAAGGCAATAGAAGAGGTTTTATATGCGTATGCTTATATTTTAAAATATCCTTTCAAATTCGGATGGACTGGTGAAAAGATAGTTTTTGTTGGAGATTCAGCCGGTGGGAATCTAATATCATCTTTAACAATGAGATTAATTAGTTTAAATGTAAAACGAATGCCTGATGCGTTAGTACCTATTTATACACCATTTCTTTTTCAATACTTACCATCACCTTCAAGATTATTAAGTTTTATGGATCCTCTTCTTCATGTAGGAATGTTACTAAGATGTTTAACTGCTTACACAATGGGAGATATTCCTATTAATAAGATACCATTGTTATCTAAAATTGATAAAAATATGGCAGATAAAAAAAGTGCTATGGAAGATTATATTAGAGAATTTAAAAATAGTCAATTTAAAGATTCTTTTAATTCTAATAACCATTCACAGACTATTAAAAGTTTATTTGATGCTACACTTAATTCAACCATTTACAACAATTCAACAATTTTTTCATATAATACAGACGATTCAGAAAATAATATGCAAGAAGATATATTTGATCAAACACAAAATGTTGATATTAGTATTGATCCCAATTATATTATTTTGTCTTCAAACAATTTTAATGCTTCTTTGGTTACGTATTTGAAAGAAAATTTCCCAATTTCATATGATTACAATACGACAATAAATGACGACGATGATGAAGTTTTTGAAGAAAATACTGAAAGAAATATAAAGGATTATGGATTAAAGAGATCAATGGAAGGAAAAAAAAGATCATTGAGTTCAAGTATTGTTACTACTGCATCATTAGCAGCTTCTTATGCCATAGATAATTTCAATGACTTATTTGACAGTGCCAAAAAACCCATAGGATATGATGACAAGGAAAAATTAAAAAATTCACTCTCAATGACGGCTCAAGAAGCTGTATATGAGCAGCAAAAAGAAACTAATAAAGATAAAACGGCACTTGATGAATTATTAAAAATAAATATACCACGAAATCCTGAAATTTCACCCATGTATGCCGATAAAGAAAGTCTAATGAAATTTCCGCCTACTTACTTTATTGGATGTCATTTAGATCCACTTCTTGACGATACTATATCATTTGCCAAGAAATTAAAAGAAGCTGGTGGTAATGTTAAAACTGTCAAACTACTAAATAATTTGTGCCATGGATTTCTAAACTTTACCTATGTTTCTCCAGAATGCAAGAAAGGTTCAGATGAATGTTTAAAAATTATAAAACAAGCTCTAAATATAAGTGACGAATTTGTAAATTGTTAATTTACTTTTTATTTGTATAGTTAAAAATCAAATTTATTTATAAAGTAGAGTTATTTTTTAAGATAATTTTTTTCGATTGTTTCTATTGCTAATGACACTTGTTGTCTGGTTACTGTCTCATCCCAAAGGGAACAAAGAACAACGTTGCTTTTTGATATTCTTTCTTCAATGCTTATTTGACTATCTATCCTTTGAATTGCTTCTTTTTCTGACAGACCATTTCTTTTAATAATCCTTTTAATTGCTTCTTCTCTTGGAACAAATATTGTCCATACTTGGTGGCAAAAAGCATCCCAATTTGCTTCTAATAATACAGCACCGTCTATAGCTATAATAGAACTTTTACTTTTCTTTATCATTCCTTGAGCTTTTTCGGCGATTTTTGGCCATACAATTTCATTAAGCCTTTTCATTTTACTTTTGTCACCAAAAACAATTGACCCAAGAGCTTTACGATCTATTTTATTTTCCTTTAAAACACTTTCTCCAAATTCCTTAACAATATTTTTTCTAAGATCTTCATTTTCATCATATAAAATATGTGCTAATTTGTCACAATCGATTACCTCAATGTTTTGAGTCTCTAAAAACTTTGCAACTGTCGATTTTCCTGAAGCAATACCACCAGTAATTCCAATAACATAAGGAGAATAAGGAATATTCTTTGGTTGAGGCTCTTTTAAAATAGTTCCAAGTAAGGATCTTCTTCTAGCTGAAGAACTCAATTTGACTTCCTTTAAAATTTCATCAGCGCCATCAATTAGAGGAATAACATAACTATCAAGAGTTGAAAGACCTCTTTCGGCACGCTTTGCGTTGACGGCATCGGCACCTTTTTTAGTCTCACTGCTAGAAACGATAAGTTTTAAGTTTGGGTCAACAATACTAGGACCAAAAGAATCAATTATACCTTCACTTCTACTTTCTATTCCTATACTAACATCTTCAACAAATTCATCAACTCCTCTTTTTCTGTCTTCAAAACTTTCCATTAATTCATATAAAATTTTTTCTAAACAAAACAAACAAATAAATGTTTAAAACAAAAAAATATAAAGTTACTCTTATTCATATCACCTGTGGTTATACCAACAACCACGTATTTAGAAGCATGAAGAATAGCAGTACTAAGAAGGAGTTTGTGACCATTATGAATTCTATCAAAAGTTCCCCCAATGACAACAGCATCATAAGGTTTTTTATACTTCATGAAGTTATCTATGGCAATGGCCTTTTCTTCAACATCATTATCTCCAAAAAATGCTTGGTAATTAACGTCTTTTCTTGGATCTAACAAAACACGCACATCAAGATGAGGACATACTTTTGTAGCTTCAAAATATATATTTGGTATTTCTTTAATAAGATTATCATATCTCTCTACACGTATGTATAACCTTTTCTTGATGAGATATTTAGCATTTGATAAAAGCGTAGTAAATTTTGCGCCATTCCGTGATGTTAATGACAACAAACCAATATTAGACATTGATGGTTTTTTTTCTGTAATCGGAGCCATAATTAGAAGATTATATTATGTAAAATGTGATAGTCGAGAAACAATTTTATGGAAAAAGAAATATAGTTTTTTAACACTACTTTAAATACTACAGATATAGAATAGTGTTTTTAAAATGTTATAGTATTTAATAATAAATAGTCGAAATTCCACGTAACGAAAAGAAATGATTAAATCAGTTACAGAAAAAGGAAAAGTTATAAATAAGTATGTTAATATATAGAAAAAAAGACAAATCAAAAGATAAGTGTAATTCATTACATTACAACATGCATTCTCAAAATTTTATTTATGCCTTTTGTGTTGTTAATTTCCTTTTATTTGATTAATACTAAAATTTGTTTATTAATTTTAATTTACACTTTCTAATTATTATTATTTTCTTATGATTTACTGTTGACACATTTCATAACAATCTTACGATATTGAGTAGGAAAATTCCATGTGTAAACACTCCCTACATCCATAGAATATCATATTATATTTAAGAAGAAAGAACACGATATATCTAAAAGGACAATATACCAGGAAAGTAGTTTGTATCTTAATGGTTAATAACCCAAGGTAATTTATCCGACTTTGCGTTAAAAAAAGGTATAGCATTCATTTTTCTTCAAGAAAAAAACCAAAGGATCATCATTTCACTTGTATAAAAAATTTTCTATCTAGTAAAATTTTATTAATTCAATTCCCCTCAAGACAACAAAATATCTTTATTTATTTTTTTTTATTTTTGTTAATACATCGCTTCGAGTTAGATAAGTTAAAGCAAACTTAATTTTGCTTTCTGTAAACATTATACCAAGAAAATTGTCCATTTTTAATGATATTTATGATATATTAAGTAACTCTTTGTCAATTACACTGTCAAAATGTACTTCAATAGGTTTTACAACTTTAACGCTTCCGAGAACATTTATTTGCAAATTTTCTCAGGAAATTTGTCATTTCTTTGCCAAGTGAGTATAAATAAATAAAACGATTTTTAGTTAGGACGTTTCTAGTACTATGTATATTAGCTGTAAAAAATAATGTTTGGGAAAAAAGTGTAAAAATGCCTACGTGTGTTTTATAAACAATTTTTATGAAATATCCTACTTTTTTACATACATAAAAATCAATAAAATAGTTTACATTAAATTTTATCATTTCTATGTTAAATTTTAACATTTTTAATTTTTACGAGTAATTTTATTTTTTATATCCTAACTATTTATGCTTAATAAAATTTTATTATTTGCCCCGTACTTTAGAAGATATAGATAAGATAGTAAAAAAGTTATTTTAAGATCACATATACATATTATTATTGTGATAAATATTTTGATAAATTATTGTCACTTTTATATTTATTATATGGATAGTCATTTATGTTTGTTTTATTGTTTAAGATATTATTCTTTTATATCAAAAATTGTTCTTTTTTAAGATAATGTTTTGTCGTATTCCTAAAGCAGTTACGATAACAGCTAAACGTCCTTTATCAGGATGGTTTAAGGATGTTCCTATGGGACCACCAGATGCTATTCTTGGTGTAACTGAAGCATATAAGAAAGATAAGAATGAAAAAAAAATTAACTTGGGTGTTGGTGCTTATCGTGACGATCAAGGAAAACCATGGGTTCTACCATCTGTTAGGGCTGCTGAGAAGAGAATAATAGAGAAGGAACTTGGATAAAGAGTATGCTGGAATTGCTGGAATACCAGAATTCACTAAAAAAGCTGCTCAGCTTGCATTCGGAGAGGATAGCACCATCCTTAGTGAAAAAAGAAATGCTACCGTTCAAAGTATTTCTGGTACTGGTGCATTGAGAGTTGGTTCTAATTTTCTCTCTGCTTTTCATTCCGGACCTAAGGTTTGTTATCAACCTTCTCCAACCTGGGGAAATCACGTTCCAGTTTTTAAACATGCTGGAGTAGAAGTTAAACAATATCGTTACTACGACAAAAATACATGTGGTTTTGATGAGAAAGGATGTTTAGAAGATATTTTAAAGATTCCACAAGGTTCGATTATTCTTTTACATGCTTGCGCCCACAATCCAACTGGTGTCGACCCATCATTTGAACAATGGCAGAAAATGGAGGAAGTTATTAGATCAAGAAATTTGTATGTTTTCTTTGACATGGCGTACCAAGGCTTTGCATCTGGTGACATTATTAAAGATGCTCAAGCAGTTAGATATTTTGCTAAAAAGGGACATAATCTTTGCTTAGCCCAATCTTTTGCCAAAAATATGGGACTTTACGGAGAAAGAGTTGGCGCTTATACAATTGTCTGTCCAGATAAAGACGAAGCAGATAGAGTAATGTCACAATTGAAAATTCAAATAAGACCTGTTATCTCAAATCCTCCAATTCATGGAGCACGTATAGCAACAGAAATTTTAACAGATCCTTCTCTTAAAGAACAATGGTTAACCGATGTCAAAACTATGGCTGAACGAATTATCTCAATGAGAAAACAATTAAAAAGTTTATTGGAGAAGGAGGGAAGTACTCGTAATTGGGAGCATATTACTAATCAAATTGGTATGTTCTGTTTTACAGGAATTTCTCCAGAACAAGTAAGTTTCAGAATATGTATGGGAATTTATTAATTACAATTATTATAGGTCAATAAACTTACAAATGATTTTTCAATTTATCTTACAAAGGATGGTCGTATTTCAGTGGCTGGAGTCTCATCAAAGAATGTTGAATATTTAGCTCATGCACTTCATCAAGTTACCAAATAATTGGAATGTTTTCAAAGTATAATGGATATAAAGTGGTTATATTTCATTATTTTTAGGTTATCTTTAAGTAAAATGAAGAGATTTAAGAAACATTGAAATATTAAATTAACAAGATCTTTTTTTAAGAATAAGGTTTATTTTTAAAAAAAAAAGTATATATAAAACTGAAGGTTGTTTATACTATGTTTTAAAAAAAGTATTGATAAAATTTAATATTGTTGTTTTACGAATTATTTTATATAAAATATTTTACAAGGAACTTTCTACATTTCAAGCATAAAATTGCGGATAAATAAAAATAATAATTTTCTTTTATATTATGGCAATTTTGTTGTAATAAAAGAGAAACGTAAAGTTTTATTTACAACTGGTAACAGGAGGGTAGAATTTTTTCCACATTTAAAGTAAAATTTTTTAATAGCATAGTTTGGAGGTAGAATTTAATCTAATTTTATGTATATTTATAATGGAAGGTGCAAAAAATTGTATTTTTTTCGTCTCGTGAAAATATGAATATTATCTTATTTTAATAAGTGCATGTATATAATAAAATTATTTGTTAAGTTTGCACGCCATTTTTTTATTAAAAATATTTTTCGAAAAATAAAATTTACTTTTTTGAAAAAGTTAATTAAAATCTCATTTTTGAAATATTCCCTTTTTTAAAAAATTTTATTCTCAATGAAATATTAAAAAACGATAAAAGAAACAAAAGTAAAAATCAGATTAAATAGTCTAGCATACAAATAGATTTGATTAATACCCTATTTTTCATTATTTAGTTACTTTTACTTCAGAAGCTATTTATTTATTCTTTGTTAAATTTTTCTCACTCTTCAATTAGTTCTCAGTTTTCTTCATTTTATTTTTTTTGGTTATACATTGTCTATATCAAATATTTTATACTCGAATATTCATTTTATGCTATTTAAAAATTTAATAGTTTCAATTTATTATTCAAAAACAATTTTTTTTGCTTTACTATCTCCTCTTTAAATTAATAATAAATGGTTTATAGTAAATGATTTACATAATTAAATGTTTTTTTTCTTAGGTAATAATGTGAATATTATTGCTAATGTTTCGATGAGCTATAAACATTCTAATAATATTATTCTTTTATAGTTATATGTTTGTTAATTGAGGAACGTGTTTAATATGATGCAAAGAAGATATCTTATAGATATATGGAATTTTTTTATCACATCACTTTTTTGTAAAACTAATTTTAATTTTGTTACATTTTTTAATGTTTTATTTTTTATATCCTCTGTTAAACAGCTCCAGATGTGTTATTATAAATTTACAAGAATTACTATTGACAGAATGGTTGCAATAAAGTTAACCGATGATTAAATTATTTTTTTTACTAATATACTTTTCTAGAAATTTTTTAATTATAATTCGTTAGATATTTAGTCTATTTGATTTTATCTTAACTAAATAAAACTTCAATATATAACATTATCATGAACTTATCTATCTTTTCAATAATTATAAAAGAGTTTTATGTAGATAAGTAAGTTTATAATTTATAAATAAATTTGTTAGGAAAAAAACTACAAAATTATTTAATTTTAATCTATTAAATGAATAAAATTTTCTACAACTATTTATCTCTTTAGACTAATTTAATATTAAAAAAGTTATTTACTTGTTTATTTATATAATTTATTTATTGGAAAAATAATTTTTTTGTTTATATAATTTTTATAAACCCTAAAAAGATATTAAATTGGAATGTTTATCGTCTTTTAGAAGAAGAAAAAAAAGTAGATTTAAATGGTTTTGGATAAAAAGTATATTTGTGAGTTTTAAGCATTTTTAATGATCATCAAATAATTTTTTATAGATATATATTTTGTATTTGATATTAAAAAAGTATATTACTATTATTTATATTCTTTCGTTTTTTCTGTACTATTCCGGTTGTTAAAATAAGTTTATAAAGATGCTAATTACGGTTTTTTTATAGTAAAAAATTTATAAGCATTTTATTCTAGCACATTTTTATATACGTAATAGTTAGCTGTAAAAATATTCTTTTATTAATTATTTGTCATTATCAGAATCCTTAAAAATTCTATAATCTGTTATCTTAGAAGCTTTTTATCTTTCTTTATATATAATACATTTATTTATTTTTACAATGTGATAATGAAACAAATTATGTTTTTCTAAAAAAAATTATTAAATTTAATTTAACTTTCTATAATATGTAAATATTGTTAATTTTGCATAATCGAGTAGATAATAATAATTATTAAATAAACATCTAGTAAAATATATTTTAAAATTTATCTTGAAAAATACTAAATAATTATGATCTCTCACGTATTTTCTCATTTCGATAATACATTTTTAAAAAAAAAAGTGATAAATATAAATTTTTTCCTTGTATATTAATATTATTGTTTTTTTACTTCAGAAATAAATAATCTTTAAAGATCTTTATATCGACATTGGCATGTTTTTCGAAGATTTGATATAAATTTGACATCTTTATATTTTTATCAATTTCTTTTACTTGTCTATCTTCTTAACCATATATTTTTAAATGGAGAACAATACAAAATTGGGTATAAGAAAAAAAATATTTTTCCTATGATTCTTTTACTTCCTCTCACAATATAAATTAAATCAACTTTACCTAATCATACATATTCTCATCTTTAAAAATGATAACTAAACTTTAAAAATCTAATTTATTGTCTTTTACTACTTCTATTCAGTATTTAACTTTTCAAATATACATATTTATATATATTTCTTTTTTCCTTCCATATATATGTAAACCATATCAACTATACTTATTGAGGAGTGTTTTAAACAAATTTAATGTCTCCTATTTAACTTTTGCCTGATTTAACAATGTTGATTAACGAAAATATAATTTTAAAAGAATTATATTTTAAGCATATAAACTTATTTTTTCCTTTTATTTCCATTTATCCTCCTTCATTCCTTCAATTTCAAGTAATTCTATTTTTAGAATATAATAAATATTATTTACATATTTTGGTTTTCTTTCCTCCTTAGATGTTGAATGTATCATCTTGTATTGTTTAGGTAAAAATATTATCAAAATAGTTGTATGGAATACATTAGTTATATTTTTATTACCAATTTTCTTTATTTTTTATTGAACTCTTTTTATATAAATATGAATTATTTTATTTAAAAAAAATTTATAATTAGTTCTTCAGGAGTGTGGTAAACTTGGAAAAAGATTTTCAATTGTTAGTATTTTTAAAGATAATTAGTTATATTTGATTTTAATTTATTATCACCATATGAATAAAAGTTTTAATAAAAAATTATAAAAAAGGCATATTTAATATTTAGCAAGTGTAGAAAGTATATTAAAAATAATGTAAAGTTTTTAAAATAAATGATAAAAAAATATTAATATAGTATAAATTCATAAAATATTTGTGTATTACTTATTTTTATTATTTTTTATATCTTATTCTTAAAACTACAATTAACTTCATATTGAATGGTAAAATTTTCTTTTTTTTTGGTATTATTTTTTAAATTTATAAAAGAATTATCTATAACAATGAAGATATAATGCACTACAAAGCAGAAAATGTTTAATATACTTAAGTT
This sequence comes from Strongyloides venezuelensis, assembly GCA_963280985.1. NCBI lineage: Eukaryota > Metazoa > Nematoda > Chromadorea > Rhabditida > Strongyloididae > Strongyloides > Strongyloides venezuelensis. The sequence continues at coordinate 14,206,830 of CAUJLX010000002.1, read as the reverse complement.
GAGTAGTTTATAGAAAAAAATATGAATAGTTAAAACTTAATCCCATAACTTTGAGTGATTCTTTCTTTTTATTTAAGTAATAAAAAATGGCAATCTTTAATGGTTGAATGATTTATTTTATCTCTTTATCATAAAAATATTAAAATCAATAGAAAAATTTAAATTTATTTATCATTAATTATTATCATGTTCATTTAAACTTTTTTCCAGATATTAAAAGTTTTCTTTAAATCACTATTCTTATAATAAATATTTAATCCATTTATTTATTTGATATATTTCTTAGATATTTTTTTATAAAACATTTCAATAATAATTCTCTAAATAAATATATATATTTTAACCAGTATACGTCAGAACTAAAAGTCATGGATTATGTTGATGTTAAACTTATAATTTGTTTCTTTTTAAAATAACAAAACTTATCTTACGCAAACTAAATAAAATGTTTAACATTTTTATCTTTATATAACTTTTCATAATAATTTATTTCATTCACGTTATACATTTTTAATATTATTTTATCAGTTTTTCTTTACCTTACTATATTTTTCTTAATAAATACTGTGTTAGTATAATATATTCTCTTTATATAAAAGAAAGAGCTTTTTATAAAAATATATTGTAATAATAGTATTTTAAGAGGGTTTAAACAAATATTTTTAAGAAGGTAGTAACTTAAGAATGAAAATATATATTTTATAGAATTTTTTTTATCTTGATTTTTTTTACTTTGCCAATATTATAAACTTGAAGGAAAAGTTATGAGATATTTTTGACCATTTTTTTGATACATCAATATATTTATTATTTTCAATGCATAAAATAATTTTAGGAAATGTATATTTTTTCCTTCAAAAACATTATTTTACTTAATTTTTTTACATTAAAATTTAATTTGATGGCTTTTAAATAAGGAAGATGATCAAAATTGTTTCCTCAATTTTATTTAACATATCTTATTTTACTAAATTATCAGAACCTATTTTTAATTTTAGAATTACTGGAAAAAAGACTCAGGTGTTAAGAAAGAACTTTGAACATTCTGTGATTATGTATAACAGCAGGAGATTTTTTTTCCTTCAATCATCATCTATATATCATTTTCGCCGTCATTGAATAATAATCTTTAAGTAAAATATTTATTCATTATTTTTATAACAAAAAATTTTTTTACACTATTTTATTTTCAATATTTTTTCTTTTTATTTAAAACATTTTAAAAGCCTTATTAAGTAAAGAACCACCTCCTATTATTATATAGAAAAATAATGATTTAAAAGGAGAATTGTATAAATTTTTTTATATTATATTATTAACTATAAGATAATAAAAGAAAATTTGACAAATTATTGTTATTTATATTTTGTTAAGTAATTTTAGTTTGCAAAATTTATATTTAAATGATATAGTTTTATAGGGTCTTTTTTATATTATTCATCAAAGACCTAATCTTTTGAATGTATCCTTTTGATACATTTTTATGGTTTTCCCTTTTAAGATACTAATTTTGTTCCATTTATCAATTTTGTTCCTTTTTGAGATATTTTAATTAAACTACTGTCCTTTTATTATTCATATTTTTATATTATATCAAAATGTATATATATGCATATTGATATATAAAAGTTATCTAAGTTAAATTTTTCAATTGAATCGTCTGAAAATAAGATGATAATATTGATAAAAAAATATATAACAAGTATATTTTTAAGTTATTATTTGGTATAAAATTTTAATATTTATTTTATTTCTTTGCCCTAAATTTATCTTTCTTCTTGTTTCATATTAAAAGTATTATTATTGTGACCATTTATAAGATGTACTTGAAATTTTTTTAGCTGCACAACCTTTTATGTTTCTTAAAATAATTTATTTTACACAAGATTAGGTTAAAGTTTTAAAGAAGAAATATATTTCAAAGAGACATTCTTTTCTTTTTCCTTTATTATCAAAAATAATGCTTATTTTTTAAATATGTCATGGACTACAAAATTTGTGGTCCCTCTTCTATTATTATTACAATTATTATTTTGAAAAAAAAGTTATATTTTACACTTTTAGTTTGTTTAAAAAACTATTATAAAAACAAAGATGAAAGTGATGTTAAGTATATCTATATATATTTAAATATATTATAAATTTTTAACTATCTCCATTTATGTTTTTATCCTTTGTTCTCAAAATGGACAACTATTTCTTTTTGTTATCGTATTATCAATTTTTGATGAAAGAATAATACTAATCACAGTAGTAAGATTAATCTTATTTCATTCTTCTAGACAAAAAAGGATTACTCCCTCATTTATTACTTTGACTTTTTCTTGTTAAAGTTATTATTAATATGTAGCTAAAAATATGGATATATATATGTGAATTTAATATTATCCATGAAATTTTTTAGCATTTTCCTTTTAATAAAACGTAACCTTAATTCATAAAGATTTTTATAATATTTCTATAAATTTTTGTTTTTTAAAGAATAACAAACTAAATTAATATATGTGTATTTTTTAGTTTAAAAAGAAAACAGAATTAAAATTTACTTACATGAAAAAGTATATATGTTTTATGATAAAATTTAATAATAAAAAAATTTTAAAATGTTATATCTAAAAAATGTACTAAAGGAAAAATATCTTAAAGTATGTAGAATTACGTACAAAACTACATTTAATTTTGATTGATGACTCCAAATGTTTGTATTTATTTTACTTTTTTTTCACTATAATAAAGAATACTTCCTCAAGAACATATAATCTGTTAACTTAAAAATCTTTAACACTAAAACCGATTTGTTTATATTTAAAAATTGTTGTTAGACTTAATAAAAATATTAATTTGATTAAGTACAATAATTAAATATTAACTTTGGTTACAAATATCTTTTTAGTGTCATAAATATTTTATCTAATTTATTCACGTTGCTTTTTAATATTCTTTTATTTTTAATTTAATTTTGTTTCCTTTCAGATGGTATTATGAAAAGGTATTTGAAATTAAAAAGAATAATATTCCCTTCTCTTCTAATAACATGTTTCTGTATAATAACAATTTTTGAATTTTTCAATATTCGATCATCAACTTCTCTTTTATATTATCAAGAAAGAAAAAGAAGTAAACGTGATGTGGATAACGATTTTATTATTCCAGTACGTACAAAGAGAGGATTTTTTGATTTCTTAACCTTACAATGTGATATAACGTATGTTTTTATCATTTATAGTGAATGTTTCTTTTATTAAACTTAATATAAATACCATTAAATATATTTAAATTATTAGTAATAACATTCTTAAAAGAAATAATTAAATATTATTATTTAGGAATAGCAGTAATGTAAACGGTCAAGAGGAAATGGGAACAAGTTATTACTCAAGATGATTCTCAGTTTCCCCCTGATTATTTTTCACTAAAACAACGACAAAGGGGAGCCGGTAAGTTTTTCTTTTTCCTAATTATGTAATATCACATCTAGGATAATAATATATTTCTGTTAAATTTTATTTTTTGTGTTTCCCATTATTATTTCTCTATTTTTTTTACAAAAATTTTATGCTATGATATAATAACTTTTGGATAACATTTTTATCGAATAGATAATTAAATGATCTACAATTTGGAGTTTGAATATTTAAATTATACACTACACTAATAACGAAAGTTAGTTAATTAAAATTAAAACATTATTTGCTAGCTATATTTTCGCTAAGTTTATTTAGAAATTTTTTAAAATTTGATTATTTTAAATTGCTGTATCGTCTATGAATAATATTATTTTAATTATTTTTTAAAATTGTTTTATTTTATTAATGTTTTATATCTATTATGATGCTTCAAGCTATTTTAATGTTTTTAAAATTAGATTTTTTTATTATATTTGAAACTTAATTTTATGCATAAAAGTAGTTTCATTTAGTAAATTTGATAGAAATCATTAAAAATAGTCAGTAAACATTCATTACTAAGAATTATTATTATTCCAATAGGATAATTTAAATAACTAATAAAGATTTAGCTTAAAAAAATAGTCTAATTTTATTACTTTTAAAATAAAAACTTAAAGGTTAGAATTTGGTAAAATACATCTTAAAAAATTCTTATATTTGATAATTTTTCGAGTATATAGCATAAGTTTTTATAAGAAAATTTTAAATATTAGGAGTGTCTAATAAAATATTTATAAAACAGTTATATCTTTTTTTCCTTTATCTGAAATGTAAAAAAAAATAATAAAATTTTTTTATTATTTCTTTTCAGTTATTCTTCATTTGATTGGATTAATATATATGTTTATCGCCTTAGCAATTGTTTGTGATGAATTTTTTGTACCTTCTTTATCGGTTATAACAGAAAAATTTGACATTTCTGAAGATGTTGCTGGTGCAACATTTATGGCAGCTGGTGGATCAGCACCTGAATTTTTTACCTCAGTCATTGGAGTTTTCATTGCTCAAAATAATGTTGGAATTGGGACCATTGTTGGTAGTGCTACCTTTAATATTCTTTGTGTTTTAGCCTTTTGTACTTTATTTTCTAAAACTGTTCTTTATCTTACCTGGTGGCCACTATTCCGTGATGTTACTTTTTACATTGGATCTTTGTTCATGTTAGTAGTTTTTTTTCTCGATGAAAAAATTGTATGGTGGGAAGCTAGTTTATTATTTGCTGTTTATATTATATATGCACTATTCATGAAATACAATGCAAGTGTTGAAAGTTGGGTTAAAGTTAAACTTCTTGGACAATCACCGACTGATGAAGATGAAGAAAAGGAAATTGATGAAGACAAAAGAAATGGTATTATTGGGAATTTGGAAGAAGGTAAAATTGTTGAAAATCCCCTTGTTAATAGCAACGAAATTGAACAACATCAAAGATTTGATTTACAGTCATATCAAAATGGAGATTTAACAAGTATGACTAGATCAGGAAGTTTTGGAGGTGTTAGAAAGGGTTCTATTTCTACAAGAAGGCAATCAATTCCTATATTACATTCTGGAGCTATGTTTAGAAACGGTATAATGCAATTAATGTCACATACTTTAGACCCATTAACTGAAGGAGAAGGCTCAGAGGATGTTTCAATTAATGAAAATGTTGAAGGAAAACAACATCCTAATGCTGTTGTTTCAAGAGGTGAAAAAGAATTTGTCACAATTAAAACAACTATTAAAGGAAATGTCAATAATTCATCCCAAGCAACTACTTCAACAATCATAAAAAGAGATGATTCAAAAGTATTAAGTGATAGAAGATCAACAAAAGCTGAAATAGATGCCTTGAAAGAAATTCTAGAGGAAACAGAAGAGAAACCCTTGGATATGTCATGGCCAGAAGTTTGGCATAAACAATTGATATATTTATCTCTTGCACCAATTCTCTTTCCATTATGGGTCACCATACCTGATGTTAGAAAAGAAGAATGTAAAAAATGGTTTCCAATAACCTTTATTTTTTCTATAATATGGATAGCATTTTTTTCTTATCTTATGGTATGGTGGGCAAATACAATTGGTGAAACTTTTGTAATTCCAACAGAAATAATTGGATTGACAATTCTTGCTGCAGGCACTAGTATTCCCGATCTCATAACGTCTGTAATTGTAGCAAGAAAAGGACTTGGTGATATGGCTGTTAGTAGTTCTATTGGAAGTAATATCTTTGATGTTTGTGTAGGGTAAGTATAATTTATACAAAATTGATAATTATCGTTAAATTTTTCTAGACTTCCTGTACCATGGTTACTTTTTTTCGCCAAAGAAAAATTGACATCACAGGTTCCAGTAAATTATGTATCAGTGTCTTCGTATGGTTTAGTCTGCTCCGTAGGTATGCTTTTTATTATGCTTGTGGTACTTGTTATAGCAATAGCAATATCTAAATGGAGAATGAATAAAATTTTTGGAGTTATAATGATTGTGTCATATGTAGCATTTTGCATATTCAGTGTAGCATTAGAGACTGGAAAACTTTTATGCCCATTAAAAATATGTTAAAATTCTTTTGTAAAAGAAAAAATATTTTTTTATAATGATAATTAGTTTCTTTTTTTCCATTTTCCATTGTGTTGTTGAAGAATATGATTATTTGATAAAACGAAAGGTAAAATAAAAAAAATTTTAAATGATCACTAATCTAATGAATTTGTTATATATCAGAAATATATAAAATTAAGAAAATTTTTTTCCTGTTTCATTTAGTCTGTATTTTAATTATTAAAATAAATTGATTATATAACTATTACTTTTTCATTGACGATAAAGACACTTTTTTATTAAAAAGTTTAATCAAAAAATAGTAGACATATCAAAAATTATAATTCAACATTTTGTAAAAGAAAACTTTAATTTAATTAGCCTTGGTACAATTTCATGGAAATTTCTTTTTTCGAATAAAATAAAAAAGGAATAAATGTGTTGTTTTTTCTTGTTTAAAAAAGATTCTCCTATTACTTACAGTAAATTTATTATTTATTTGTTTATGAGAAAATTATCACATGTCATTTAAATAATAAATCAACAAAAAAAGATAGTTTAATTAATGTTTTATTCATAATAATGATTATTATTTTTAACACACATATTAAGTTAGTTTATACAAAAAATATTATTTAAATCCATCCTTGACCGTTACCTTGAGCTTATTTTTTTTATATAACACACTTTACTTTTATTTTTTCACCTTCATGTATTAATAATAAAAGTTATCCATATTTTTTGACAAACTACATATCTTTAGAATGATATCTAATAAGTAATAAAAAATATTATATCAGAGAAAGGGAAAAACGATGAGTAATGAATAAGTTTTAAGAATTTAAATATATCGAAATATAGGTAAATTTCTTTTTCTTTCAATGTTATTAATAAAATGTGATAGAAAAACTATTTGCTTCGGTAGGGTCGGAAGAATGAAGATAATTGGGGAAAGGTAAGTTACAGGGCCAAGGTCATTATCAAAAGTTTATGAATGGAATGAATATATATTTGGGAGTAAGAAAGATGTAACGGATTTTGAGATTATGAAAGTATTGAAATAAAAGATATAAATAGTGATATTTATTTGTTTCTTTTCTCCATCTATCTTTCTCTCATTATCGTGATGATTGATTCCAATTGTGATTCGAGAAACACTATCATGAGACAGATGCATTTTAGTGTTGTTTATGATAGAGAGAGAAACATGGATAATTCTCCATCAATGCCGTACCATGCACATCTTCACATCTCTTCTTATCAGTATTACAATAGATATACAAATGATGATGGAATGAAAATTAAATAGAGAATTATAAGAAGTAAATAATAATAAAAAGAGAGATGATGTATAATTATATGATAGTTACCTTCTTCCAATTGTAGAGAAGTGAAACTGGGTGAAAATATTATAGTAAGTTCTTGGTGCCGGGCTGTTTTTGGAATTTAAAATAAATTATCTTTACTAGATAAAATAAGATAAATATAATTTACAATCATCTGTTATTGTAAGAAAAGTATATATTTAAAATTATGATGTTCAAGTTATTTGATTTAATAGTTCACCCCCCTCCGATCGCTTTGTGGTGAAAAATAATAAATGATATTTCTGTTCATGGATGTCATAAAGAAAATAAAATTAAATGAGAAAAAGTTAATTAATAAATATTGATATTTATAAACAATATAATCATATTAATAATAAAAAAATTGTACTTATGTATATCTTTAATCATTACAATATCATCTAAAAATACTTTTCTTTTATAAGAGTAGTAAACAATAAAATACTGATATTTTAGTTAAATTATTAAAAACCTTTTCATTACAATTTTTTATTATTACTTCTCTTTTTCAATATTATATTACTAAATAATAGTTTATGATATATTAATTATTGTTATATCTAAAGCATAAAAAATAGAGAAAGTTAATATAATAAAATGTACTTCGAACCAAAAATAAACATCTTCTTCCATTAAACGTATTCTACAATAAACTAATATTAAAAGAAAGATATAAATCATTAAACAATATGTTTGATATGTCTTTTCTCTTTTTTAATAATACCTTTTTAAATTAAATTTTACTTCATGAGAAAATATCCTATCATCATTTTTTTATCTATTCTCATTATTTTTCCACTGCATTATTTTGTGGTCTGTTTAAAAAAGTCTACTTTTTAACTTTTATATTTATCATGAAAAATCATGATATATTTATACTTAAATTTCTGTAATATTTTATTATACGTAACTATAATGAAATTAAAAGACATATTTTAATGTAAAAAAGAACTATGTTATATAATTAGTAAAGAGCTCTCTGTAAAATTTATCAATTTATCACTTACCTTCATATTATACAACTATAAATTTTTTTGTAGTTGTTAATTTTTGTCAATTGGTATTTGGAGAGAGAAGAGACAATAATTTCCTTTTCAATACCTCGAATCACCTTGAACTAAGTATATATAAAATTGTAGTAGTCGTACCTAGCACAAAAATAATTTTTGAGTCAAATTAAAAATGATAAAAAATATTTGCTGAAAAAGGTGTTAGCCTTCTAGAGATCCTCATTTCTAGTTCAAGGTTTTCTCCTTTTCACATGTGCTTTGATGGAGAAACTTTAAAGAATAGAGGTACAGAATGACGTTAATTTATGTATATGTTATAGTTACTTTCACAATCATGGTAAAATGTTATAGTGATAATAATTGTTAGTTATTGTTAAAAAAACTTATATCCCCCAATCACTTTTCATCATTTCTTTTCACCTTTGTTCAAAGGCATTTATCTATTATATATTATACTTGTATGTAAATGTATAGTAATAATAATATATATAAAAGTTTATATATTTAGGTGTAAAATAGCGCAATATTCAAGGCCAATGCCGTGGTACGGATTTTTTGATAAAGTGTACCCATCCCCCTTACAGACAGATGATTATAGTATTTTGAATGTTATTAAATAAATTAAATATATTATATATCTCAACATTATACATTACATTTTCTTTGACAAAAGATGACAAAAAATTGTGTTTTATTATATATACATGTATATATCTATTTTACTTTTAATTATTTCAAATGTCATTTAATTAAATATTTAAATATTTGTTCTTTAAAAGTTCTTTTTAATAAAGAAAACACCAAAATCTCTTATTAAAAGTGCAATTATTCATTTTATTTTTTAATCTATTCTTTAAATATATCCTATTCTTTTATAATAGATCTTTTTGTTAAAAAATAATTTTTTTTTAAAATGAAAGATACATTTTTATTGTGGGAATAAACTAATAAAATAGCAATTTTTACTTTTTTTATTATTACTGGTACGTACCAATACTTATATTTTGATCTTTAATATTGATATAAGGAAGAACATTCTAAAAAAATTATTAACATTCTGCTATTAAATATATTAAGATATTTTCAAATACTTTTTATTACTAAAATGTATTCTTTTCATTTTTTGAAGTACCTTGACGCTTATATTTATTGTTACCCAATCTTACTAATAATACATTTTTATATTTGTATTTATTTATTATTTATATTAATATACATTAAATTTTATATCTCATCACCTTTTATGCTCGTATAAATAGAATGATTTTGAGAAGAAAAAGTTATTTAATAGTAAGAATTATTTTTATTCAATTTCTTTTTTAATATAAATATTTTATCATAATTTTTTACAGAATAATGCTGAATATAAGTTTATACACATCAATACTATTTAAATTAATTGTTAGTCTTCTACTTAAAATGCCAATAAAAATCTTTGTTATTTATTATTAGAAAATTTAATTTCATTTTTTTATGTAGTGATAGTAAAACAAATTTTTTATGATGTCTAGTCAATTTAAATCAAAGATACTCTTTTTACACTTTTTAGTTTAATCATCCCTGCTTTAATATTGGTAATTTTTTTATTGTCAGTGAGAAAAAATTAATTATACTTGTATAATATTTTCACAAATAATACAAGGTCAGAATTTTAAAAGAATATTTTTTATTCTTATTTATATTTAAAAAATGATATTTGATTAAATAAAATTATATGAGGTATGTTAAAATTAAATTTCTTTCATACTGTAAAATAATTTGACATATGTAAAATATTATCTGATAATCATAAATTTATAATTCTTATGTATTTAGTTATTTTTCTATTGTGTACTTTAATGAATATATTTCATTTAAACAAAAAAATTTTTGATGTTTCGAAAAAATTACTGTCCATTTTCACGTTAATTTTTATTATTTCATGTATTTAGACTTTTATTTTCTTATTATTATTTAATGCAATTTTTTATAGCAATTTTTAAAACTAATTTGCACATAATTTTAATATATAATAATATTTTTTAATTAATAGTAGTTAAATGTATGAAGTATGATGTATTTTAGTTTTTTTTTACTTTTCATAAAAAAAAGGAAATTTTTAACTGAAAAAAAAATGGTTACCTCATAATCATTTGCATATATAAAGTAAAATTATCTTTTAAGCCAATTAATGTGTGTAATTTTGACAACGATAGAAATTACCTTTTTTTATATTTTAGTAATATTGAAGATAGAAATAATCAAAAGTATGATAAAAATAATTCTGAAAAAGGCTAGGTTAAAGCGACCATGACCCATATTAAGATTGAAATTTTTTCTACTCACACCAAACTATATAGAGGAAGTGAGAAAAGTATTATTTACAGTTTTTAAGAATAAATTTAATATCATCTCTTGATGATTTTGTTTATTAGACATAGTAATTGTTTAATAAAAGGAAACTATAAAAATAGTAAATCTCGTGCCATTGTCTATTGTTATCTTTTAACTGGTAATAAAAGTTATTATTTTTCTTTTACTCTCTATTTTAGTACCAATTTTTAAATAATGTTAGTTTCAATTAATTGAAAATTATTCTATACAGTTTCTTTTAATTTTTATTGTTTATTCAATGTAGTTTTTTACATTGTTTTATTTTATATTATATGATATTGAAGTGTTTCTAAAAATAATTGTAATTTTTTTCTTTTGTTCTAGACATTAAAAATTACGTAACAAAAGTTACTCAATCGGTGTATTATTTGATATTCTTTCTATCTCTTCTACACATTTACTCTCATTTTGACATATTATTATATTTTTTTTACTATTTATTATTAGAAAGAAAATTAATATTTCAACATTATTCAATATTTATTTTTTTATTTTCCTTCTTCTAATATCTATTTATTAACAAGTATAAATCTGGTTTATAGTTAATACATATTTTTATCCCTCATCATGGGTGAAGATTGTACATTATTATCAGGTAATGGTCATTTGGAACATCAAGCTGCTACAGGATCAGCTTTTGTTATAACAACTCAGATTTCTTCCTCGGCTAATAATAATAATAATAATAGTAATACTAAGGGAAGACAAACACCAGAAATAGGAAAAAGAATTCACACAAGACAAAATTCAATTAATATTTCTAGTGATGATGATCAAGACATTTGGAGTGTTAGTGGTTCTAATAATATTGGTAAGCTTGATATTATAAAAAAATTTTTTTTTATCATGTTTATTTCACTAATATTAACATCTATAAGCTAATAATAAAAAAACCAGTCTATATTATATCCCTTTTTTCACCTTATCTTTCTTTTTTTATTTTTCTTTCTCTATCAGCAGAAAGTAGTAGATTCTCTCACTTATATTTTTTTTTCCTTAATTGTTGTTAGAAGCATTAATGATAATAATAATAATAATAATAATAATAATAGTGATGTTAGTTATATATATATTAGTTAACATAAGAATTTTTATAAAAAAATATATTTTTCTATAAGCATCTTTAAGATAAAAAATAAAATAAGAATAGCGAAGGCAATATATTTGTTCCATATCTATTAACATGACTATAAACCTGTTCCAATACCAATGGATTGATGAGGCAAAATTTTATTTTATTTAGAAAGGATATCTTTGTAAAAACAACTTTTCTATTAGTTAAATGAAAAGATAAAAAGGCATAATACTTCTTTAAATTGATGGACTATAAAAAAAGTATTCAAAGGAACCAAAACTAGCTGTTTTTAGAGAGATAAATAAAAAAATATATATATTCATAATATCGTTAATACTATTACTACTAAAATTATCAATTTTTTTTTCCACTCCTTTTTCAATGCCACAGGTTTCCCCTCTTTTTGATTATTATAATATATTTTTATTTTTTAATACAAATGCATAATAATATGATGTAATAAAGGAAATTGTTTGATTTTTTGTTCAGAAACACAATTATAGATTATTATAAAAGAATTTAAAAAAATAGAAGTAATGTTTGAAAAAAGTTTTTATTTATATGCGTCTACTTTTCTTTAATGTTTCTGTTTTTGTTTATTATTATTTGTTTTTATACATTTATATAATAATACATATTCATATTGAAATATAATATTTATTGTATTGGTTCTTATCAACAAAAAAATTTTTTTATTCTGTTCCTTGTTATCAAAAAAATAATTTATACTCCAATCCTGATCTCTTGAAATGGTCATCAGTATCTTCTAACTATTTGTATAATATTTTTTTAAATGTAGTTTTGACTAATGGGGTAGTTAAAATATTAAGCTTGTGTTAAATATGGAAAACTTTATTTTTTATATAATACTATATATAGATTGTGTAATATATAGTTTGAAAAGAAAAACAAGCTTTGTTATATATTTTTGTAATAATATGGCTATATTTCTATTATATACGTAGTGCTGCTGTATGGAAATATAAGAGTTGGAAAAGATGAAAATATCCCTAAACAGCTTTTATATCTTATTTTGTTTTCAATTTATTTATTTATTTTTATTTTTTTCTAACACATTACACATGATTTATAACTTCTCTTTTACTATGATATAACTTTTTTATGTTAATTAATTTTGTATTTTATTTAAATTTACTAATTATATTAATATTTATAATAATTATGTTTTGTTTTCAGACGGTATGACTAATGAATATGGAGTTTCTTCAGCTGTCTCTCCTGCTACAACAGATTCCTCTGGAGTTTCTTCATCTGCTTCATCAGACCATTTGATTAGTAATGGTATTCCTGCAGGTGTTCCAGGAACAAATGAATGGAGTGAAATGAGTGATAAAAATTTTTCAAATTTATGTGTCTTTTATGTTCCTGACAAAAAAATTGAAAGATGCGCTGATGGAGTTAATAAAGCAGTCGCGTCATTACCCTTAAATCTAACTATAAAGGCAAAAACAGAGAATGATGAAACTGTAAGAATAATTTAATATAATTAATTATATAAAAATTTATTTTTTTCAGACATTAGCAGTCTATGCAATTGATTCCATACCAAAAGGAGCCAGATTCGGACCAGTTACCGGACAAGTATCATATCCAAAAATGGAAGATGGTTATATAATGCCAGCTGAAGCTTCTCAAGCTGGTTCAAAATATTCTCCATCATCAGCAATAGAAAATATTAATAAACACCAATGGAAAGTATTTTCAGAATCAGGGGCTCGAATAATAAAAGAAATTGATACACGTGAATGTAAAAAGTCGAATTGGATGAAATATGTACAATTTGCAACGGAAAAATCTTTGCAAAATTTAGTTGCATGCCAATATGATAATAATATTTATTTTTATAGTATAAAAACAATTGAGAAAGATGAAGAACTATTATTTTGGTACAGTAAAGAATTATCTTATCGTTTAAAAGTTCCATCTTCCTGTGAGTATTGGAAAAGTCACATATCTGAAGTCAAATCAGAATGTAATAAAACAAGTGCAATTATAAATATTTCAACAACTCCATCTATTGAGTGTGAAAATATAAACAAAATAATTGAAACTGCCCATACTGGTAATTTAATATCAAATATATCTTCTGATATGTCAGAATCATCTGAAGGGTTATCGAAAACAGGCATTTCATCAATTTTGCCAAACTTTTTAGCAAGAAATTCAACTGCCTCATCTGTAATCAGACCTAATGTTATTCAAAATCCTGTGCACCGACCGGTAGCTATGAAACCAGATCAAGGAATCTCAACATTATCATCTGATATTATTAAAAATTCACAACAATTAAATTCATTTTCAAATTTAATACAAGACTATTGGCGTCGTATCTCATTAGCATCTACTGGTTTAAATTTTCAACGACAATCTGTTACAACTACACCATTACAACCATTTGTCAATTCATTAGCATCTCAACCAGCAACTGCCGCTACAGCTGGAAATTCATTATGGCCACTATCATTCCCAACACCTCAACAATTATCTTCAACATCAACATTATACGGTGGTAGAGCCGCTGCAGAAGATCCTGTTTTACCTTCGTTTGCGGCAACTGCAACCACAGGTTCATCCGTTACAGCTTTCAATGGTCAAACACAATTACCTAATCCATATCAATCGTTATACAATGCTGCATCTCTTGCTGGTATTACACCTAATAGTGGTTTGTTAGATTTTAAATTTAATCAAAATTTCTCCCCCTCTTTAACATCACTAAATGGAGCAGCATTACCAGCTAGTAGTCAAACAAATTTAACAGCAAATACAACAAAAAATGATATGTCAATAAATTTAGTAAAATCTGAAATAACAACTTCATCCAATCCAGTTGGACCCCAAAATAATAATACTAATGAATTTAAATATTGGCAATCTCCTTCAAATGGAAAAACACGTTATGAATGTAAAGAATGTAAAAAGACATTTGGTCAATTGTCAAATTTAAAAGTTCATTTTCGTACACACACCGGTGAGAGACCATTTACATGTCATATTTGTACAAAAGCATTTACACAATTAGCTCACCTTCAAAAACATCTTCTTGTTCATACAGGTGAAAAACCTCACCAATGTCATGTTTGTGAGAAACGTTTTAGTTCTACATCAAATTTAAAAACTCATCTTAGATTACATTCAAATATTAAACCATATCGTTGTGATTTGTGTGAAGCAAAATTTACACAACATGTCCATTTAAAATTACACAAAAGGCTCCATATGAATGACAGACCATTTAAATGTAAGATTTGCAGCAAAGCATATATTTCACCTTCAGGATTAAGAACTCATTGGAAAACTACAAGTTGTAGTCCAGTTGGAAATGAACAACAAATGATGGAAACAATGCCAGAAATGGGTATCGGAGATATTAAAGATGAAAATGATGATGGTGAAGTTATGGAAATTAATGAAATGGATATTAAGAAGGACTTACCTGTACCTTCAAACTAGGATTATACTATTTTATTTAAATTATTGTATATTTTTTATATAGTTCAAACATTTGAAATCAACACAAACAAATCAATATTAATATTTTTTATTTGATATTTTAGAGAAAGAAATTACTCTTTGATAAAGAACAAAACTTTTTAATCCGTTATTTGTAAATTTTTATACTATTTCCTAACATTAATAAAAAATTCTTAATAAAAAAAATTTAAGATAAGAATACTTTTTAGATGATAATATTAAAGAGTAAAATTATATTGTACATATCAAAAATGAGTAGAAGTATGTTTAAAATGAAATAATTATATATAACATGGAATGATTTTTAACGACCAAAACGCAAATATAAATGATTGTTAAACATTTTGCGTAGTCCTTTATGAATATTACTCATCCAACTCCTTGATAGTTTAAAAAAGCTTATTTTTCTATATTCATACGTTCTTAATAAGAAAAGCTCTTTTTCTTTTTGTTTAAATATTGTTTGATTTGCTTTTAGTTTACCACATTTGTCAACAACAGCCTGAAAATAATATATATTTAAAAAAAAAAGAATAAAAATTACATACTTTTTGCAGTATAATTTTTCCTTTTAAATTTCTAAACATTAAAACAGTTAGTTTAACGGTACATAGTTTTTTTCTTCCAGATATACAATGACAATTATTATAATGTTTTGGCCATAAGTTTTCAGGACTCCTACTCTTTCTACATACCATTTTGCAGGTTGAAATAGAATTGAAAAATATTAAAATTAGTATAATTAAGATTAGACAAAAATATTTCATTAGAAAAGTAATGAAGAATCTGTCAACTAATTTTCACATTTTGTTTGAAATAGCATAGAAATGACAAAAAAATTTTTTTTTGAATTCTTGAATAAGTGTGATTGATAAAGACAATATACAAATAAATTAATGACAGTAAAAAGTTCTATGAAAGTGAGAATATTAATAATTTTAGAAATAATTGACATTATTTGGTGAATTTTTTTCTTTTAT
Organism: Strongyloides venezuelensis; assembly: GCA_963280985.1. Lineage (NCBI taxonomy): Eukaryota > Metazoa > Nematoda > Chromadorea > Rhabditida > Strongyloididae > Strongyloides > Strongyloides venezuelensis. Next base: position 14,190,573 of record CAUJLX010000002.1, on the reverse strand, counting down.
TATCTTCATGTTTTTCTTTTTATTTTGTCACCAAGGTTAGCTTAATTTTATTTGTTGAGAAAATAAACACTTTTTGTTTGATTTATATTTAAAATTTATAGATATGAAGAAAATATTATTTACGATAAAGTTTTATTTTGAATTTAGATATTCTTTAGAATACTTGAATCAGACCTTTATCTCTCATGGTTATAACATACTTCATTTAAAAAAACTCATTATTTTATGGTGGTATTTTTAACCAAATTGGAAAATGTGAGTTGATATCCTCTATCACGTTAAATTACAATGGATATAAGAATTAAAAATATTAATGTAAAATATTAAAAGTTTTTTCAACATTTATGATATTTATAAATCAACTTCCAAATTTTTAAAAATCACATACTGATTAAAGAAAAAGACTATTTAAAAAACGATAAATCTACAAGTGTTGCAAAAATTCAAATAAAAATAACAAACACCATTATAAAAGGAAGAAATATTTTTGTAAAATGAAAATTATCATTAATATAGCTAATAATATATATATATATAAATTTATATATATGTCGATATAATAAATCATCAATTGCAAGCATTTTGCTTACATAAATGATTAAAATCGTAATATTTTAGAACTTTCCAAACTAAAAAACGCCTCAGGGCGGCCTATTTAGTATAGTGGTTAGTACTCCACGTTGTGGCCGTGGCGACGTAGGTTCGATTCCTGCAATAGGCATTTCTTTTTCGGTAAAATCTCAGATTTACACCAAATTTTGATTTTCCCAACATAAATTTCGTTTTTTCTTCCAAAAAAAATTTCTTAATTATAACATTTGTACCAACAATAAAAATTCAAAATTTCTCACATATTATAAGGTTCTTAATAAAAGAATTAAAAAAGAAATCCTGACTTTTTTCCTAGAAAGAAAAGAACTATCTCCAACATGGAATAATGATACTAAGAAGAAGTTATTTCATAACATATTAATATTTTGAAGTATTATTTTAGTCGATAATGGCTGCGTTTGAAGATCTAGGAATTATTCCTGAATTGGCTGAAGCTGTAACACAAAAAGGATGGAGGTAAATTCTTTAAATTAATCTTTTTGATATTTTTTAAAAAGTATTCCTTCTGACATTCAATGTGAAGGAATACCAGCAATTTTAGGTGGTGGAGATGTTTTAATGGCTGCTGAAACCGGATCAGGAAAAACAGGTGCCTTTTGTCTTCCGATTCTTCAGATAGTTTATGAAACACTATCGGAGGAGTTAAACCCAAAAGTTGAGAAAAAAAATGATAATGAAGAAGAAATGTGGAGAATGAATAGTTATGATAAAAGTGCTGCTATGGGTAAGTATATTTATTTAAAGTAATATATTTAAAATTGAATTTTTTCCTTATTTTAGAGATTCAATCTGGTGGTTTTAAGCTATACAGTGGTAATGAAAGAATATGGAGTGGATGTAGAAGCAATTGTGGTGTAAAACAAAGAGGCAAATATTTCTACGAAGTTTACTGTGACAGTGGTACACTTTTTCGTTTTGGATGGGGCATAAAAAGTGCTAATCTTAATCTTGGACACGATAAAGGTGGTTTTGGATATGGAGCTACTGCTATGAAAAGTAATAATAAAGTTTTTGATGAATTTGGAGAAAAGTTCAAGACAGGTGATTATATTGGTTGTTATCTTAATTTAGATGGAAAAGAGATTAAATTTTCAAAGAATGGAAAGGTTTTCCCTACTGCTTTTAAGATTCCACCAAATTTTGGAAGTGAAGCATTTTATCCAATAATTTCCTTAAAACAGGCTAGCTGTGTTGTCAACTTTGGTAAGACTCTTTTTAAATATAAGCCAACATCAGACTATACAAGTCTATATTCATGTTCAGAAAAGTTTATCGATAAATCACCTCATAAGGGAAATAATTTAAAGACTAAACGTGACAAGAGAAGTCCGCTATGCATAATTGTAGAACCATCCAAAGAATTAGCTCACCAAACATATGAACAATTAACTCAATTTAGCAAATTTATGAATAGTCCAACAATCAAGAATGTCCTTATTTCTGGTGGGTTAAAAGAAAAAGAGCAAGATAATACTATGAAGGATGGATTGGATATAATAACATGTACAATAGGAAAATTTATTAGTATGATAGATTTAGGAAAGATAAACTTGTCTCATGTTAAATTTTTTGTTCTTGATGAGGCAGATAGTTTGGTGTCTGGTACTAATAACCAGATGGGAATTATAAAAAAATTACATGGGAGAATGATGGAAGGAGATGGAGGAATTGGAAGGTTACAAATGATTGTTTGTTCTGCAACTCTTCATAATCCAATGATAGATAAAATAGCAAACGAAATGATGTCTTTTCCACAATGGGTTGACTTAAAAGGACATGATTCTGTTCCAGATACTGTTCATCATGTAGTTGTAATGGTTAATCCTATTGAAGATCAAAGTTGGATAAGATTACGTTCATCTAAGGGTTCTCCAAATATTTTCACTGATGGAGTCCATAGAAAAAATGATATAAGACCTGGCAGTATGGAGAAAGAAACACTTTCTGAAGGGATAAAAATATTAAAGATGGAATATTGTGCAATGGTCATTGAAAAACTTCAAATGGAACAGTGTATAATATTTTGTAGAACTAAATTAGATTGTGATAATTTAGAAAAGTTTTTAAAATCTAAAAATTCATCAATGACATGTGCTGTCTTACATTCCGATCGATCACCTGAAGAAAGGAATGCAAATCTATTAAAATTTAAAGAAAAAGCTGCTCGTTTATTAATTTGTACAGACGTTGCTGCAAGAGGTATAGACGTATCAGGATTACCTTACGTTATTAATTTAACATTACCATCAGTTGATGATAAAGCTAATTATGTTCATAGAATTGGAAGAGTTGGGAGGTCTGAAGTAATGGGATTAGCTATTTCATTTGTTGGAACAAAAGAAGAGAAAGTTTGGTATCATGGTTGTCCTTCAAGAGGTAAAAATTGTAGTAACAGAGAATTAGCAAATAGAGGAGGATGTACAATATGGTTTGATGAAATGAATAGTTTACGAGAAATAGAAGAGCACTTAGGTGAAACAATTTCACAAATAACAACTGACTTTGAGATACCAAAAAATACTTTTGATGGTAAAGTAGTTTATGGAGCTAAAAATGTAAGCACCTATACATGTCAATATTCACATGCCATAGAATTAACGGGTGTTTGTCAGAAACTTTTTGAATACGAAAAAAATGTCCAGTTAAATTATTTAAAACTATTTTGTAATACACCTACGACAATTTAAATAATTAATAGAAATAGTGAAAATAAAAATTTAATAAATATTTCTACAATATTAATGATTTATTAAAATAACTTCTATCTCATGTACTAAAAAAAATTTCAAGAGAATAATTAATAAAGAAAAATAAAATTTGAAAGAGAAATTATCATTGTTGGTGGCCTTTTTATTTGAAAGGAATCATAGAAAATGTCTCAAGCGTGTAATATTAACAAGCTTAGAATTGTATATTTTTCAATAATTAAAAAAATATCTGAGGTCGAATTTTCTATATAAATAGTAAGTTAATATCTTAAGATCATTTGGTTTAAATAAAGTACTCTAATTTTGTGTGTATTTAGATATTTTTTGAGGATATTTTTAATATGTATGAGAATATATTTGATAAAAATGTACTGTCGTAGATATAAATTTAACATTACTTTTTATTGAAGAAGTAAATAATCTTGAAAAATGGTAAATTAAAGGAGTTTTTTAAGATTTTATATTTATTAATTAAAGAATATTTGATTTTTATTTAGGGTGTAATTTTAATTTATTAAACCAAACATATTAATATTTTTATTCTTCATTAAAAAGTGTGGTTTTAAATAAATCTCATTTATTATTATATTCATGAAATTTATTCAATGAATAATGTCGTTCATTTTACATTTACGTTAATATGATAAAAATACAGTTTCTGAATATAAAGCATTTTCAAATAATAGTTGCGAATAATTATTTTTTCTTTTGTCCTTCCTCTAAAGCATTTACTATTAATATTAATTTATTTTTATTTTAATAAAAAAAATTGTAATTGTATTTAAAAGTAAGTAATTTTTAAATTTTTTCTAATATTATTATTAATATATGGTTTTTTGTGTATTTATACTTGTAAAAACTTATTAGAATGATATATTTAATACGTTAAATAATTATAAGAAAAGAATGACATTCTAAAAATACATCGTTTTTCGTAGCGTTTCAACAAAATATAAAAGAAGGAGATAATCTAAGTTGTAAACATTTTTTTGTAATTTATCGATACAATATTAATTTTTTTAAATCTTAAATATTTTAAACTATTCGTTTTCTGAAAGATATTTTTAAAAAAAATGTTTTAACAAGCTAAAATGTTAATTAAGATACATTGATAAAGGAAAGAAAAAAAAGTTTGTAGACATGATTATATTTCAAAGTATATTTTGATGACTTCAATGACTACTAGTATAGATAAGAATATTCATTTAATGTCTATATAACCTAATCATCCAAATCTTTTGTACTTTTTATCATTTTTTTCCAGTTCCTTGTATGTAATATTAAAACTAACTAACTAAATATATTTTTTTCTTTTATTTCAATAAATATTATTTCTAAACTAATGTATAATACTTTTTAAAAATTGTTAGTAATAATTATTTAAAAAAATAAAATTACCCTCTCTCTCTTTTTTTTGTGTTTGATAAGAGATAGAAGTGATATAATTATTGTGGGTAATTAGAATAAAAAAAATTCTATTGATAAAAATCAAGCTTCATATAAAATTATTCTTTTTTATTCTACCTTTTATTACCACCTACATTGAATAATAATTTTTTTTTGTAAATTTTAAAAAAAAATGTTATAACAAAATCATTCATCCATTCATCTCATCACATTTTCCCTCCTCATCAAATTATGTAGAATATATGTATCCTTTAACTAGAGTTATATACAAAAAGAAAGAGTGTAACGAAAAAGAATTTAGTGGGCATAAAAAAACATCTCAACAATTTATAATTATCCCTAACACATTTCATCTAATTACTTTACTCTCCTTTATATGTATGAAATGACATAAAACTACACTTTTTTAGCTTTTATCATGAGGCAGAAACAATTAAAATTTTATAATTTTTCTTTTTTTTTCTCCTCCAAAAGTTTAGATTAATTATGATTGTGATAATTGCTTTATCCTTAATTTTTCAATGCCAAGTTTGTCGTTATCATTTTGTAACATTATTATACATATATGATATCTTGATATTTTTCTGAAAAAATTTTTTGTTTACTATTTCTTTTTTAAGATATTTCATCAAACATTTGATTTTGTGTAATTTTTTTTATTTAAGAAAATTGTACTTTTTTAATTTTCCTTTGATATTTTATTAAAATATTTTTAATTAATTCATCCTTTTTATTACATGTCTAATAAAATAAATGAATAAAAAGAGAATGAATGTTAAAGGAGGTAAAATATGAGAGAGTATAGTGATACTTAAAATCATATAAAATATTTTAATAGAACAATCAGTGTAAGATTTTATTACAAAATCGTACAATTTTTTCAAAGATCATATCAATATGTATTTTTAGCTTGAATATATAGCTATTTTGAGATTAATTATATTGTTTACCTTTACTTATGTTATATTATGACGGAAGGATGGATATAATATTTCTCATTAAATAAAAAGATAATGTGCTTAGAATTTATATAAATGATAATAAATGTCTCATTATAAGTAAAAATGTTTTGCCCTTAATTAGTATGTTTATAATATATTTATCTAATACTTATTAATTTACAGTATCAATTTTTTTTGTCTTTTCAAATATTTTAAATAAAATCTTAGTGCATATGTTTAAATTTTTTCAATAAATGGATATCAATCATTCTGAAAAACAGTATAGTATTTTTTAAATTAATCAAAAATATTGTACGTATACATACTTTTACTTGAGAATATTTCAACTAATGTCCATTTCTTGTCTTAAAAGATTATATAGAAAATTTTTTGTCTATCTAGATTGGAGGACAATACTTTCTTCTATAATCTTTTATTCACACACATACACTCGCTTCTTCTATTAATCATTCCTTTTTTGTACTTATTGTGTGGCCAGAAAAAAAAAACTAAAAAAAATAAGATGTCTGTTAAAAGTTAACTATAATCAAAATGAAAAGATAACTTTTTGAAGATAATTCTTAGTATGATAAAATTTAAAACATTTAAGGGTAGGATATATGTAAAAATTATCTATAAACTATTTCCATTTCTTTTATATAAAAATGTTTAAAATATTTTTCAACAATTTTCATTCAGATTATTTTTTTTAATTTATCAAAATAAAAAATTCTCTTTATAATAAAACAGTAACACTTGGTATATTTTAATTTTTTATTCAATTTGATTAAGAGAAAAGAAATGTTTAGTTTTGATAAATAGTTTCTAAAGGGAAAAAAGAAAGTAGAATATTCATTATATTTATAAATATTACGAAATTATTATAAATGATAATTCGTAGTTTAAAAAGCAATTGAATAATGTTATATAAGAAAATTTAACTTGATTTTTTTATATATATAATTTTGTATTTGTACTAATATAAGTTTATAAAAATTGCCCCAATACAAAGTATATGCTTTAAGGTGGTCCACACTCTACCTATGTTAAAGAGCAAAACTTTTTTCTCTACTTTATTGTTACTTTTTACAATATAGTTTTAATTTTTATTTATTTAAAAAGTATATTATTTGTAAAATGACCAAAGTTTTTTTAATTAAGGAAATTTTTGTTAATTATAACAATTTTAATAGGATAAATTATCTAAAAAATACATTTAAATTAATTATTTCTTCGATATAACTTTTTGTCAATGTAATATTATGCACTTTCACTTGGAACAGGCAGGCACATTTAAGGATCATACTTTTTTTTATGATTTAGGGTTCTAGACCACTGACAGACACCTATTGAAAGTTTATTTCAATGCACTTGCACGTTTTTTATTTGGTAAATTAAAATAATAATATATCTTATTATGTTTTATTACTTCAATAATTTATTTACCATTATTTAGGGTGATCATATATATATATATATATATTTAAAAATCAATTTTGCATCTTTTTAGGCTATTATCATATTTACCATTACCCAATATATTATTTTACAAGTACAATTAATAAGATAATAGCGCGAAGATGTTTAAGGTAAGTTTTAAATTAATGTGTGCCATTTTTGAACCTTCTTTTTTAAATATAATCTATAAATTATGTATATTATATCATTATCATATTGCTAAACTTTTACCTTATTAACATGTCTAACAAAGTATTATGTTCCTATTATATAATTACCTTCCTTTAATATATTCTAATATTTACCATATAAAAGAGATATTTGAGTATCACAATTTAATGATAAAAAAGATGATATTATATCCTTTTTAAAATCATCCTAAGCTTCATATTATAATATACATCAAAAATCTTTCTCTTTCTTTACGATATTATAATCTTATATCTTCGTATATAAACGTGCTTTCCGTTAATCTTTATATCATACAATCAAGAGGATTGCCATAAATATGTAGATAAGTACAGGAAGGGTAGGCATAAAAATGATATAAATTATATAAAATAGGATTTTTATGAGTAATTATTTTATTCTTAAACACTTTTATGGTAAAACTTTTAAACTATTTTATCATTAGCCAACTTTTATTTAGTCTACCTATCTAATTAATGTTATTACTTACATTGAATTTGTAATATTTTCAACGACTTTTTATATCTACAATGACAATTAAACTTTCATCAAGTTTCATTTTTCTTTAACAATTTCTTAATAAATAGTTATAGATACCTTCAGTTAAAAGTTCATAAAGCATTTATTTTCATATCGTTGTAAGTTTTCTTCTGTCTCTCTATCTCTTTCTTCATTATAAGCGATAAGAACGTCGTGCTAAATTAAATAAAAAAAATTTCACATTTCAAATCTCCATCTTAGTAGTTCCATCATTTACTTGTAAGCTTCAAATCATCTTTATACTCATTAATTTTTCTACTAAACCGTATTTTGTCATCACTTCATAATATTTTTTTACTCTTACATTTTTCAATCACTTTTTATATTTTCATTTCTCGTTGAACATACACATATATCTCTCACTCTTCTTCTTAATATCAATGAAAAAATCAGATAGAGGACCAATTTTTTGAAATGTTTTACTTAAAATTTATCCCTTTTGTAAAAATTACGTACAAGTATACATAAAATATATTTTACTGTTTTAACTATTAATGAATGAATAAAATATATACATATTTCTTTTTTAAAATATATTTATGCAATTTATTTATTGAAAAATTTACTTTCCCTTCAAAAAGAGATAGAGAAAAAATTGTATAAATGATAATATTAAATATAACAAATATTATTCCTATAGGCGTTGATCGGAAGATGAAATTATTTTAATAAATATACAATAGTGTATTGTTTAGGATTAACAAGCTAAACAAATTTTTTTCAATCATATGAAAGGGATACTATGTAAAAGAAAGAAAGTGTGGTGTATGAGGTTAAGGTTTAGTAAAAAAATTTTTGTTTAAGAGAAAAAGTAAATTTACACAATAAGATAAAAGATTGAAGTGGTTTCATTTGAAGAAGTATCTTTTTGAAATCATTCTTTATATTTGTATACAAAATTCAAAATCGAACTTCTATGATTATTTTGAATTTGGTAAATATAACATTATAAGAGAAAAAGTAATATTAAATAATTTTTTATTAAAAAATTTTAGGTATTAATTCTTTTAAAAATTTTAGTCAGTAATAAAGTTAAATACCACCTTATAAAGGTTTCAAAAGGTATTCTTACTATTATAGGGGATGGGATAGAAAAAATGAAAAATAACGAAAAAATGTTAATTGTATAATAAAATACTTTTTTTTATAATTTTACAATTTAAATTAAAATGCTGGAAAAGATATTTAGGGTATATCTAAAAAAATATGCATATATAAATTATTTCCATAAAGCGTCAATCAAATTGATGTAGTAAATATTTGTACACATTTGATTAGTAGAAAAAGTTGCATGAGACATTACAAACAATCTTATAAAAATATAATCATTTAAATGTAATATTTATTAAAAGTAAAAATTTATATAAATATGTATAATTTAATATTTAAAATAAAAAAGGAAACTAAAATAAAAGTAATTATTGTACAAAAGGATATCAGGATTTGAAAATCAATTTGGTTTTCATATATTTATACCAACTATATACTATTAATCATATATGTATTTTATATATATAATTTATAATTATTATCTTACCAAACCTTTCTCCTGATATTTAGGTTTTTGTTTTTAAAATAAAAATTAAATGAACGTTGTATTATATATTATTTTATACTTTTACAATTAGTAATAAATTATTATATTAGAAATTTAATAGTATGTGTCCGTTAACAAAAAAAATTATATTTTTTTATTACCAAACAAGAACTATTTTGAGTTACCAACTACTCAAATCAAGAATTAATGGTTATTCTATATCTCAACTCTAACCATATATATGTATTTTATAATACCATTCGAATATATATATATTTGCAAATATGTGCAGAAAAATTACTAGCTATCATTTGATTGCAACAAATTATCATAACCATATCCATTTGTTTTATACTATTTTTTTAGTAATTTAAATATCTTGTAAAAAGTAAATATTTTTTTTATTATTTTTTTATTCTCATTACTAACATTAATATTAATAAACTAAAAAGATCTTTCTTTAAATATTATAAAAAAAATTTTTACTTATAGGAAATAACTATGATAGCTGGTTTACTTGGAGATAATAATGCTTTTTTAAATAATAATAAAAGATTAGGTGATGGTAATAGTAACATAGATAGTAATAGTGCATTTCAAGCACAATTTATGAATGCTGCTGTTGCTTCATTAACTGGAGGTGGACAACAAAATTGTACTTTATCTACATCTAATAATACTTTTAATAGTATTGATGGAGCACAAAATATGTATGGACATGGTGGGATAATTAATAATCATAATACTTCTCTTAATAATAGTCATATTTTTACTGATTCTCTTAATAATACTACACAACTTTCAATAAATGGTGGAAGATTTAATCAATCTTCTTCTCCTGATACAAATTCTCCTAATTCTCATTCACCAAGTTCTGCAGATAGTACTATCAATCAAGTTCTAGGAAATCCACACCCACAACAGCATCAAGGTAAGTATTTTTTTTTATTTAATAAAATTATATATTAATTTTGATTTTTTGAAGATCAATTTAATAGTATCAGTGGGTTTATTTCACCATCAACAACAATTTAAAACAGAACAGCCATTTGATGTCACTGGAATTATTAATAATATGAATAATTTTAATGGCCACATAACTTTTCCTCCATCTTCTTTAAGTTCTTTTACACAGCTGCCATTTCAACATAATACTACTTCTAATTTTTTGTCTCATATGAATTCACATCAAAATTCATCAGCAATGTTAATGAATACACAATTTACCTCACTTAATAGTGGTGGTGGTAGTATTGGAAATTTGCCAATTCAAAATAAAATTCAAACTATTAGACGTTCTCGTACATTATCTGATGGAATGGTAAAATGTAAGTATTGTCCTAAAAAATTTTCAAATCATGAAGTTTTACGTCGACACATGGGAGATTGTCGAACAGTTCGATCACATGAATGTTCTCAATGTGGAAAACGTTTTAAGGCTCGTGGTGGTCTTCAGCAACATGCTAGAATTCATTTACAAGAAAGAAACTACAATTGTAGATATTGTCCAAAAAAGTTTAATCAGAAAAGTCATGTTGACCAACATGAAAGAATTCATACTGGCTCTAAACCATTCACTTGTCAATTTTGTGGTAGAAATTTTAGGCAGAGATCCCAGCAAATGGGTCACGAACAAACACATTTTAGTGGTAACAATGGACTTCAAGTTGGAGCTCATGCAATTCCAGTTATTCCAGAAAAAGTTGATCCAATTACAGGAAATGTTCTTCGTACCACTGGTAAAGACATTATTCTAGAGAATGAACGAAATGACAATAATAAGATTTCAAATGAGAATAGTCACATGGTAAGTTTTAATAATAAATATTAAAATGAATTTGTTAACTATCATTTTTCAGTCTGAAGCTGTTCAAATAGGAAAATCAGAAGGAAATAATATTCACAAGTCATCATAAGAGTGAAGCTTTAAATAGGAGAATCAGTCAAAAACTCAACAACATATATATTCTATATTAATAACTATCTCTTAGTCTAAAAATAATTCTACTCTGTCAATGCATCTCATTAGTTAAAGTTTATCAAAAATATGAAAAATTACAATGTTAATAAACCCCAAAAGTTATAATTATAAAATATTTTCAACTTTCCTAACTTGCTATTTTTTATGTCTACGGATATTTTTTATATACACTGTTATGAAGAACATTAAAAAAAATTTGAAGGTGGTTATGTAAACCATAATTTTATAAAGAAAGTTTCATGTATATTAAAAATTCATATTATATACTTTATTTTTAAAAATATGTTATGAAAATCATATAACTAACAGTACAATGTTTTCTATATTTAGAAAAACTAAAAATTATCATTAACTATCTCTATTTTTCTAAGTCCCATTCCTATTGTCATTTTTTTAATTTTACATATTAAATTAAACTTTTATTAGAAAAGAATAAATAAAATATTTTAGTTTTTTTTTTAAATGCATAGCGAACACCAGTTTATTATGTTATCTGAAATTCGAACTTACATCAGTTATTTTTCCCTTAAAAATAATTTACTATTTTATTTAAAAAGACTACAAATTATTAATTGATAAGAAATTTTGGTGTTTCAATTTATTTTTGATCATTATCATTGAAACAACAAATTTCTAATTATCATTTTAAAATTTTCCTTATCTAAAAAAGTAATCTTTCTCACATTTTTATGTTATGATTTTAGAAATATTTATGAATATTTAAAAAACCAATAATGTAATAGTAAGTCGTAAAAATCTTTAGTATTTGGAGAAGCAAACTAATTATTCTGAATATTATTTAAGTAATTTTCTTTATACTATTATAAGATTTTGTTTTAACTTTTTTTATTAAACAAAAAGAGAAATATGCTAATTAAGGTAGATTAAAAGAAGTTTCTTTAAAAACAAACCGCAGAAATATAAGTTTAACTAATCTTTATTTTCATCTATTTTTCATTAATATATAGTTTTAAGGAAAAGAAACTTTTTTATCGGTGTTTTCTTAAAAATGGTCTAGAAGCAAAAAATTTTCATTTGAAGATAAAAAATAGCGTATTTTCAGAACCTTTGCGTGTGGCAATTGACCGCAAAAACATATTGTTGATAAAAAAACTAAAGCTTAGAGTTTAAAAAATTATAATATCAAAATGTTTGCGTGTTCTTTTTTATGTTTAAGTATGCCGTATGGAACCCTTTGATATAAAGTTATAATAGTTATTATTGGTTAGCATCAAATAATAACAATATTTTGTGTGCCGACATAAAAGCCGACATCCTTAAGCATGCAGCAGTATTTTCTATTCTTTAAAAGGTGTATAAATAGTAATTTTTACCTTTTGTAATCACTAGTTAGCAAACGTTAGATTTCATTCTACAATACTTTCTTCAAATTTTATTATATTAGCTAGATATAGTTAATATCAAGAAATTTTTTTAATAATAAGTATCTTTCTGTTTTCAATTGGTTTTTGATTTTTACCTATTATAATTTCTAATCTATCATTTATTTTCTATTTTTTTTAATAATATTTTATCAAATATTATTAAAATAATAAAAATTTGTGATTGACATTTAACTATTTAATATACCTACCAAAATTATATATCTAAAACTACATACAACTAAAACACTCTTTACCTAATATTTTTGTCTTCCCAAGTTTAATAAATAAAAATGCAAAATTGTGACTATATTTATGGTAATAATTCTACAGTGGATAATTGTGACTTTCAAACCTTTTATAATCCTTCTATGGAAAATAACTATTCAATGACAATTAATCCTCAATTTATGGCAATAAGCGATAGAAACTCAAGATGTACATATTATGAAGAACAAGAAGGAATAAAAAGTAATTTTTACTATCCAAATCAATCTTCATGTTATTATTCGCAACCGTCAAATTTATATAATCAATGGATGGAAAACAATGCATTTGAAAATGTTAAAAATAAAAGTATACTAGAAAACAAAGATTTTTACTACTATAATATACCTGCAACATCGCCAACATCACCACCATCATTAATTGAAACATCTAATATAGGAACTGTGGAAGAAAGTTATCATAGTAATTTTTATTCTACTAGTCAAAAAATACAATCAAATATCCAACAAAATAGTAGCCTTTCCTCGAATGAAGTATCATTGAAATCGACTCCATCCCCATTAAATGAAGAAAATACGGAGTTAGAAACAGTTTCGTCACATCCTGGAATGTTATATTTTATGCCAACTCTAATCCGAACTTCAAAAAAAGAAAGAAAAAATAATACACCAAAATCTAGTAAAGAAAGAATATCAAAAAAGGTTTGTTTTAAAAATACCTTTATAATTAAATTATAATTTTTTAGCCATCAATGCACGTTAATTCATCATGTATTACATGTGGAACAACAGAAACAACGTTATGGAGAAGAGATATTAATGGATTTCCAGAATGTAACCCATGTAATTTATATTTTAGAACTCATCAAACCAAAAGGCCATCCAGACTTTTTAAGAATGGAAAAATTTTAAAAAGAAATGGTAAAAATAAACACATAAAGAACGGCTTTATGTCTGTTCCCGTTGATCATGAAAATGGAAAAGAATTTATTAAATTATGTAAAAGTGCAAATACGAAAAATACGGAATGGAAAAGTAGCTTTGTAAATTATCATTCAAATGGAACAATTACTAGTATGAAGAATAATGATACTATTCAATATATTAATAATTATCAAAGAAATAATATCTCTGGAAGTCATTTCACAGCCTAATTTTACTGATAATAATTACGTCTTAAGAAATTTCTATATATTTGTAAAATACCTCATTTTTTTCTTTCATCTAATTGGAAATTTTAATAATTTCTTTTAATATTTATAATAATAATATTATTACCATGAAAAATACATTTTTGTGCTTATATGTAGTTTTTTACTGTTACATTTTTCATTCATTGTATTGGATGAATAAAAATAATATTTAAATTTAAGGATCGTTATTTTTATATTTAAAATTAATATTGCAATAAGATGATTTCATTATATTACTTTGTTTTTGATAATGTCCAATAATTCCGATATTGTTTTGAATAAAACTACAACTGAACAACCAGAAAAATCATCTGGTTCAAATAATGTCGCTTTATGGACTAGTATCTCTGTAGTTATATGTGTCGTCTTTATTGTTTGTGGTTATGTAATTTATAAGAGAGTTAAGAGAAGAATGGCATTGAAAAACACCAAAAATGCCAGTAAAAAAGATAAAAAAAGAAATAAAAGTAAGAAAAATTTAATTATATAAAACAATTTTTTAGAAAATACTATTTCTGCAAAATTAAAAAATTTTATGAACAACGATATTCAAAATAGTATAAAAGTGGAAGATTTGAATTCTTTCAAAACAAAGGTTAAATTAACAAGTTAATAATAAAATATTGTTTTTTTCTTTTTAGAGTGACTCAAAGAAGGAAAAAAATAGCAATGACTCAATGGAGAAAATTAATGGAAACAAAGAAGTTGATCTAAATAAAAATCTTCTATCTATGCCTTCAAAATCAACTTATCAATTTAGAGAGAAAAAAAATAGTAATTTAAAGATTACTGAGAATATTGACTCAATTGCAGAAATGAAAAGTCAGCTAGAAAATATTAAGAAAGTGAAACCATTATGTAATAATAATAATAGAAGAAATAGATCAATATCATCTTCATATAAAAATGAAAAAAAAGTGAAAGAAAATGTTAAGAAACAGAAAAAATTTCTAAATAACAGTGAAACAAATAAAAAGGAAAATGTCAAAAAAAGTACTGATGTAAACAGTCCTATATCAAATAGTCAAAATGGTGGAAATAATAATGAAATTTTCTATTCCTGTTCTTCAGATAATATTGGAAAGTTACCATTCACTTCTAGCCTTCATTCATCACTAGCTTTAAGTGATAAAGATATAGAAAAATTAAACAAAATTAATGTTGACACTAGTTATTCTTCTTCAACAAAATCGAGTAGTCATAAAAAAGATAATATTAGAAATAATGATTCAACATCCTATAACACTTCCAACAAAAATAACATTAAAAAGAAAAACGTTAAATCTAATAATCATTTAAATGAAATCACTAGAAAAAAAGATGATGGTGATGTGAGAAAAAATAGAAAAAACGAAAATTTCAATGCATATAAGACTAACAAGGTTGACGAAACAACATATACTGTAACAGAACCTGAAGATATCATTGAATATAATGTTTCAAGAGATGTGTTACCAAAAGACAACATAACTAAGAATATTAATTTAGTTAATAATGGTACTTATGTTAATCAGAGTTTTATTAATCTTTCTAGTGATTGCAATAAATCACAAAATCTAGAAAGTAACAGAGTTAGAAGAAATGTCATGCCAACGATACAAAGTAATGTACCAAAAATTTCAAATATTTACATCTATCCACAATATAATCGTAAAGAAAGTTTTGTTAGCAAAGGAAAAGACAGTCAATGGACGAAACGACAAATTACTCCATCATATTTTGATTATAAAGAAGCAAAATGTAATATTAAGAAATTACAAGAACGTTTTGAGATAATTGATGAAACATCAAGAACAGAAGATGAGTATAAAGGAAAAAATTAAGGGATATAAGATACTCCTTTTATTTTCAAAATAATTCCATTTAAATATTTATTATTGTTTTTCTTATAATAGCAATGCTCAAATGATTTATAAATAAGCACCATATATTTTTAATTGATAAAAAAATTATGAATAAAAATAACGAAATATTATGACCTTTTATTTTTCAATTGTAAAATGTTTCCTCCTTACTTATTTTAAACATGATATTCAACAACCTGCTTGGTTATAAACACAAAATTTCATGTAAATTTTTATATTTAATGATTATCACCAAGACCTTTCTGGTACATTCTATATATGTTTGTACTTTTTCAAATTGAAATGATTTAGCATCCATTTTTATTTACCATTCAATTTCTTTATCTATTTAATTTCTAATGATAGTATAACATTGAAAAATTTAAATTTATAATATGTATATCTTGCAAAATATTTATTTTCTTGAATTTTTTCAATAATATATTATTTTATAAGTTATCACTTTTTAAATATCTTTTAAACAGCACTTTGTAAACAATTTTAAAGAATAGGGTGTATATAATATGAATAAATAATCAATATATGTGTAATTTTCTATTAATTGAAAGAGTATTTGTATAAATTTAATTTTCATTGTTATTTATATAATTTATCTTCAAAATAATGATTACCTTTTCCCCTGATGAACGGTTTAAAGGAGCTAGACTTAATCGTATTGGAATTGATGGACATACGTTATATTTGGCTCCATCTAGATCACAATATGTAGAAATTTGGAAGTGCCATTGTTTAATACCAAATTCATGGGAAACAGTGGTGAAGATATATTTTAAAGAACTTATCTTTAAAATTTATGGTTTTGATAAACTTAATAATATAATATATTGTTTATGCATCGGAATATTGGTGAGTTACTATTTTAAAATCTTTTAAAATAAATATGTTCTAGAATGATTGTGAATATCCCGAAATTCTGTTGATAAAAATTGATGGTTCAAAATTCAATTCATATAATATAGTAAAATTAGATATAGATAGTGGAGATGAATTTGAAAATAATGTTTTATTAGATAACATATCAATGGTTTCATCAGGTGGTAGAATATTTATGTATGATGGTAGTATAATAAAAGGGGATATTCCTTATTGGGAAATAATAATAACTCAAAATGACACATTTCAAATTATTGATCAAAAAATTATCGATAAAGAATCTGAGGAAAGGAAAAATTTGTTATCAACTAGATTTCCAGTTATTTTAGATGCTGAAGAAAAAAAAATTCTAAGGCTTACAAACACCTCTTCTATTTTGATATATAACAAAGATTTAGAAGACTGGGTAGAGTATACTGTTGCTTTAGAAAATGATTTAAATCCATGTTTGATTGAGAACAAAGGTTTAAAAGAATCTTATGGATCTATGGGTCACAGAGTGAAAGCTGTTGAATCCAAACTTCAACTTGTTTCGAATGGTAATTATGTAGTGGGAAATGTTCTGGATAAACATAAATATCACTTTTATGAATTTCAATTAAATGAAATTAAAAAAGAATATTCTTTTAAAATATTAACAAGCTTTAAATGGACTGAAAATTATTTCAAGATGTTCTATCCAACTATTGGAGATGATAAAATTATTTTTATAAGTGATCAAATAATTAATATAGTACCATTAAGGCCATTATATTTACGTGAAGCTATGTTTTGGCAATATCAAACATTACATTGTAAAATATCAAAAGATAATGCTTATGTTGGAGGTATAAGTGAAAATGATGTAAAAAATATTATTGGATGTAAAGGTATAGCAAATTTAGTATGAAGTAAATTTAACAAGCTCATAAATATTTTAATAAAATTTTTTATTATTTTTCTTTTTTTGTTTCATTTTCAAAACTATCAGTTTCAGTACTCTCCGTGTCACTGTACTCTCTGTCACTGTCATCTTCTTCTTCATCTTCGTCAGTTTCTTCATCTAAACTTTCCTCAGAATCATACTTTACATCCTCTTCAATTTTTTTTGAAACTTCTTTAGACTCTTTCATGAAACATTCATATTCTTTTCTTAATAATAATTGTTGTTGACAAAGTGTATCAATTTTATTTATCCATTTTTCTAATTGGTCATTAATACTATTATCTACTTTTAAATCACCAAAGCATATAGGAGATATACTTTTTGCTGATAATTTATGCATTAATGATGACAAAAGTTTACCACTTTTTTGATATATTTTGCCTCCATATTTAGTATCACTAATACCAAAAATAGAATAATTAATACTTTTTAAATTCTCTTTTCTTTCTTCATAATCCTGTAAAAACTCGAAAAACCATAAAGTGTCTTCTGTTATAGTACCATCTTTGTTACTTTCAATGATAAATAAGGATAGGCCTTGAAATGATAAAAATTCATCAATATTCATTGTTGATAAATTATAGCAGTTTGGACTATATGGAGAAAGATTTTTTAGTTGATCATTGATTATTTTTTCTATTTCTTCATTCTCCAATGAATAAAAAATTTTAATAGTTAAGGGAGCATTGTTACTAATTTCAATTTCTTCTATATTATTATTAATATTAGTTCTTAAATTAGCATTTCTTCTCTTTCTTCTTTCCTCCTTTTTCCTTAATTTTTCAATTTCGTTAATCTCAGCTTCTCTTTTCCATTTATCTTGATAATAATTATGAACTTTCATATATAAAAAGTATACTGCAGCAGGCATAAAAATTCCCATAAAAGCAGTAAAATATAAGAAAATATCCTGTCTTTCTGCATAATCAACAGCTGCTTCAAAAGCAGACATTTGTTGTGTTGATGGTTTTCTAGGTGCACGATCGGGATTAGGATTTAAATTCATTTTTTATAAAGCTATTTAAGAAAATTATTATTAATGTATATATATATACACAGATAGTTAAAATAGGATATTATTTTTAATAGAATACATCAAATTCAATAAAATATAGAATTAAAAGATATGATAATATTATGAGGAAAAGTGACCAACTTATATATGTTTGGCGTTCTATTAAAGTATATATGTAATATCTTTAGGCCGAAGCTTTTCTTTTTCTTGTAGTAGTGTTACTTTATAGATGATGTTCAATAAAATATATAGATGTAAATTATGGTAACTAATCAATGAAAACATTCTTCTAAGTATACTTTTGTATGCATAGTATAAAAAATATAAAGTATTTTCTTAAATATAAGATAAATGATATCATCTATAATTAAGTTTTTTGATAAAATTTCTATATATTTATTTAGTTTACTTATAAAAATATATTAATTATTTATAATATTTTTGAAATAATTGAAAGTTTTTCATTTATATACAAATATATTGTGTCTATATTTTGATCTATTTTTATTAATTGAGTGTATTTTTAATAACTTTTCTGAAGTATAATAAAAATTAAAATTGTTTTTTTGATAATTGGAAATATTGAATTTTCGAATTCATTTATTGAGTCACAAACAGTTTGTAGCTTTTTTGTTAAAATGTTTACACTTATCTATTTGTACTAAAATTAAATCTCTTCATATTATATCCTTCAGTACATTTTTGACTTCATTTATAAAATTATTTCTGTATGTAACTTTTGGAAAGACACTTTGCATAAACAATTGGTGTTGTGTGTCCTTTTGGTTGAATAAATATTCTTGCTTCCTCTTATTTTATTTATCAATAATGGAATATAACACTAAAGAACAAGTCTGGGAATCTGAAGGTACTATAAGGCCAGACAGTCCCCCAGAAGAAGAAATTTTTGATTCAGAAGATATTGTCAAAATTCATGTTGACTTGGATGAAGCTAAAAGAAAATTCCATGGAAGAATCTTAAATGCCGACCATGTTAGTATGTTTTTTACTGAAATATTTCTAATATTTTCTAGATTTTGCCGATCCTTTTGCAAAAACACGTAATCGTGGCTATGGTAGTGGCTCTTATGTTCTTGAGATTGTTAGTTCTGATTTGATATCATCTGGAGAAACAATTGACCAAAAATTTAATAGGTTATATTCTGAGATTGACCAACTTCGAGATCAGGTAGATGAGGCCAAAGAAAAAGATACTGAAGACTATAAGAATTCAGTTAACAAAAATAAGATTATTCTTCTTTCTCAAATGATTAAAAATGTAGCATTAATGAAAGAGTCTAACGATGTAAATAAGTTATCAGTTGAGAATATGGAAAATCTCGAAGAAAAATCAAAAGATAACAATTTAAATGGAATCAATAAAGATATGTATATTGCACAATTGGAAAATAGAATTACTGAACTTGAAAAAAGAATTGGTGTCAATACCATGTTAAATGATTCATCAACCTTATTAGAAAAATTGGAATCACTAAAAATTCTAATTGAATCATTGAATATCAATCATTATGGAGCAATAGAGAAGAAGTGGAGAGATATGAAATCTGCTGTTTCTTCTAATGCTGAGAAAATTTTTAGTGATCCAAATAATGAAGCAGCAAATATTGAAAAAATTAACTCTTTGCATAAATTAACTGGACGATGGGATGCTACATGTCAATTATTACCCTCTGTTGTGAAAAGACTTCAATCATTAGCAGCTCTTCATGAAGAAGCTGAAACTTTTTCTGAGAAACTTACATCTCTGGACGATGCTGAGAAAAGATTATCGAACGAATTAAAAATTGAAAAAGAATCATTAATGTCATTCCAGGATAAGTTTGCCTCGATGATCAGTAATTTAATGACAAGACTTGATAAAATTGAAACAAAAACATAAATAACAATAAATTATTTTTGTAAATCAAATCTAATAGTAAATTATTCGTCTTATAAAAATGTTTACTTGCATTGAATTATGATATTTTATTACACAGTAGTTTATATATTAAACTTTTTATCAATTTTTGTAAGTTTGTATATTATTGTTTAAAAGAGTAACTGTAACATGTAGTAATTTATTAGCCTCATTAGGTGGAAAAGTGCAGAAGATGATAAGTAGTTGTTATTTTTTTTAATAAACAGTATATTTATTAATAATTTACTACATTAACATACCACTTTTACTAATGTCCATACGAAAACGAAAAGCTACTAATATTTTTCAATTTGAATTTTAAATAAACTACTACCTGTAGTCAACAAAATTATTTAGTAGTAAAGAATAAACAAAAGAAATGGTTTTGTGTAAATTAAAATTTACATAAAGTTTGACTTATTAATTTATTCCTATTTGTTTTATTATTGTTTAAACTGAAATAAATTTTAAATACAGATGGTATTTTTCACTATATTTTAAAAGAATGCTAAAACGATCTTATCGTAATTCTAATATCTTTTTTATTCTATTTCTGATAACTTTAATTATTATTGTATTTTTATACAAAAAACAGAAAAGTATAACTTTAATTGAAATATTAAAAAATGATAAAGTTATTTTTATTGGTGGGGTGCCAAGATCAGGAACTACGTTAATGAGAGTTTTATTAGATTCACATAGTGATGTCAGATGTGGTGGAGAAACAAGAGTCATTCCTTATATTTTGAGTACATTAACGTTTTGGGAAAGAAAAGGAAATAAAAAAATGTTAGATGAAGCTGGTGTAAGTAGGAGTGTTCTTAATGATGCCATTGGTTCATTTATATCAGAAGTTATGATAAAACATGGTGATAAAGCAAATATTTATTGTAATAAAGATCCATTAAATATGAGTTATGGTGGTAGACTAAAGGAAATGTTTCCTAATGGTAAATTTATTTTACTTATTCGAGATGGTAGAGCTTCTGTTCACTCAATAATGAGTAGAAAGGTTCCAGTTGTAGGTTTCAGTTGGTATAATCAAACCAAATCATTAAAAGCATGGAACGACATGATTGACAAAATGGTTTTACAATGTACATACATAGGTAAAGATTCATGTTTAATGGTTCATTATGAAAGATTAGTATTATTTCCAAAAGAGGAATTAATTAGAATCACCAAATTTCTTAATATAAAGTGGGAAGACAATTTATTACATCATGAAGAATTTATTGGTAGTGAAATTAAATTAATAAAAGATGAATGGAGTACAGATCAAGTTAAAAAATCTATTAATCTTGATGCTTTATATAAATGGAATAATTTTTTTAATCTTTCTATAATACAAAATATTAATACAATTGCGCCAATGCTTAAGAATCTTGGTTATCTTACAAATACAACCTATCCAGATTATGTTACCCTAAAAAGAAGAGATCTTTACGTTTGATAATCTTTTATAATAATTTTCATTTTCCTTCCACATTCATGTTGACATGTTGGATCAGGGCATTGAATAAATTTACTATACCAATCTCTCATATGAAATAGATGACCTCCATGGAAACATTCTGGACAAGAAACGAATAAACCTTGTACATATCTTTCACATACACGACAAAAATAATCTAAAAATACTTTACAATTATCACATTTTCTACTTCGTATTGGTGCTCCTTTACAAACATTACATCCTAATCTATATGAAGTACTCTAAAAAAATATATATAAATAAGATTTTTTTGTAATAAATAAGAATTTAACTACCTGTAGACTTAAAGCGCGTACACTGTCAATAGGACATTTATTAATAAAATATGCTGATACTCTATAAAGTTGATATCTTCTTAATAATTCAATGTAAGTTAAAAACCATTTCTCGATTTGTTTCTTCGAAAATATACTTACAGCTATATCACCCATTATGAGGATAACTGTACAAACAAATTGAATTTTACCCATTTCAACTTGTCTTATAACAATATCCCTTTACAATATTACTTGAATCTAATTTCACTTCATGACAAAAATCAATTCTTCTTTCAAAACTTTCAATAATATTATATATCTTTGCTTCTTTGATTTTTTCATCAATAAACTCATCATCATCATCAATAGCCTTATCAATAACCAATTCTTCAAAAACTCTTTCTTTCAAAATGTTATTAATATTAATACAATCTCTGTTTTCATCATTTTCTAAAAGAGAAGGATCATATGGATCCATAATTTCATCTTTTATTGTAGTTACATCCCACACCTTTGATTTGGCTTTTTCTTTTTTGTATGCTTCTATTAATTCAGTATCATTTAACTCGTAAAATGGACTCTCCTGAACAATTACTTGTTCATTTGCTTTGATTTCTTGTTTATATAATTTTAACAATTCAACATCCAAATCTATACCATATTTAAAATAAATTTGATTATTATACTCCTCATCTTCATCTTCGACATCCTCTTTCTCTACTCTTTTTTTCCTCTCTTTATTTTCACAATTTTTTTTTTCGTTTTCATCATCATCTTCAGAAACTAATCTTAATGTACCAATGTCGGATTCAGATTCTGAAGATAAATCTTCAGATGTTGGATAATATGAATCATTATCTCCACTGACTGTTATTGTTTTCGAACTATTGTGATTTTCTACTAATTTATGTGATTCATTTCTTACAAATGGTAAAAATAAACTCATTTTTTGCCATAAATCAGCCGTTTCATGATCTCCGAGTTCAGTACAAAGCTGATAATTGTATTGACATGCTGTATATTGGTAATCGCAATACATTTTATATCTTTGAGCACATTCTATTAATGTTGAAGTAGAGAAATGAGGATCAAATTTATCAAAAACATTTTCAATATAAACACTTCCTTTTTTATCACGAATTATCGGGAAAGTATTTTTAAATATATCTAATGTTTTATTAGTTCCAGATAATTTTTGAAATCTTTTAGATGTTACAGCTAGTTGATCTTTATAATGACTTATCGAAACAGCTATATCATCAAATGGTGATATAGCCAAACCATTTAAATTAACATGCCTTAAAATGTGTTTTCCATCATTTAAATTATGTCTTACTATTAAGCGATCTTTCCCGGCCGTAAATAAAGTTCTTTTTTTAATATTTGGCCAAACAATATCACTAACTGTATTAGTATGTTCATTTAATGATAACAAAGGTAAAGATGGTCTTTCAAAATCCCAAATATGAACAATACCAAGTGCATTGGTATTATAAGAAGAAGCAATTTTCCACATATTATTTTCACTAGGATTAAATGCAATTCTATAAACAGGAAACATAGTTTCAATTTTTCCTAAACATTTTACACTATTATTATCTTCCCACAATCGAATATATCTATCGATACCACCTGTAGCAAATATATTTTTATTAAAGGGATGTATAGCAATGTTATTAATTGTTCCTTGATGACCAGGAATAGTTTTAAGTGGTTTGTTAGTTTTTCTAGAATCCCAAATACTAATCATTCCATTATCATCAACAACAAAAAAGTTATGGGAAAAATCTTGATTTGTATTGAATCTAACATCACGTACAGGGGAGTAAGATCCATTGTAAATAGCAGCAAATCCTTCAGTACGAAGATCAATTAAACAACAATTAGAATCAGTGTATCCAGAAAGAAGAATATTTTTATCAAAATCATTGAAACAAATTTTAGTTGCTGTAGAAGTTGCTGTGGAGGCAAATAGTCGATCCGTGTAGTTATTATTTAAATCAAATACTGCTATCGTTCCGTTAGGAACAATGGAGGCAAGAAGACTTTCTAAAATAGTTTTATTAATTACTAAAAAATGAAAATATTACCATCAACTTTATTCCATGAAAGTGAAATAGTATTAAACATGCTCATTTTGTAATTTCTTCTATGTCTAACATCTCTCCATAGTGTAAAACCAGATTCTTCATTAAAATCATAAACTTTAAGAAGACCATCTTTTCCTCCAACAGCAATTTTCGTAAAGTCAGAGTTAACGCACATAGTATCAATAGAATCAGTATTTTGCTTAACAATTTTTTTATACAAATATCTCTCATCACACATATCTTCAGTGGCTTCAATAGCTAACTCTTCGTTATCAGAACTACTACTATTAATAGTTATATCATCACTCATTATATCAGAATCAATCATATTTACATATTAAGTTTTAGCTGATGAGAAATATGGTCGTGTGTGTAAATGACAAACTTTTGTTTTCTCATTGTTATTGGTAGAAAGCATATTCATGAATGGAGAAAGATAAATATTTAAAGGTTATTGGTTTCTAAAAGTATTAATTATTTTACCTTTTTTGTTATGGAATCTTTGATTGCAACATATTTAAAAAAACATAATTTTATAAATTTAAATCCATGATCATTACTATAAATATTCAATACATGATAAGCTTCTATAAAGTTGTAAAAAAAATGAAAAAGTGGATGGAATTTATTAATAAACAAAATTCAAAAGAATGAAAGTATAGAAAATAAAATGATGTAAAATTTTCATACAAAGAAAAAATTATCAACTGTTTTCTATAATATAAATATAACTTACAATAAGTGAAAAATTTAAGTATTATATTGAAAACACGCCAAATGTGTATTGATAATACTTATACAGTAAATATTGCATAATTTTTGAGAATGATATGATAGAATTTAAAAGTAAATATATAATATTTTTATTATTATATGAAAAATAATAATACCTAAAGTGCTAAAAATATATGCAAAAAAATTTTTAAAAAAAATAATAAAAAAAGCACTATTTTAGTAACAATGATGTCAAAAAATAATCAGGCAGCCTTGTATAAAATTATGACTATTTTAAAGTAGCTTGAATATAACTATTAACAGCTAGTGGAATATTTTAAATTCTATATACTTAATTTTACTCTAAATTTTTTTTTTTTATTTGATACTTACTTAGAGTAAAAAAAAATATTTGCCTGTGTTTTATGATTCTGTACTATATTTTGAATGTTACCAATAATTTTTTATACAAAATACTTGTTATCAAATTTTACCATTTTAATATTATTTCAATGAAATTATTGAACAATTTTGTTGTGTGATAACTTTATTGCTTCATTTGTCTTTTTAATATAATTAGTATATTTCTTGTGATTATAATTCTAGGTTAATTTATAGTTGAGACAATTTCGAAATGTTCTAGAAAATAAACTAATATTAAGCTATTTTTTTATGTATATTTCAACTATGTTTTAATTTTAATACAATTTTTATATTTTTTTAATATTTCAAAGAGTTGTTTATTAATTAGATTTTGATAATTATAAGTTATTTCATCTTTAAATTTATTTTTAATAAATACTAACCAAAGAAAAAAAATTCTATATTGACACTATGGCATTAAACATACTTAATTAACTTAAAATATATAATCTTTTAATTAATCTTAGTCAAAATTTTATTTTATCTAACAGTATTTTGGAAATTGCAAGTAGCATTTGAACGTTAATTAAACTTTTTGTTACTATGTTCCATTATATAATAATAAAAAGTTTTATCAATTTTTTTTAGTTTGATCAACACACATACATTCATATCATCTCGTTTACTTACTTTTCTTAGTATTTTAAGAAAC
This sequence comes from Strongyloides venezuelensis, assembly GCA_963280985.1. NCBI lineage: Eukaryota > Metazoa > Nematoda > Chromadorea > Rhabditida > Strongyloididae > Strongyloides > Strongyloides venezuelensis. Next base: position 14,164,171 of record CAUJLX010000002.1, on the reverse strand, counting down.
AAATATAATTTCGATAATATTAGTGTTTTGCACTTTTAATGATTAACTTTTTTATGTTTATATAAGTCACATAAGTTTAACTTAAATCAAGTTTTATTTTATTAATTGGATTAAAAAATATTTAAAAAATAGTAATTTATATAATTTTAAAGTAATTTCAAACATGTTAATAGTTGAAAAAACATTTTAAAAATACTTCTTCTGTAATTTAAAAAAAACAAAATTTTGAAAACGACTGTTAACTGGTTAGTTAAGATTAAATAAATAAATAGATATTTGAGGAATAAGAGTTTATTAGAAATGGCATAACATATACAGAAGGTAAAGCTAAGACTGGGGTAAGAATAAAGACTGAAGATATCTATGGGATATCTTGGTATTTATATGAGACTTAGCCTTGTGATTGGGCCTACACGACATTTAACAATGATAAAATATTTTGATTTATTAAAAATTATGGGAATTTATGTTGATACCTAACTAAAAAATTGTTAGAATTAAGAAACAAGTTATAAAACTTTTCGATAGATGATATACTTATCTTTACTGATATGTCAAATTATTTGAGGTTATATTTATCAAAAATAACATTGTATAAATTATGGATTGCTTTTTTATGCCTCCTATTTCAGCAACTTTTAAAGTGATTGTTTGTATTTTTAATATAAAAACTACTTTTTTCTCACTAAATATTTATAGGAATAATCTAAAAAACATATTTACTTAATTATCGCATTTAAAAAGTACTTAGATCTTTAAAATAGTTAAAAATATGAAAATTTTATATATTTTTGAATTTATTTCTTCCACAAAATTACTCATATGTAAATATACCGTTTTTTATATTGATATTATCGTTTAACAAAAACACTCTTTTAACTTTTTTATAAATTTACTTATCTACATTTCAAAACTCCTTTTATTATACTTAAAAACGATTTTTCTTATAAATAATAAAAATGATATAACGTTATTAAATGTACTATAATAAAATTTATTATCACATGCAATATAAAAATTTATATGGAATTTTTTTTGTCTGTAAAAATGTAAATTAATATTTACAATTCCATTGTTGAAATCAATGATAAGACTATACTATTTTATTGTAATTTAATTTTATTTTAGTTTTAAAATGCTGAATAAACATATTTATTTTTTTTTAAAATTACCTATTTAATATATTTTATTGTAAGATTTTTTATTGTATTATTTTATTTGAACAAAATATTACTCAAAAGCTTTTTCTATCATATATGACTTCCATATAAAATCTTTTAAAAATATGCATGATTTTTTATTTAATTTATATTTAAATTTTCATAAAATTACATTTTTTTAAAAATAGAATTTAATTATACGTAATTTATTATTATAATAGTTTACCATTTGCCTATAATATATTTATATACTTATTTTATGTTCAAATTCAATTAAATTACTAAGAGGAAAATTACTTCAAATGATTTACCGACTAACTGATTTAAGTTATAATCTTTTGATAGAATATAATAGTATTCAATTAATAATCATGATAATATTTAAAAAAATAAATGAATAATTCTAGAATTAATCGCTGATATTGATGTTTATCTGATTTTCTATTTGATAAATTAGAAAATATCAGTTCTTAGCATAAACATATATTTTTTAGTATTTTTTTTGACCTTTCACAATAACTATGTTTTTTATAATTTTATTTTTTGTTGATTAAAGTATAAATTTTATAGGTTTTCATAAAATAAGTACACGAAAAAAATTTTTAATATATAATTTAAACTTATTTAATGTACTTTTTGATACATTTTTTATTACTAAATAGCCTCCATTTTAAGTTCATAATATATATTTTAATGATATTTTTATCAATTACTGATTGATAGATATATTAATATATGTACATATATAATAAATCAAGCTTTCATTTATCAACGTTTTTGGTACATTTTCTTTTTATCTAAATAAATAAAATAAAGAGACAATATATCATTTTATTTAAAAATTATCAATTTATTTGATTATACTATCTAATTGGATGTGTATTTGAAAAATTATATGTTTTATTTTAGTAAACATTCTGTCCATTATTGGTTTTCTATGATGCTATATAATTTTTAGCTCTATCATAAAATATAATATCAATTTTAATTTTTATTTTTTGATTTTGTAATTTATTTAACTTTGAAGATACTTTTTTTTGATTAACTAACATAACTAGATAATTATTAATTTTAAAAAAATAACTTAAAATTTCAAAAATTGTTATTTTGAATAATATATGTTTAAGGAATAATATCTTTAACGATATAATATGGCATTAATAAGAATTAATCATTAGATATTTTCTAAATTTTAAAATAATTAAGTAATGAGAAAATATTAGTACCAAATTTTTGAACAATTTTTAAAATAGAATTTGTAGAATTACCGATACAATGTTAAAACAATACATTGCCTATATAACATTAAAAGTAAAGTTATATTATAACTATATTTGTACAGATTGTTAAAAAATTGCGTTAGAGAAATAATTTTTGAGAGGAAAATATTTTAAGTTACTATTACTATTCATTTTTACGAAAGTTTATGTAATTATTTTTAAAAGGTATAACTTTAATCTAAAAATTTATAGGACATTCTTTTTTATTTAAAATTTAAAGAATTATGGAATATTAAATTAGCTTTTATAAAGACAAAAACATTTTGTTAAGGAAGTTCAAAAATTACTTTTTATCCAAATGATCTGTAAAAGAAAATATAATCTAAAAATAATGCTATTTTTCTTTCTATTAACAAATATTTCTATATATCAAAATTCCAAAGGATGTAATTTGTAGAAAAAAAGTAAAAAAATATTGATAAATATTTTATTTATCAAATATAATAAATAAAATTATTGTGTCAGATTTTAATACAAGTGTCGCTTACTCTTTTGATTCTATTGAAAGTATAACTTTATGTTTTGAAAAGTTTATCTATATTATATTATTGTATTATTTTAATAGTGTAAAAAGTAGTTATTTCAAAAGATGGAAGAACCTTTGGTGTGTTTATATTTATTAAGATGTATAATATTTGACATATTGCATCATTTTTACACGTTAAATGTATTTTCTTTTCTCATGCATCATTTATAATAGGAGAAAGTCAAAATATTTTGTAATTTTTCTTTTTTACAAAAAAGATTATCATATATCTTGAAAATATCAATTATAAAACTGATTAAAAGCCATTTATTTATTGTTAAAATAATATATATATAAGTAAAAATTTCTTTTACAATTAATCATTCTTTGATTATACATTTTAATCCAACCAAGATTAGTGAATTTTAACATATTATAATAATTTTACTTTTTACATTCCCTTAAAAAGCATTTAATATATACGTACAAAATGGGAGATAGTAATATTAAATATATTAGTTGATCATTATTAAATAATCCCCCAATATTCAACACTTCAAAATAATGACTTTTGTAGTTAAGTATTGGTACTAGAATTATAAGTGATATCGCTTTCTTTCTTATATTTTAAAAATTAGCTATATTTCTTTATCAATTAATGTGATGGTTTTATTTTCTTTATCAAATATTTTTAAATATATGTTATTCCTACAAATAAGGAGTGATTAAAAATTTAACCATTTCACTTTTAATATTATAAAATTAAAAAACAAAATTTTTTATTGCTAAAAATGAACATGAATGTTCTTTAATCTGAATAATTTATGTTTTGATGTTTTTATCATTTTTCTTAACTTTAATCAAATATAAATATTATATCATATTCATTTTAATTTTTACCATTTAAAATTAAATGGCACTTTTGAATCACCACTCATATGACTACAACACATAAACATATTTTTAAAAATACAGATTTTTAAAGAATTATTTTCACTATTTTTATTTTTTGCTACAGTTTTTAATTTAAACAGTTAACTAGATCTAAAGTGAAGATATTGTAGGTTTTTAAGAAAAAGATTATTGCAATTATATATGTGTTTAATTATATTTATAAATATTCTAAAAAATAAGAATCGTTATTTAAACATAACTTTTGATTCCGTTTGCTTCTCCATCTTAACATACTATCAAGTTTTAATTATTACTTTTCAATTTAAATCTTCTTTTCAATTTGATAGTAATTTTAATAAAAATTTAAAATATTTCAATTTACTTTAAAATCTTACGTAATAAACTAAAATTATTCAACTAGTTTGAATGATTTTCTTTTCTCAAACTGGTGTGCATATGCATTCACATATGACTATTGATAATATAAATATTATTTACTTTTATTTTAATAGCCAATAGCCATTATGTGTTTATCCTTATCACTTTAATTATTCAAATCATTTTTATTGATAAAGTGTGTTAATAAATACGTATCTACCGAGGACTAAAATAAACGATAGTACTTTTTTATCAAAAATATTTAAAATCTGCTTAAAACTTATTTTTGTATAAAAGAAACATTTTAATCTTCGAATAAGATTCTTAAAAAATTCTTAACACTGTTAAAAGAGAATGAAATTTTAAATTACTTTTAATACCAATAAAGCTATTAAATAATCATTTATTGTGTTTGATTCTTAAAACTTAAATTATATCAGTATTTACTTTCTCTATATTTTCTTCTTTTGTTAAGTCTACCTAAAAATATCTTTTTTATCAATTAAAATTTGACAATTTTAATATTATTTCAGAGAAAAAAAGGAATTTAAATTTTTGATGTATGCTTCTTATTATACTTTTTTCTATGCACACTATTTTAATATTATTATTATAATCACTTTAAATATCTGATAAAATGATATACTGTATTTATTTAACTAATAGAGAACCTTTTTCGTCACTCATATAATTCTTTTTTATTATTTAAATATTGAAACTTTTTGATTATCAATATGCAAAATCTTATTTTACTTACTTTTTTTGTCTACTAGGTTAATGACATCTATACACATTTCAGTTCTATCTCTTTTTAGCTTTTTTTTTTGTAATCTAAATTTCTAAATTAAAAAAAAATAGATTGATACATGCATTTTGGAGGTTAAAATTTCTTATTAAAAAATATTCTATTATAGTAATTAAACTTTTTTTTCATATATCGCATTTTGAAAAGATTTTTATTTCACTATTAATTATATTAATTTTTTTACTTCCATTTATGAATGCTTCTTACTATAGCTCAAACTAATAAATTGATTACAAATTTGAAAAGTTTTATTTATTGCTAAACATCTAGACATCAAATTTCGATTAATAGAAAAAATGTTATTTAAACACACTTTTTACAAAATGTTTTATTCTCATATTTCTGTCGAAAAAAATGATCTAGTCATTTTAAAAGTGATGCAATTTTAGTCTATTAAAATCTTAACAGCGAATCAGTTGCCATCACTGATTATAATGTGGGGTTCCCATTAGTAAACTTTGATACTAGTCTAATATTTTTCCTTATCTTCCCACTAAGAATGAGTAACAAAATGTACAGAATATATTTAGTTTTTGTACATGTCATAGCGTATATAACACACGTTGCTTGAAACATTTGCTATTTAATATTACTACCATTATAATATCTACTGTTTATTTTTTTAATATTTCATTTTAACTTCCTTTTTGTAGAAATTAAATTCAACTGATGATATATTCTAAGTATCATATATTTTAGAATATTCCCATCGTACTAAAGTACCTTTAACAATTTGTAGTTGTAGCATTTTTTTTAAATACCATCATTTTTTAATCTTTGAAAGATATTATAGTATTGCGCAATTGAATGTCTTTTTGTAATGCTCAAAATTTTCTGCACTCTCCTAAAATATATATTATATATATTTAAACAAAATATATCATTGTCTCCCATTTAACTAAGTGAGAACAAAATTCAGTCTTTCAATATACTTATATAATAAAAATAAATATATATTTGATGCCCTTTCTACTTTGAAATTCAACATACAATATATTATAGTGCCTTTTTGTTTAAAATATAATATTATTTTATTAATGACGACAAAATATACTGACTGTTAAAAGTTAACCTTTTCATTAAATGACATTTTTTGTCTTCGAGATGAATATATTGTAAAATTATTAGTTTAAAGGTTATTAATATATTATGATATTTTTCTGTATAATATAATTTTTTTATGATCAAATTTTTTTTGGTACTAAAAACCAGTAAAAAAATGAAATAGATGTATATATACTGTTTACATAATACCTGATTTTATTTTAATTTAAATTTTTTTTTATTTACTTAAGAGGAAAATTAAAACACATTTTAGTGGATCATTTAAAAAATTCATTATGACAAGAAAGGAAGAAGTTAAGGACTGTGAGAAGATAGATCATTTAAAAATAGAAGATCATTATGCTACTCATAATGATGAAGACTCAGAAGAAAATATTTTAAATAGTATTCCAACACCTCCTGATGGTGGGTATGGATGGATAATTTGTTTAGTTGCTTTTCTTAGTAACTTTGTTGTGGACGGTATATGTTCATCTATGGGTATTGTTAAGAATGGATTTAAGGAAAAGTATGGAATCAATGAAACTATCGGAAATTTAATTGGTTCTCTTCTTATTGGTGCCTATCTTTTAGCTGGACCTTTTGTTGCTGGATTAGTTGATAAATATGGAGCAAGAATGATTGTTGTTACTGGAGCTTGTGTCTCCTTTTTAGCATTTTTTTTGTCTACTTATATTAATGTATTTGAAGGTTTTCTCTTTATTTTTTCAATTATTGGAGGTTTGTTAATTTTTTACTTCAAACATTTAATAAATAACGATTTCTAGGAATCGGATTTGGTTTTATATATCTTCCTTCAATTGTTATGGTGGGATATTGGTTTGAATCTAAGAGAGCTCTCGCTACATCTTTATCTGTTGCTGGATCTGGTGTTGGTGGTATAGTACTTCCTATTCTTATAAATAAAGTAAATAGTTATGCTGGTTTAAATGGTACAGTTATTTTTCTTTCCATGTTAATTGCCTCACTTATTGTTTTTGGAATGTTATATCGTGATCTTGGATCTAAAAATTATGATGAAAATGAAAAACTAGGATTTTTTGCTACACTTGTATGGAAGATTTGCGGATACAGAAGTCAATCAAAAAATTCTACAACACCGGAAGATGATATGGAAGGTAAAAAAGTTACACCTGAAGCTCTTCCACTTTTGAATACTCATCCTAATGGATCAAGGACAAATCTCTATGAACAAAATAGAAAGAGAGCTGATACCACTAGTAGTTTAGCTTCTCAAAAACATCTCCAAAAACTAACCGCTAAAAGTCTTAATCAATCATTAAATAAACTTCATCAAACAGGACTTTCTCGTGCCTCATCACAATTATCTGTTGCTCTTAGTCACGTCGAAGCTAATGAATTAAAAAAACCTCTCTCCAGACAAGATATCTTCCTGCAAGGTTCAATTCAAAATTTAAAAGAATTTGCTGAAGAAGGAAGAGATATGAAATCATACCGTCAATCACATCTTTCAATTTCTGGTGCTGTTATTGCTGAAGAATTGAAGCATGCTGTAGAAGGAGAAAAAGGGTTAAATAAAGATTTGGCTGTAAGTAAAGAATCAATTCAATCAATTATGGATGATCTTGGTGCTGTTGAGGATAACTCTAAATGCAGATGTATTCCTTTAGCTGTTCGTAATATGTTCCACTCAATGATTGACGTTGAATTATTAAAAGTTCCAGATATGATATTAATAGCTGCTTCAAATCTTCTTGGTATGCTTGCTTTTTACATCCCATATTTCTTTATCAAGGATTTTGCTGTATCTAACGGTATCTCAGCTGCTGATGGAACATTTTTAGTTTCTCTTATGAACATCCTTAATACTCTTGGAAGGGTTTTTATTGGTTGGTTTGCCGATAAAAATATTATTTCAGCATTGAATCTTACAAATATATCTTTAATTGGATCAGGAGGCCTTCTTTTTGCCGTGCCATTTATATGTACTACATACTATAATAGTGCCATACTTTGGGGAATATACGGTTTTGTTTCTGCTCCATATATTTGTTTAACATCAATTGTCTTAGCAGACTTATTAGGAGTTGAAAAATTATCAAACTCTTTTGGATTGTTAACAGTTGCAAGAGGAATAGCTTGTATTATTGGTACGCCAGTAGCAGGATTTTTCTATGATCTTACCAAAGATTATGCTATTTGTTTCTATATTGGAGGTGGATTCTTCGTTTTAGCTGGTATTGTATCATGCCTTATTTTATGTATTGGTAGAGATGAAAAAAAGAAAAGTTCAAATTCTGAGAATTGTGAAAAAAGGCAAATAATAAAGGAATAAATGATGTAATGTTTATTTGTTACAAAAAAATTTAACGGGTATCTTGAAGACCTACTTTTGTAATAATAAACTTACCTATATTAAGATATAACATAATTATATACGAATGATGTTTATTACTAATAAATCAGAAACATTACTCTTTATAGTTATTATTATTATCTTATTCCAAATAACATTGATATTCTTATGTTTATATTTTTTATTATGCTGTCTTTTTATTTTAATATTATTAAATTTTTAAAATTTTTTTGTGTCGTATAACATAATGTTTTGAATATTTTTATACAGTTAAAAATTTTTTAATTATAGTTTTACAATTCAATCAAAACATAAGAATTCGTTTTTATGAAGAAAAAAGGTTTTTGATTTAATTATAGATAATTCAATATCTGAATTTTAATAATTCTAACTTAATGAAATACTTTCATTTAATCATTGTATTGTAAATAATAGTATAATTACAATTTCCTTATATATTTTTTAAATGTTTTTACCAAAATTAAATTTTTATTCATGTTTTAAAAAGTTTTACAAGTATATTGAGACAAATAATCTTTTTTGTCTATTCGTAATAAATATAATAGCATTTAGCATTATGATGTTTATTATTAAAATTCAATAAAAAAATATTTACCAAGAGTTGTACTATCCTCAGATCGTACTAATATCTTAAAATTTTCCATTGTATAAATAAATTCCTATTTTCAAAAATAGAGATAACTAGAGTATTATTAAATTACAAATTTATATTATAAAGATTTTCAAATAAAAAATAATAATAAATTAAAATATCCTGATTTGAAACAAAAAAAAATTAGTTGTATAACTGAAAAAAATATATATTAACTCATAGATGTTACCATCTTTAGTAAAGTACTTTTTAAAATATTTAAATAACATTCGCTATATGTTCTTATTATAATTTCTAATTCTGAATGTTTTTACACAGTGAAGTATATCAAAAAGAATGTTTATAACGTTTTTATTTAATAATTAAGTATTTTTATCAAGATAAAAATTGTTCTCTTTAATGATAAACAATATAAAAAGTTTAGAATTCTCTAGATAATATTTGTGCACTTTGTTTTAATTATTAAATGTTTTTTGATCATTATTTAACTTATTTCTGCAATTCCGAATAAAAATAAAGGACAATTTTAATTTATTTTTATTAACGTTTTAAAGGCAAAAAAAAAATTAAATATTATTTAATTAATAATAAATTATTATTACTAATAAAAATTGCTATCTTTACTTTAGAAATTATTATTTTACTTTATCGAAATAATCTCTTTCCTTTTTCTTGCTTAAATTATAGTCATACTACTTTTCATTTTTAAAGAAAATAGTTTTCTCGACTGTTATTTTTGTATATTTTATTTAGTATTTGTTTTATAAAATTTTAGACAAACAATCATAAAACAAAAAAAATACAAATAGATTAATATAGTTTAATTTTAATGAGTTCAAATTGGTGGATCGCCAATAGATAACAGAACCCATACCACCAAGAAAGACGTCAACTAATAAAAGGACTTTATTTTAACTTTAAGATTATATATAAAAAACAACCAAGTATATAACTTGGTTACAGATAAATCTTAATAGAGTTACGAAATATTAGTAGAAGGGGAAAAAAATGAGAAAGTCATCAAAAATTACTCTATTATACTTAAATTTACAGGTTCGATTGGTAAGATGTCAATCAAACTGTGTACTTATAAAAAAACCTAATTTAATATTTATATAAATTTTATAAAATTTTCATCTTGACATTATTATGTTTTGATATTAACAATATTATATATTACTTATATAAAGAATTAATTCCATTGATTATATAATGTATAAAAAAATACAATTAAGTAAAATTAATTTTTTAAACATTATTCTACATTCCTTCTAATGTTTATTAACAATATTCCATGATATTTACTTTAGAATAACAATTTAAAAATTAATGATAATTGTTATTGTAAACCTCCATGAAGTAATGATTCATAATATGCATTGTATTCTTCAACAAATTTAATTGCAATAGCCATTCTAGGCGCATTGAGGGCATTGATAATTAGACAATAATCAATAATAACTTTATGAAGATAAATATACTGAATTTCTGTTTGAACAGCACCTGCTCTTTGTTTCCTTATACTAATTACAGTATCATATATATTAATAAATGTTTTAGAAGAAATTCTTGAGAATAATATATATGCTGCAACCAATGTTCCTGTTCTTCCTATACCTGCCGAGCAATGAACTACAATTGTTTCCTCTTTTTTAATGTCTTTTAAGCGTTTTATTAATCTCATTATAGAAGTTGTATCAGATGGAACACATTTATCTGGCCAATCTTTCCATTGAAATTGCCTTATTTTTACTGCAGTAACACCATCTCCATCAGTCCAAATTTTAAGATTTCTTATAAAAAATGCATCATCACAATAATCTGTTGACTCATACTGTACATTAAAACATTTAATTTTTATTTTTTCCCCTTCGTTAGTGGGCCAATATTGAGAGCATTTTTGCTTACCATTTTCTATCAAATTAACAAGACAAATTATTATTGATACATTCTGTTGAATGCATAATCTCCAAAAATCAGCAATAGTTTCATTCATTGGGGCTTGACAACAAATAAAATTATGTTTCATCCCGGGTTGGGTAACAAAATTAGCATGGTAGTAATTAGATCCAGGAGGATCCAAAATTACCCGAGTTTCATCAATACAAACTATGTCTTTGTATTTATTAAGAGGCATATTATTATCAAAAGCGATTCTAGTATGTTCCGCAAAAACGTGACTTTTGATTCCCGCATACACTATTTTTAAATCATTAAGTGTTTTTGGTTGTAAACTGTCTATAAATAAATTAAACAGAGATTCTGTTCCTTTATCTATTTGTTCCTGTCTTGTTGAAGAGCATTTGTTTTTAGTTTCAGTAAAATCTTCCTTTTTAGATCGTATTTTCCTTTCACTAATTCTTTTCTCCACCATCATTAATACTAAGATGTTTTTTTTCACCCGTTTGTTGGTTGTGGGTTTTTTTTTCTGAGGGTGGAAGATTTTTTTGATTTTTTTTATCAAGTGGTTTATTTAGAGATGTCACTCGTCGTATTGACTTTTTTTCTTCCTTTTTACTTGAATTATTAAAATTAAATAAATTTAACATTTTAAATTGTGAATGTTTGCAAAATCAAAATTGACATATTTTAATGAATAAAAATTAGCTTATTATAATACAAAATAACTTTCAAATTTCCATTCATATTCATAATGTTTGTATTATAAGTAAAATAATACTATGCAACGGTAAATTAAAAAAATTTATACCTTGAGTAATAAAAAAATAATTTTTTTTATATAGTCTTTTTAACATTTATTTGTCATTTCATACAAATATTCGTTATCAGTTAGGTAAAAACAATATTTCTATTGGATTTTTTCTGACTCATAAAGAAATAAACAACAGAGTCATTTTCACATCATTATTTTTCTGACTACATACTTGTCTTTTGACAGAAGTATATGTAAAGATAAATATTATTTTTACTTTTATTTTTTCTCTTTTAACATCAACAATCTATTTTTATTTTATGTTTCAAATTATTCATACCATCAAGTATATTCCTAATGCCCTTTTGTTTTCACTTTTGAAAAAATAATTTTTTCTCATATAAAACTTATTAATGCCGTAATTTTGTTTGGTAAGAAAGAAAGAAGAAGATTTAATTTAACTAGATTAACAGTTTCCCATTGTATATTGCTCAGTTAATTTAATGCAAAGTTATAAAACACATTTAAGATCTTTTTTAGTCAAATCCATTTATTTTCGAGTGACAGAGTAAGATAATTACTGTAAAGATGTTTCCTAATTACATGGTATCAAAATATTTCTAATCCAGTATAATGTTAATGGAGAAAAAAATAATCTTCTTCTAATCTTTGGACTTTTATTTTGTTATTAAAATGTAGTACCAATATCGTTTGTCAAAGGTTTTATCTCAACAGAGATCAAAGTAAGAGAAAGGGTAACAAGGAAGACAATTAAAAACACGACATTTGGCCAAACGTGTTTAAGTATATCTAACTATTTATCATTTTACTATCTCAATGGCACAGTAATATAGTAAGATACATAGTTGAGTATAACTTTAAAAGCTTGATGTACTAATTCACTCTACTATTCATTTACTTTTTATACTTATACCTCATTTATTTATAATTATATATTCATTCTCCATAGAAAATTTAATCTCTTTTGTATATATAGCAAAAGGTTTTAATTAATAAGCACTATTTATTTTTCTCAAATAATTGATCATTTTTGCTTTATTGAATAGTAAAACACTTTAAAAAAGGTCACTATACAATTCAATTATTAATATTTTATTTAAAAGTACGCATCTTACAACAACAAACTAAAGTAATATATTTTATGTACCTCTGTTATAATAATCTAAACATTTTATTCTTTATAGTGTTTTCCCTATCTAGATAGTGATTATAATTCTTTTAGAATTATATACACATGAATTTTTTTTAGCAATTATTTTATACATAGAATTTTACTTTTTAAATAGTTTTTTATTTGCATATATGATTTATTTAAAAATAGGGAAATTCTTGTAAAAATAATATCTTTTTTTTCTAAAACCTAATGAAAAATATGTAGAAAAGAATAGTAAAAGTAATATTATTTATATTCCTAATCTAAATTTTGGTAATTTCAATTAATTTATTATTTATTGTATTCTTTAAGTACATTTAATACACATAATTTTATTCAATACACTTTCATAGAATTATTTTCATTTTAACATACCTTTTCTTCTATACTTCTATATATTTTCCCCCAAAAGAGTTATTAATAGTTGTGAGGATAAAAATATTTTGAAAATTATTTTTTTTTAGAAAATATGAAAAAAAATTTTGGTAAATGACTAATTTTTATACATATTAAATAAATAATTATATATCATTTTATTGTCTGTCAAGAAAAAATGACTAATTTTATTCAAAGTATTATTGTTACTATTTTATAATAGTCACTCGATATTTAAAAGACTTTTCCACCAATGTAAATTATTTTTGTCATATACCTTGAGTTATTGAGTTGAATAATATTTTTCTTTTTTTCGTTGTTATAAATTCACTTTTTTTTGTTAAAACCTATCTATAAAACAATTTTACAACAACAATTGTTTTGTAGCTATGATTAATAGTAGTAAATTTGGTTTATTTGAATTGTTAAACATAAGGATATATATTAATTAATTTTTTAGCATCAATATGTTTATTCAAAATATAAACAATAAAGATAGCTAGCTTTTTAATTATATTTTATTATGCTTATCTTATTATCAAGAATATATTTTTTTTAGTTTATATATTGTTATATATTTAATAAATAAGTGATCAAAGTTTAAAGTTATAGCCCTATAATTTTAAAATATTTTTCCTATAACTCTCTCTTTTATATATTATTGTCATGATTAGAGGAGGGTAAATGATGTGTATTAGAGAAAGTGGAATACTTTTACTTGTGTTTCAGTTTATATTTTTTTCTATGGATAACTTTTTAAATCTTATATTATATCTATCTTAAGACATATTTAATATTCTATTTAAAGAATGTGTCAAACTTTTAGAAAAGAGAAAGGGGAGAAGGAAGGAAGAGAGATATAGAACTATAAAAATTACACAAAATTCTATTGCATTTATCTATATTTTATTTTAATTCTAACAAAAGTTTGAAAAACGATATATATTATTGTTATATTTTGATGTTTATATATTATATTGTTAGAAATAAAGATGGAGCAAAAATATAAATTTAACTAAATGAGCATTAGTTTGCCCTTCCTCTAAAGTTTGAATGAGTCAAAAAAAAGACACGCTTATCAAGCTTTTTAGTTTAAATGTAATTTTAAAAGAATGTCTTGTGATAAAGTGAATTTTGAATTTAGTATCTTTAATATGTTATATATATCTCTATATACTATTATGCAAAATTCGAAAGTTTTAACTTCATTTTAAAAATTGTATTTTAAATGAAATAATTTTTAACCACTACTATTTGAAAAGTATTTTTATATCGTTTTTATAAAATTACTTAATCCTATACTTTTTAAAAGATAAAAGATGCTTCGATATAAATATCTAATGTACTATGATATTTATAATGAATTATTATATTTGTTTATAGAAAGTCTTTGAATTTTATTAAAAAATGTCTGTTGGATATTACTTAACTTCTGCTATCTTTGGTACTTTTGTTTTTTTGGCTCAAGGAGCTAAAAATCTTGATGATTTGAAGAAAACCGTGGATGATGTTCAAACAATTGAGGTAACTTTAATTACTATTAATACAAATTAACTATCATAATATCTCTTGTTCTATATTTTTGAGAACACTATAATAGTAATAATGCAGGTTTATAAATTTAAAAAATCAATTACTATTTCTAATTATTATTTAATAATCAATTATTTTTAAGGGTGGATCTAAATGGTGTCCAATACCACTTACAGGAAAAGAATGTCCACCAAGTTCAATTTTCCATTACTACAAGTGTTGTGGGACATTAATGACAGATTGCTGTTTTAATCTTCAAAATTGGCTTATCATTACCTTAATTGTTCTTGCAGCAATCACTGTAATTGGAATTGTTATGTCAATTGTTTCATGGCTTTTCTGCAGAAAATAAGTTAATTAAAGTTTATAAATAAAATGGCTTGATATTTCTTGTAATAACAAGGCAAAAAGAACTTTTAATTTGACTATGATTATTTTTTAATTTTTATTTAAAAAAATAGAAATGTTGTAGTCTGCCATTTTTTGAGACTCCTTGCCCGCTTTAATAATATCTGTTTATGCTTTATTGTGTTTTTTATTGTTTCTTAAAAGTGATAATAAATTTTGATAAACTAATTTTTTTCGTTTTCTGTATAAAATAGCATATGAAAAAATATATAATGTATTTCAGCATTTTATATCTTTTATTGAATTAAATATAGTATACAGTTTGGAAATTATTTTAATTAGTTATAAATATTTTTTATTAAGAGTTCAGTAACTCCATCATTTAGAAAAAACCTTTCATTGAAATCGATTTTAGAAAAATCAAAATAAAATATTTTTCATTCGAATATAAATTAAAGTAAATCTATAGTAGTTTTAGTTAGAATTTTTTTTGTATAGGTTTTTACTATAAAAAAATAGACTTTATTTAATTTATATTTATTATAAAGATAATAAATGAATATTTTTTCTTAACAACTTTTTTGTTGAAGAATTATTATTTTCTCAATTTGAATATAAAACATATTGTTACTCTTAAAAATCGTAATTTATTACACATATTTTCTTAATATTTCATATTTTCAATTCTACTATTTCAATGTTAATCGTTTTTGCATTATTTTACTTTAAACAATTTTTAAATTTGTTAAATGAAGCTTTTTTTATTGCTTTAAAAAGACATTGTAGGTTTTTAGCAATGATAATAAATTTTAAGGTCATTTTAAACCTTCATCTTCTATATAATATAAAATATTTATTTTTAAAGGAAATGTTATAAGGAAAATAGTCTAATTATTTTGTTAACAAATTTTTATTTAATGGCAAAACATTTAAATGCAGGACTCTCGATGTACTATATCAAGAATATTTGTGTAATGATAGAATAATTTTTTTAAAGCTTTTCAATAAAGTTAAAACACGTTATATTAAATAAAATCCTTCCATTTTTATATATTAGATAAATAACACTACTAATAAAAATAGTCTACAAATAATTATACAATTGCAAAATGTAGAAAAAAATAATTAAAAATTAGATTTCTTTTGATTCGTCAAGCATACTTAAATAAATAGCGCCGAAAGATGTGTTTCCACTGTAACATGTGTCAAAAGAAAATTGAGTTAAAAATTTTTTACGATCCACCGATCGTATTCTAATATTTTTAACACTTAGATCATTCAAAAACTCTTCAAATTTGACCTTCATATCTGTTAATGTTTTTATTTTATTTTTTAATATTGGAGTTTCATCTATTATATATTTAATATTTGAAAGTACATTAACTTCACGCATTTTTCAAATGATTTATTTCTCGAGAAAGTTTTTCTATATTTCCAAGTTCTTCATTCAACGTTTCTTTAATGAGAACTTTAACGCCCATTAATAAATCACTTATCTTTTTCCTCTTCGAATTAGTTTTTGTTTTAATAAAGGTTTTGGGATTACCAAAAAACATGTTGTGATTTTCTCTTAACTTATTCCTGATATTTAATTTAAAATTTTCTTTACACAAGGCATTCTCTTTGATTTTTTCTACAATTTTTTTTTTCAATATCCTTGCATATTGAATTATAAACCGATATCTCATGAAGAGTACGTTCTTGATGTAAAGATCTTTCAATTTCATTAATTTTTCCATTTTCAAATTTTCTTTCTATATAACAGCGCATTCTTTTATTGTAAACTTCACTTTTTCTTTCTAATTCATCTTGGAGATAACTAATTTGGTTATTTTTATTTTTAATTTCTTCTGATTTTTCTAATAAATCATTTTTCACATTTTCAAGACGTTTATATACATTAGTAAGTTTTTCAAGAATAGTAGTAAAAGGTGAATTCTTGTCACAAGACGAATTATCAGCTGTTTGTTCATCTGTATCTCTCGGAATCATATCAAAAGAATTTATTGATTTTAATAAGTAATCATTAATCATTTCTGCATCTTTTATAAGTGCAATGGATAATTCAGAATAACTGTTTCCACTCTGGTTCAATAAATCTAATTTGTTAAATTCGGAATTGGTAATTTTTAAAAAATCAAATGGTGGCAAGAAGTATCTTACTTTTGAAGTCTCGCCAATCTTAAAAGCTTTTTCCTCTGATTGCAGAAGGTGCTTGTTATTTTCATTAATACAATTTTTTATTCTTTCGCTCATCTAAATACAAACTTTTCAAAACTTTCCATTATAAAACATACATGAAAACTTATTTCTTCCTCAATACCAATATACTTCTCCATATTGTAAAAGATATTCAAAACTAAGATAAAATAAACATATAGAGCAAAGTAAAAATTATTTTTACTATCTGAAATTGATATAAAATCAACTTAATTATTAAAATATTAAAAAAAGTCAAAATAATACTAGTGATTTATAAACATAATAAAATATCCACGAGAAGAAGAATATCATATACCAATAAAGAATTTCACATTACATTAAATACCATCTTAAAAAGCATTATTCCAAACATTCAGCTTTAGTAGTGTACAGGTAACTTCACTAAAAATTAGTATGGAAATTTATACGAGCGTATAAATGCCATCTTGCATTTTTTTCGTGGCGAAACCATATAAAATTTCTAAGAAAATACATTTCGTTTTGTGTGAAAGGAAGAATTTCCTCTGTTTTAAAAAAAATTATACTTATTAAGATAAAAACAGTATCAATTATAATCAAAAAAACAATAAATGTAATTTTTGTAAAATACATAAGTTTTTGATGATAGAAATTAAGACTATCTCTTAGAAATTAAATATCAAAATTCAATTTTTATACAACTATATAAATTATTTACTTTAATTTAAATTGTATTATAATTTACAAATTATATAAAGGCAATAATTTGTAAATAATTATTATAGTTTAAGAAATACATAGTATTTTAAATAACTAACTATGATATTATAGAGTATAAATGATTAAATAAATTAATCAATTCTAAATTAACTTAATATCTTTATTTACCAAATATCATTCGATTTTCTAAATAATTACTTTTACATTTTGATTTTAAAACTTTTTTTATGAAAAATTCAACATAATTAAATTTTTATGCACAATTCTAGCAAAAAAAAATTCTTTCCCTCCAAGTGTTACAAAAATACATTTAATGTGTTTACTCATGAATATTTATTATCAAAATATTATTTCGCCTCTAAAAAAATAACATAAAGTAGTAATTTGGTAAAAGAGCTCCTTATTCTAAACACGCTCTTTCCCCGCTAAAATTTCTATAATGATCTCGCCACGGAAAAAATTTGCAAAATGGCTTTTAGTGAGCTAATGTGCCTCCCTTTAGTAACTCTTTTTGGGTCTTCTAACGACTGCTACCGTCATCACTTGTCATCAAATAAATAAATATTTTTATTGTTAATATCTCTAAATTATCCATGTTTATATTCTATTGAATTACAGATGAAGTATTTGCATTGATAAAAATAATTTTTTTTTATTTTTAATATTCTTTAGTTTGTAATTTTATTTAATATCTCATAATTCTAGACTTATATCCTAGTATTTCAACAGATTTGTTATACTATCCTTTTATTATTTAAAAATGGTAAGTTTTTTACATTATACTTGTTAAACACACTTTATATTTCCAGCGTGAAGTTATTTCTGTACATATTGGGCAAGCTGGTGTACAAATTGGAAACTCATGTTGGGAATTATATTGTTTAGAACATGGAATTCAACCAGATGGCACAATGCTTGCTGAAAAAACTTCTGGTGCTACTGATGACTCGTTTACAACATTTTTTAGTGAAACTAGACAAGGTAACTATGTTCCCAGAGCCATTATGGTTGATCTTGAACCATCTGTCATTGATGAAGTTCGAACTGGAACCTATAAGAAACTTTTCCACCCAGATCAGATGATTACCGGACGGGAAGATGCTGCTAATAATTATGCAAGAGGTCACTACACTGTAGGAAAAGAAATTATTGACCAAACAATGGAACGAATCAAAAAAGTTGCTGATAGCTGCTCTGGTCTTCAAGGTTTTCTTGTATTTCATTCATTTGGAGGAGGTACAGGATCTGGATTTACTTCTCTTCTCATGGAAAGACTCTCTATTGACTTTGGAAAAAAAGCCAAACTTGAGTTTTCTGTTTATCCGGCTCCACAAGTTTCAACTGCTGTTGTTGAACCATACAATTCTGTCCTCACAACTCATACAACTTTAGAACATTCTGACTGTTCATTTATGGTTGATAATGAGGCAATTTACGATATCTGTCGTAAAAATTTGGGAATTTCTCGTCCATCGTACTCTAATCTTAATCGCTTGATTTCCCAGATTGTTTCTTCAATCACTGCTTCCCTTCGCTTTGACGGAGCTCTTAATGTCGATTTGAATGAATTCCAAACCAACTTGGTTCCATATCCGAGAATTCATTTTCCATTGGCTACATTTGCCCCTGTTTTGTCTGCAGACAAAGCTTACCACGAATCACTTAGTGTTATGGAAATCACTAATCAAGCGTTCCAACCAGAAAACCAAATGATCAAATGTCAAACCCAATCAGGAAAGTATATGGCTGTATGTCTTCTCTACCGTGGTGATGTTATTCCTAAAGACGTAAATGCCGCTATTGCTCACTTGAAAACCAAGAGAACAATACAATTCGTTGACTGGTGTCCAACTGGTTTTAAAGTTGGTATAAACTACCAACCACTTACAACTGTTCCAGGTTCTGATTTAGCTAAAGTTCCAAGATCCGTTTGTATGCTTTCAAATACCACAGCCATTGTTGAAGCATGGGCTAGACTTAATGTTAAGTTTGATCTTATGTACAGCAAGAGAGCTTTCGTTCATTGGTATGTCGGAGAAGGCATGGAGGAAGGTGAATTTTCCGAAGCTCGTGAAGATCTTGCTGCTTTGGAAAAAGATTATGAAGAAGTAGGAGCTAATTCTAGCGATGTAGTTGATGATGGAGAATATTAATAATTTTATTATTTCGACTGTAGTGTAAATTTAAATGTTTATAAATTATAAATTGTATCATATAAAGATAATAAATTATTTGTATTATGGTTTCATAGCAATTTTGTATAATGTAACTGGCAGATGATTATCCTATTATCAATTTTTACATAAGACATCTTTCATAAACATTGGTTGGTATTAATAATTTAGATTTTCAATATGATAAATTTATATAAAGAAAAATTTGATGAATACTTAGGTGTTAACTGGTAATCTATTACCGACGAAAATTGTATATTTCTTAAATCTATTCAAATGTTTTTACTTTAAGAATGAAACTTTTATCAGACTACATTAATATATTAAATTCTGGTGAATAGAAAAAAGCAATATTAATGATATGATTTCTACTGATAAAATTCAAAATTAATTTTTGAATTTTTTTAACATGCATTGTTTTTTAAATAAACAATTTTTTATAATTGTAGTAAATTTTGAATATTTTTTATTTAGCATCCAAAATTAATTATCAATATATAAATTAATTACCAATATTTAAATATAAGAAAATTCATATTTTATATAAGTTAAAAAAGATAAATTGTATGAAATTATCAATCGTAGTATACAACTATAATAAAAGTTGATATTTTCTATCTTAACTAACAATGCTCTCGTCAATATTGTTATCAATATTAACTTTTTTAATATGTGTTTCTTCAACGCTTACTAACTGTAAGGGAGGAGCTAAAAAGAAAGAAGGTCCAAAAAAAACTAAAACTGCTAAAAAATTACCATCTAAAGGTGCACCTCCACCAAGTGGAAAACAAAAATCAGTTAAAGATGCTAATCCTAAAATCGGAGAAAGTAAAAAAGATGAAGGTCCAAAATCTGTTAAACCAGGTGAAGAAAAGAAGCCTGAAGAAAAGAAAGAAGAAGCTAAAAAGGAAGCTTCCAAGAAGGATGCCAAGCCTGAAGAAGTTAAAACCGAAGAGAAAAAAGATGGCGAAAAGAAAGATAGTGGTGAGAAAAAAGAAGAGAAAAAACCTGAAGAAAAGAAAGAGGAGGAAAAAAAGACCGATGAAAAAAAAGATAGTGAAAAGAAAGACACTGAAAAACCAGAAGAAAAAAAGGTTGAGGAGAAGAAGGATGAAGAAAAGAAAGCTGAAGAAAAGAAAGAACCTTCAAAGAAAGATGTTTCTAAAAAAGATGATAAAAAAGAGGAGAAAAAGGAAGAAAAAAAAGAGGATGAAAAGAAAGAAGAGAAAAAAGAAGAGAAAAAAGAAGAAGAAAAGAAGGATGAAAAAAAAGATGATGATAAGAAGGATGATAAAAAAGAGGATGATAAGAAAGAGGAAAAAAAGGATGATGATAAAAAGGAAGATAAAAAAGATGATGATAAAAAAGAAGAGGGTGATAAATCTAAGGCTGGAGACAATGGTGAGAAATCTAAAGGAGATGGTGATAAGAAAGAATAACCATAATTATTGGCAACAAATAGTCTTTAACAGTTTTACAATTCCATATAAAAGCACGCTCTACATTTTCTTTTAAATGATTGTAGATGGTTGCTAATATAAATTTTTTTGCTTAATGTAAATAAAACGTAGTTATCGTAAGATTATTTCTTGTAATATTAATAAAGTGTTATTTTCTCTATACTACGTAATATGTTATCATATTATTATAATTTGCTGATTTATCATAAAAAAATTTTTTATTTAACAAGCAAAAATAATATTTCAGTTTTTATTAAAATTAACCATATGCATAATTATGCTAAATTTGTTTTCTCCTCTTGATTTTTTGTATTTTAAATATTTTAATATTTTATCATGTCTATTTTGAATTTTTTTTAATATTTCTTTAAAATTATACAACTTATTTTTTATATAATATAATTTTTAAACATACATAAACAAAAATAAATGTAAAATGGAAGCAAAAAAATTTAGCTTTCTTAAATATTGATAAAATCTAACGAATATAATGTGACCATATATTGTAAAATATAATAAAATATTTCATTTATTGTTAAAATGAACACATATATTTTAATAAAAATGCATAGCTAGAAGATTTGACAAATATGAAACACTTTAAAAAATTACTACATAAGATAATCTTTTACTTTTAAATAAAGGATTATATTATAATAAAAACAGATTTTTCTTTCATTCATATTAAAAATAAATGTAACTCTTTAAAAATTTTATTAGAAAATAAGTATTTAAAATAATGTAATAAGTATTTCAGAATTCTTTATTCAAAGATTCACTTAAAAAAGACCTTCAATTCTATTATCTTCTTCAATATTTATATCCATATCGAAGAAACAAGGTCTTGTAGCAAGCCCAGGCATAGTAGTAATATCTGCACAAATTGGTATTATAAATCCCGCTCCAACAGAACAACGGATATCTCTTATTGGCAAAACAAAATTTGTTGGAGCACCTTTAAGAGATGGATCGTGAGATAATGACAATTGAGTTTTAGCCATACAAATGGGTAATTTTGAAAAACCAAGTTTTGTATATTCCTCAATTTTTTCTTTAGCTATTTCAGATAAGGATATACCACTAGCACCGTAGATTTCTTTCGCAATAATTTCGATTTTTGTTGGTATGTCGATATCTAATGGGTATAAAAATTTAAAATCACTTTTCTTATTACATGCTTCAACAACAGCTTCAGCTAATTTTATGGCTCCTTTACCACCTTCAGCCCAATGACTGGAAATAACACCAACACCACCATATGTCTTACATTTAGAGACAACTAAATTTAATTCATTTTCAGTGTCTGTTGAAAATTTGTTTATACAAACAACAACTGGTACACCAAATTTCAAGGCATTTTCCATTTGTTTTCTTAAATTAGAATCGCATCCCTTCTCAAGTAATTCAAGATTTTCATTTAAATATTCAAATGGTAAACTCGCACCAGCAGTCACTGGTGCACCACCTCCATGCATTTTAAGAGCACGTACGGTAGCAACGAGTACTACACAATCTGGTTTCAATCCAGAATATCTACATTTAATGTTGAAAAATTTCTCCATACCGATATCAGCACCAAAACCAGCTTCAGTTACAACATATCCATCTTCTCCAACAAGCTTAAGAGCCAATTTATCTGCTATAATACTTGAAGCACCAGAAGCAATATTAGCAAAAGGTCCAGCATGAACAAATATTGGGGTACCTTCTAATGATTGCATTAAATTTGGTTTAACAGTATCTTTAAGAAGAATTGCTAATGCTCCTGTACAACCAATATCTTCACAAGTAACAGGGCCACCATTCTTATCATTACCAATAACAATTTTTCCTATTCTATCTTTCATATCACCTAAATTATAGGTCAATGCAAGAATTGCCATTATTTCAGATGCTACAGTTATGTCAAATTGTGTTGTCCTAACATTTCCTTTTTCGGTATCACCATGACCAATTTCTATTTTTCTTAAAAATCTATCATTCGTGTCAATAACTCTATTCCAGGTAACAGTTTTTGGATCAATATTTAATCTTGAAAATTTGACTTTTTCATCAGACGTCCATTCATTAACATCTTCTACATCAGGTAACCCTAATCTGACGGCTCTATTTTTTTGAATTTTACTAAGAATTCTTTTACCTTCTTTGTTTTTTGGAACTAATCTATTAAACAATGCTTCATCAGATTGTGTAGCTTCATGTAAAATTCTAGCATCAATAGCAGCAGCAAGAAGATTATTTGCAGCTGTAATAGCATGTATGTCCCCAGTAAGATGTAAATTAAATTCTTCCATTGGTATGACTTGTGAATATCCTCCACCTGCAGCACCTCCTTTAATTCCAAAAATTGGTCCTTGTGATGGTTGTCTAATAGTTCCAAATGTATTTCGTTTTAAGTGTCCACATAACGATTGAACAAGTCCAAGTGTTGTTGTACTTTTACCTTCACCAAGAGGTGTTGGTGTTATTCCTGCTACAACAATGTATTTTCCTTTTTTTCTACTTTCAAGACGCTTAAAAATATTTAAAGAAACTTTAGCTTTATTGATTCCGTACAATTCTAACTCTTCATTCTGAATTCCTACTTCTTTCGCAAGATTACTAATTTTTTTTGGAATTTGAGAACGTGAAATTTGAATATCTGAAGGAACAGGTTGTTGGATCTTCAATGGTAGAATTTCAATATTCCATTTGCTAGTAGAAACGTCATTCAATCTTCTTTCAACAGCTTGGGTAAAAGTATTCTTTAATAACATACCTATTGTCATTGGTCCTACACCACCAGGAACTTTTGTAATATAACCAGCAACTTTTACAGCTTCACTAAATTCAACATCTCCAAATAACTTTTTTTTCCCATCAATTTCCAAAACATTAATGCCACAATCAATAACAATAGCTCCTGGTTTAACCCAATCGCCTTTAACAAATTCAGTTTTTCCAATGGCAACGATAAGAATATCCGCTCTTTTACAAATATCTTTTAAATTTTGAGTTTTTGAATGACAGATAGTTGTTGTTCCATGATGCCATAAAAACAATGCACCAGCGGGTGAACCAACGATTTTTGATCTTCCTATTACGACAACGTTTTTACCAGCAACATAATTGATGTCTCCTAAAATAGATATATAATTTTTCAAATAATAATTGCAGACATTTCGTATCATTGACAGCATTATAAATAAAACTTGTGTCTTTTTCTTATCAATTTATAGTTGGTTGTCATTTAATGGTAAAATAACTTACCTGTAGCGTGTTGAACCAAAGTTAAACATCCATAAGGGGTACATGGAAATATAGTGTTATTCAATTCTCCTCTCATTAATCTCCCAGCGTTTTCTCGTGTTAGACCATCAACGTCTTTTTCTTGGTGAACCATATTAACAACATGATCAGCATCAATAGAGTGTATTGAATCCAGGGGTAATTGAATGATAATACCATCAACAAAAAAATCATTATTCAATTCGTTAATAACCGTTTCTAATTCATGTTGGTTAGTTGTGTTAGGAAGTTTAATAAATTTTGTTTCAAATCCAATTTCAGAAGCTTTTTTAAGTTTATTTCTAATGTAGACGTTTGAATCAGGACGATCACCAACTTGTACAATAGATAAACAAGGTTTAAAATGAGGATGTTCCTTTTGGATATCTTTTAATTTCAAAGTAATATCATCAAGAATTTGTTGAGAGACAATTTTTCCATCAATAATTTTAGCCATTACTAGAAAATGTGCAAAGATAGTAAAAGTTAATGGTTGAATATGACACACTTATATATGCATGAAACAATTAAAAATAACCTTATGATGATATGTTCTCAACAGAAGATCGTTAAAAAAGTAACACTTTACAACAAAACTTATATGATTATACTACTACTCAAACTTCTCTACTTTTCTAACCAATTCTATTTAAATTATCGCACTGTTCTCAAATACCTTTGCCTAACAAGTTTTGCTTTAATTTCAATACTCTTATCAATCATGTACATTTCCCAAATTGATGTATATTAGTTGTAAAACACACTGATAAGATACAAATTGTCTATTTTTATTTTATTATTATATAAAATAAAATAATAATAATAAAGAATTTCTTCTACATTAAAAATGGCAATAGAAAATATTATTTAAGATAATATGATAACAATAAAACACGGCAATTTACTCGATTATGTGTCAACATCACTTTTATTTTTTAATACACTATTATTAGACATAACTTTTTCTGAAAATATATTATACTATATAAAAATAGTAAAGACAAAATAACAAGATTACATATACCTCTATATATCAAAAAAAACAAATAATCAGTGGAGTACAAACAATAGTGTAAAACAATAGAAAAAGTAACAAAAGAAAAAGTTCCAGAAAGGAATTTTCTCAACAAAAAAAAATCTTCCATAATTATTTTTAAAAATACAACATCTTTTTTTGTCAACCAATAATAAGAGAAGCGTTTTTAATATTTTTTAAATAACAAATTATCTGATTTTATTCCTTTGAAGACATTGGTTTCCAGGAAAGAATAGCCTCCTCACCACAAGCAGATACGACACAGCAAATAATACCAGCTTCATCCTTCTCGAAAGCTGCCTTGATTTGATCACCAACTTCTCCTTCTGGAAGTCTAAGATCATCCTTGGTATCACAAGTTTCAAGATCCATCAAAGATACAAATCCATCATCTTCGTTGATAGCAAGAAGTTGATATTCCTTTCTTTTGACGACTGGGCAATCCATATTATGAGTGGATGGGCAGATGTCTTCAAGTTTCTTTCCAGTAAATATATCTAGAGCAGCTAAGTTTACTTTGGCGTGACCATGCTTTCCGGTTTTTGATGTACTCATGTCAACGATCTGAAGAATAAAGAAACATTAGATTTTATTATTCTTCGACAAGATATTTTAGACGTTATAAAAGAATTCTAAGTAATTATCTTCTTCTTTAAAACCATCCTCAGCCAAAAAGTCTCATCAAAAAGATTAATTTCAGGCGAAAATTACCAGTTACCATCATTGGAGGTTTTAAATTTTGTCGCTTACTCAGACAAAAAAGAAGACAATTGCATTAGTTATTCAATTAAACGTATGAAAAAATCAATTGATTTAAACATTTATAAAAAACATACCTTACATGGTCTCCCACGGATCATGACAAACTCACCCTTTCTCAAAGCAGAGCATTGTTTTGGGTAAGTAGCTGAGGCTGAAGCCTCACCAGTTGCAAAATCATGGTCGTCGTTGAAATCAGACATCCCTGAAAAGCAAAATAAAGATTATAATTAAAATTAAAGGAAAACGTCACAAAGTTCACAAAATAAAACAGATCATTATTTTCCGCGATTCACTTAATTTTTTAAATTAAATTACCATAATAAATTGATAAGAAAAATATAAAAAACAGAGTAACGAAAATCAAAGTTGGTCTAAATTTACAAAGTTAAAAAATAAAGTAACATGTAGTAACCCACCAAAAGTCGTGATAGGAGGCAAATTAAAAATTTGGGAAAATACTTACTTAGATTTTATTTCCCGCGTGGAAAGCAATACGAAGAAAATACGTTTTTTATTCTTAAGTGAAATTACAAGACATCTAATGAATTTTTTCATTTCAACATATTATATAAAAATTTTTTCCATTGGATGAACTCATTAAGTTTTATTTCCGGTTGTTTAGTAAGAAATAATCAAAGCTTTCTGAAGTACAGTTGAGATAATTTTTTAATTTAGCATAAGGAAATTATGTAAACTAAAATAATTATTATCAAAAAACTCAACTATTTTCATGGGCATACTTTAATTATAAAAATAATTTACATAGAAGTCTGAAATATTTGCCTTTTAAAAGAGATTCAACAGAGTGTCCTTAAAAGAAAAGTGATTGGATTAACATATTCAATCTGCTACGTGTCAAGTTTTGATTTGGAAATTGATAGTAGTAGTTCTAAGTCGGATTTTATATCAGTGTTAAAATCTCATAATTCCTCCTAATCATTGAAAGTTAAAGAGTAATTTTTTCTCTGAATCAGACCTGTGTAATGACGCAGCAAATAAAAAAAAAAAATTAATTAAAAGTGGAAGGCAAAAAAATTAATTAAATAAAAGGAATGATTAAATTATTACTAATAATCTACTGTAGGTGTAGACGATCGGTATTTTTCTCTTTATTATAATTGCATTTATTGTCGCTCTTAAAAAGATATTCTTTGGCAAATGGTAAATTGTTTCTTTTATTTTAGAAGTTTTTCATTAAAGGCGTTTAGTAGTTTTCTATGATCTTGAAATAATCTTTTATTTATTTAGAATTGATTTTAAAAACATGGAACAAAACGGAAATTTTAAAATTAATAGTGTTTATTTAGAAAATATTGTTCCATTGGAAAAGGGTAAATTTTTTAAATTACATTGTTAATTAAACTAAGAAGTTTATTTCTAGGAAATAAACCTTTTGCAATAAAAATATGTAAAAATTTTGTTGAAAATGAAGAAATATTAAAAGAATTTGTGAAGTCATTAAGAGAAGTAAAATTTTCAATAAAAAATAACGATTTATACTGTTTAAAACAAACCGTTGATTTAACTGAGATACCAAACAAAGAAAATAAACCTATTATCAAGAATTTTGTCAAATTTATAAAAGAGGATGTTAAAGAGTACATAAAAAAAGTGACTGGATTTGAGTTAACTGATAAAGTTACGCTAACGGGTAGTAGTTATAAAAAAGGGGATTATTTATTGCCTCATAATGATCAAATATCTAATAGAAAAGTTGCTTTTATTTTGTATCTAAATGATAAAGACAAGACTATTGAAGGTGGAAAATTAAATTTATTTGATATTGACGAAAATGAGTTTCCAATGAATATAGTATATACAGAAACTCCTGAGTTTAACAAGTTAAGTTTTTTTGAAGTTTCCAACAAAAGTTGGCATGAAGTTGAAGAAATATTGAATGACGATGTGGAAAGACTTAGTGTTAATGGATGGTTTCATGTTAAAGAAGATAATAATATTGTCAGAAAAGATATTTCTGACCCTATAAAGGAAATAGTTAAAGAAGATTTTGATTTAAGTTTATTTCTTTCTAGCCGAATGCTTGATGACAAGTATATGACAGTAATAAAAAAAAGATTTGAAGAAAATTCCTATGTAGCGTTAAGTGATTTTTTGAAAAAGGATGTGTTAGATAGCATTAATAAAGAATTAAAACAAATTAAATTTAAAAGAGAAGGGCCATGGCATAAAAAAAATATTATGATTTTTGATGAGAGTCATCTTCCTGAAGAATCAACTCTAAAGAAATTTCTAATTTGTTCGCAGTCAGATACTTTTATGAAATATTTTTCTTATATTACAGGTTTACATTTCGTTGATATTCCTGGAGCTGTTACATCTTATGATGGAATTGAAGAAGATGAAGATAAAAACAATGTTGAAGATAGTGTACCTGTAAAAAAACCAAAACTGGATGTTGCTGAAGAGAATGTTTCAAGTACAGAGACAAAAAAAGAAGAAATTACAATGTCTCACAAACTTTATAGAATTTCAAAAAAATGTTATATTTGTGGTGATGATCAAGTTGCAGAGAAAGCTATTCAACATGGATGGTCTTTGGATGTTAAATTCTTTTTTACTGATACAGAATGGGATAATAAAAAATTTGGTGGTTATACATCATATATAACACCTTATAATGAAGAAGAGATTTTTAGAATTGAACCTGTTAGTAATGTTTGTTTTCTTGTTTTTAAAGAACCTAATTGCTTTGATATAACTAAATATGTTCAGAATTGTTGTGGTGATAATTATATGAATTGTTTGAATGTTTCATATATGGGATTAAATAATGATTGTGAAGGAGAAGAAGAATGTTTTGATGAAGAAATATATCTTGATGAAGAACTTGAAGATGAAGAAAATATTGAAAACCAACCTCATAGTCACGAAAGTGCTAGTAACGCACATGAAGATACAGATAATGATGAATAAATTTATTAAAATTCATATTATAATCCTATATATATACAATGACACGTATTGCTAAAAGTGTTATAACTTTTTTTGTTTTGTTAAATAATTATTTGTTATTTTATAAATCATTATTACTTGTATTATGAATATTTCCTTCCATCATTTCGTTATCTTTACTAAATTCTCCCCACCATGTTTTTATTTCCTCTGGATCTATTTGATCTTCTAAAAAGAGACTTGCTAAATCTTTTCCTTGATTTGAAGTTATTGTTTCATCGTCCATATTCATTCGATTACCTTTTGTAGATACTGGATATGTTATGTTTGGTACATCTAAAGAGTCTTTCCTAGGTTTTTCTACTGAATTTTCATCAAGACCTTCTTCAGAATTTTCTTCAACTTCTGTTAATGCTTCACTTAAAATAACAGGATGCTGTGATAATGAAGTATTTTGAGACGATGATTGTGTAGGAAGATTCATAACTATCTGATAATGGTGTTTCGATGATGAAATATTTTTATTTTTAATATTTGTGTAAATATTAAATGATTGGTTTGAATGTAATGGTAAATTATCTGCAGATGTATTTACATTGTTTGAATAATCTATCGAAGTTTCAATTAATGATGACCTATTACCATCATTTGGATCAATAAGTAAAGCCGAAGCTGAAGAAGATGATGGTTGTGGTGTTGAATGAATTGATAATGATTTCATTCTCCCTGCTACATTTCCAAGAACTATTTTCTTGGCTTCACCCATCAGTTCAGGAATGGAGGAACGTCTTTTTTTTGATTTTTGCCTCCTTAATTGATTTTGAAAAGTACTCCTTCTTGGTTGAAGAAGAATATTTGGAGTTTTAATTTTATCTAAACTTAATCTTGGACCAGTTATAAAGGAACTTTCAGATAATGCTGTATCGTCGAAAGCTAAATTAATACCACCTTTTGATTGAAATTTTTCATTAATACCTGAATTATCGTTGATATTTGTTGAGAGCTCGGTGTTGATACTGGGACTGAGACTTGATGGAGTTACTGTTGGTTGCAGCCCAATGGATGATTGAGGCATTAAAGTTGATCTCATTTGTACTATTAACGGATTTTCAGTACTAGAAGAAATTTGTTTAGATTTTCCTTAAACATCCTTCTAACCATTCCCTTATGGTTCTCTTTGCAACATCTTCTGTTATTATATATTCTAATTCTTCTCGCTGAAGTAATTCTTCCAATTGAAGAGATTTTCTTATGTCTACACTTCTATAACTTAACATGTATAAAATATCGTGGAAAGTAACATCTTCTCCATTGTGAATCTTTTCCATTTCATAACACATATGCTTAAATAATAATCTATCTTTATTTGTATCAACTTCAAGACGTCCTTTTAAAAGTCTCAAAAGAAATTTTATTCTTCTTACTGGAATGTAACCTCTCTGTTCAACATCAATCATATTCCAAACTTGTTGGTAATTTCTAATATCAGCATAACTTAACAATGCATCTTCTTCTGAACTGTAAAAAAGTGAAAAATTTTCCATAATAACGGCTACTAGTAAATTAAGAACGATATAAGTAATAATAAGATAAAAGGAACAAAAATAAATAATTGCTCCATAATAATTACCACAATCACTCTTCCAAAAATCATCACCTTTCCTCCAGTAACAGAAATCCCAAATTTGACTGTCATGCATGATGTCATTCCAATCTTCTCCAGTTACACAACGAAACAGAACAACAAGTGCCTCTTTTCCAGACCTAAAATTGACATGTTTTGAGATAGCCTGTCCATATTTAACCATCCCAAAAAGGATAACTCCAGTGTAGGCATAAAAAAGAACCAAAAGAAACATTGCTGCAATAATGAAGAGAGATCTTACCATAGACATGACAACTGTCAACATAAGCATTTTTAATGTTGACTTTCTACCGACAATAGAAAAGAATCTAGCAATTGCTACAATATACCCAAAACTGTATGTCCAATGTTTTAAGTATGTTTTTTGTGATAACTTTGCAGCAGGCGTTGCCATCATAAAATGAATAACTATCCATACTAATCCACATATCGTTATAATTAGATCAACTTTATTTCTTCGAGATTGCCAAAATCCTTTTAATGTATATGCTACTATTTTAAGAAATACTTCAAATGTAAAAAGAATATTACATATAGCTGAAATTGCTGTTGTTAAATATAATGTATTCATTTGAGATTCTTCTTCATCTACATTCCATGGAACTACGAGTGTTGCTGAATTGACAAGAACTAGAATAACAAAAAATTGTTTAAAACTTTTCATCATTGTCCATTCGTAAAATCTTCTCCTTACTCTAGCCGATTCAGCTGGTTTAGGAGGAACATGAAGTGGTTGAGCCATCCTTAATCTAGCTTTTAAATCATGCCATCTCCTTTGATCAACTGTTAATAAAGCAGTACCTCTATTTTCCATATAATTAGCAATAACAACACCAACAAAAAGAGTTAAACCAATCATACAACCGATAAAAACATAAATATGTATAAATAAAACAGCCCACGGACCTTGCCTTGTTCCAACAATATCTCTAATAACATTCCATCCTTTATAACTAAGTGTTTCAAATAATGCTAACATAGCATTACCGATATGATCAAAATTAAAATTTCTTGGATTTGTCCAAACACGTGGAACTAAAATTTTAGGATGTAATTCTTCTGAATCTTTACCATATACTTCCATTCTTGTTACAAAAACTTTTTGCCAAAATACTCCAGTACAATTTTCACGAGTTTTAATTGTTTGGTCATTACATGCAGCTAACTTTCCTCCTACTATTTGAACACCAAATGAAGCAAAAATAAACATTAATAAAACTAAAAGAATTGTTACTAAAAGAATTTCTTTAAATCCTTTGCATAATTCTACAACTACTCTACGTATATGGGGAACTAATGTGTATATTCGTAAGGGTCGAAGTGCTCTAAATATCATTAAAAGTTGAGGAAACGAATTCATCTCAACATGACTAGGCATCCAAAATAAATACCAAAGTGAAGTAATATAAATAAATAACGTCATTACTCCACCAACATCTCTGACAACAGCATTAGGGGTAAAAAATAAACCATTAGCTATAATTTTTACAGCTAATTCTATTGTCATTGACAATATAAATATATATTCTGTTACTTGAAGATAAGGATTATTAAAAATTAAATTTTCTCCAGTTGTTGGCCAAGGGGATTCAAATAACATTGAGTAACAAGAAAATGATGTAACAATAACCATGTACCAGTCTAGATATGTCATTAAGCCAATAAATGCATGGAATTGTTTATAACGTGTCGTTGCTGATTTACCACTTAGTGAATCAATTTGACTTGAATTATACTTAGCATAAACAATTTTTTTACATACTTGTCTTAATTTACTATCTCTTCCAACAGTAAAAAGAGGGCAATCAAAAAAAGGATGGTTTTCACGCATTTCTTCTTCAATACGATTTCTAGTAAATTCAGCTTGTGCTCTTTTTTGTTGTAAAGCTCTAATATCTATTTCTCCTTGTTTAAGATTATTTTTTGGAGCTGAATCTGTTGGACGGCAGTCACCATTTTCTTTCATCGCTTCATATATTTGATTTATTTTAATAGAGTGTCCACTGACTCCATATGTTTTTTTACCACTACTACTATCACTTTTTAATGTTTTATTTCCCGTTAAATATTGATTTGAGTCACTCAAAATCATTCTACTTTTATTGGAACTATCTAATAATTGTAAGAGACCTGTTCTTTTAGTAGTACTACCAATTTGTCTCATTTTTATTTTACCAGCAACACTACTTCTTATTTTACCCATACATTTTAATAATTTAACACTTTTACCAATCCATGTTTCTTCAATATCTTCACTACCTGCTATTATTTCTTCATCAGCAAATGATCTTGTAAAACTGTCTCTTATTTTAGGAAGTGGAAATTCATTGCTAACTTTTTTTAAACTAACCATCTGTGGTCTAGTTGGAAATTTTTCAAAAACTCTTAATCTTAAGGGTAAAGTTGTTCTCATACAAGTTGTTTCTTCTCTAGCTTTTAACTGTTTAACTTTTTTTAATTCTTCATCCATTTCTAAATTATCAAGAATAACGGCAACGAAAAGAGACAATACAATAAGAGTAACGAAAAGATGATATCCAACAAAATAAGCAGCAACAAATACAACAAAAGATTCATTTGTTGATCTTAAAATTTCAACAACAACATCTGTCCATCCTTCTTGTGTTATAATTTGAAACATAGACATAAAAGCTTGTGGAAAGGTTCTAAATTTATCTAATTTTGGAACATAACAAAAAAGTTGTAATGATATAGCTGATGTCAATATAAGAACAACCATTGTAAAGATAACAAGACCTCCTAACTTTTTTTCCAGGTCCAAATATTTTGTAGACAAAATCTTCTAACATTGGTGATGCTTTAATTAGCCGTAGGAGACGAAAAACTTGAAAATATGTAAAAAAATTGGTACCATATAACATTGGAAAAACATTAAAAGTACTTCCAATAACAAGTATAAATTCAAATTTATGTTGGCCTCTAGAAACAAAACCACTCCATGATAATGCATAAACTTTCAAAAGAAATTCAATATTAAAAAGGATTGTAAAAAATACTTCTATATAATAATAAATAATTTTTCTTTTAGCATCACTTTCATCATGATAGTGAACAAAAGAAGCATTAATAAGAGCGTTTAATAGTACTAATGCCATAATACATATTTGAAAGTAGGTACTTCTGACAATTTTGTACATAAGGCAAGGAGAATCATGAGATGCTAAATCTGAATTTTCAATTAATTTCCATTTACCAGAATCAGTTTTTTCTAATTTTTGTGTATAATTATCATCAGATTGTTTTTCTCTTGTTGACCACATTTCACTAAATTGAACACGTATTTCAGCAAATGTCTCTGTTATAACAGCAATAAACACATTTTTGACTAACCATGCCAAAAAGAATATTAATGTTACAAAATAGAAAAACGCTATATATGAAGGAAATGTATCTAAACAATCATAAAGAACATATACCCATCCTTCTTGAGATGCTGCCATATATACAGTAAAAAGTGATGAAGCAAAATCATTAAACATTCCATAAAATCCTTGTCTGTGTGAATTCATTTGAAGTTTCATACATACCATATTTGGTGGGCATTGATATCCACCAGATCCAGATTCCATTGAACACATTGTATCAGGAATTGCCAAATCAGAAATTGTTACATTTAAAGGATCGGTTCCAGGAAGAACGCAGTGATATTCCATTCTACCAAAAAATTGGACACCCATAATTGCATATAATGCCATAAAAAAAAGAAAAAATATAGTTACATTTTGTATTTGTTGAGATGATCTCCTAAAAAAATATTTATGTAAATTAGAATAAAATAAACTTACTTAATAATTTGTTGAATTCTGTTTTTTGGTAATTTAAAGCTAACGATTTCTCTAATAAATCTTATCATAATAAATGGCCTAGGACTTCTCAAGACACTAAACCATTTCTTATAATTTATTCCAGAATTAGGAAATCTATTCTCGATAAACAACAAAACATCAAGAAAAATACTTATATAATGACATAAAAGAAGACTAAAATCAAAAAGTCTCCATTTAGATGTAAAGTATTTCTTTTTTTTGTTAAGTCCATTTGATGAAGTTATCGTATTAGGAGATGGTTTGATAACATTATATTGTTTTATCAATAACAGCGCTTCAAATGTAAAAATTGTTGTGACAAAGGAATCCATAATTATAATAATGTACCATAATTTGGGATATATTTCTAATGTTTGAGGTGTATGAAGGCAAACAGAAATCATACTTATCATAGAGGATATTTTTAAGAGATAATCCATGATTGTCACATGAAGAAATTCTAGAAAAAGTTTTGAAAAATAAGTTTTATGTTTAATTAAATTAAATATATTAATATTACAATGGCAGAAAAAAAAGAAAAGAGTCAATGAGAAAGGAAAATTAATTTTAATGTGGAAGAATGATTGTATAAAAAAAGTGAGGTGGTTTTTGTTGCCTTTGAAGAAGAAAAAAGTACTATTAATTCTTGAAAGTTAAAAAGATAATTTAAAAATGAGAATATAGTACAAAATGTGTGTATTTTCATGATAACATAAAAAATCAGATTTAAGGATAAACTTATCTATAGTGTATTGATAGAAAAATTAATGAAAAAGAGCCTACCCTCTGGAGTGCTGAGAAGAAGGAAAGATAATGAAATTAGTTTAACAAAAACTTCTATGTCATTAAAACTTAAATACATATCTTTTTATTGGATAATTGAATGTTAAGACTTGTTACGTAAAATAAAAAGAAGATATATTTATTTATATAAATATATTGTGCTATAAAAATAATATATATATTTATTTGGGCAAAATATATTAAATGAATAGATAATTTTGAAGAGGTTACTTGAAGGAATGTAATGGTAATGATTAAAAGAAAGGGGGTAAATGACAGATGGTTGGATGATGATAGTTGAAGAGGCAAATTTAATAAAAGTCATAAGAATGTAAAATTTTATATATGGATACATATTGTGTTTTTGACAATGAATTCAAATCAAATATTAGTATTTTTCGTAAAAGTTTTATTGTTATTGTTTGAATTCATAGAAAATTTTATAACTTATACTTTAAAATGAAAAAAAAATATTTTAAAAAAGAATTTTGTTACAAAACTAAGGATATGAATATTATAGCTCTAAGTTTAATAAATATTATCTTTTTTTATTTTTAAAAATTATAGTAAAAAATGAATATACATTTAACTACATCTAATACCTTTTTTATTTTTTAAACTTATTATTAAAAAAATTAAATATAGGGAGTTAAGTAGTAAAAATCTCTTTAAAATTATTGTGCTTTTACATAAATGAGACAGTTTCGCGTTTCTTCTTTTTTTTTTAAAAAAACAATAAAAGTCAAATCCTCCATCCATAATGAAGGAATATAAAATTTATCTTTTTCGGTTAATAAACTAAAAATAAATGTATAAAAACTAATATATCAAAATGATATTTTATTGAATTGCTTTTTTATTATAAAATATTTCCATTAGAATGCTAAAGAATATAGTTTTATAGAATGAAAAGTGTATTGAAAATTTATAAGTGTTTAGAAAAAGTTTAATATTAAATGTGAGAATTAAAAAAATGATTTAAAAAGATTGTTAACGATAATATAAAAAAATTATTTTTTTTTTAATTTTGTCATTTGTTACATTCAAACAAATAAAAAAAAACAATTTCCCTCCTCTTTTTATGAATGATAAATATGTGTATATCTTTATAGATGAGATGTAATAAATTTAACTACTTAAATAAAAGATGTTTTAAAAAAGAAAGAATAGCTAAAGGGTAAATTTATCAAAAATTTGGTTAAATAATAATGTTTATCAAATGATAAAGACGCATATATGTATATATTTTATATAAAATATTTGTTAAATGAAAAGTTAAGCTTATGACATTAGTAATGAACTTTTAAGTTGTAGTTGATATGTTTTTAATTCCATGGCAGGTATCATTTATAAAATTTATGAATGTTTATGGAAATTATAAAGTTTAAAAAGTTTATATATTTAATTTTTTTTAGATAAAATGCAATTAAAAGTATAACTTTTTGTACTACTTCTTTTGTTTAAAGAGGAAAGAAAGAAAATATGGAGTATGGTTGGATATTAGAATAATTTAATTATCCAGAAAGGAAAAATAGATAAATATGTAAATGGAAATATTTATTTATATGGATGGATATGTTTTATATAAATGAAGATAGAAAATTTTTAATCACAAAACATAAAAAAATAAATAAATATTTATGTGATATAATAACATACCTCTATTTGTATTTCTATTACAAGCTCCATCTTCGGGAGCTTTATCTCCAGATGGTAGAATTGTTGAACCACTTAAACCTATATCACTATTTCCCATCTCTGTGTAGTAATATGCAGCAAAAGATTCCTTAGCGTTGCTTGAACTTCGTAAATTGACTTGAATTGTTGGTTTATCCAATAAATTTGGTGATAAATTGTCTATAAAATATAACACAAATGAAGTGAAAGATGAATAAAATGTGAAATTGACATTTGATACTTTAAAATTATGTACTTTTCATGATTATTCTTTATAAAATGAAAAGTTGTTAATGATATTAAGAAAATATATTCATTAAAAGTTTAGTAAATAAAATTTATTTAAAGTGCAAAAAATATTATTACAAAAACTATTTTTGTAATTTATTTTAGAAAATAAATAGCTATAACTAAAATATAAAATAATGTAGTTAAAGATAAAAATATTTCTATTTTGATTATCTAAAAGTTTAATTAAAAGTAGTGAAAAAGGAAATTATAAAATCTTGAAATAATTTCAAATGGTTAATGGCTAAATTTTTGGAGATAGAGGAAAGATAGAAGGATTTTTCTCTCGTTTTGTCTTCCTTTTTCTAAACCAAAAGTATAAGCAATTTACATAATTGGGAAGTTTGATAAAAAATTAATGGTAAATGAGTGAGGAAAAAGCTGATTAGGGATGCGGAGAATAGATGTTAAAAAGTTTGTAGAAAAGAAACTGCAATATAAATAAAAAAATTTGTCATTATGAATTTTATTTTTCGTTTTATACTTAATTTAGTTTTGGTTCTACACTTTTATATTTTAAGAAATATTACTTTATTTGATTATCGTTATTAAAAATAATAATAAAGAAATATTAGAAATTTATATTTTATTTTTTAAAACTTTCAATAGCACTTAAGATAATTAGCTTACCTCCATATGTAGTTGATGTTGAATGAAAAGATAAAACCCCAGGTGTGACAGCTGTTATTGCTGGTAGAATGCATGATCTTTTGTGAGCCAAAATTTTAGATGACGATGTAATTGGGGGATCATTTGTTGAGATAGAAGAAGTTTTGTGATGTATTAAATAAGTGTCCGGTTTTAACATTTTTTTGTAATTTGAGATTAGTTAAATATAATTTAGGTTTAAAAGATTGAAGATATGCTGTAATTATAGAAGTTAATATTAGATAAAATATCAAAAATATGGGGAAAGAAAATTTTTAGTCATATATTATATTGGAAAAAAAAATTAAAATTAGAAATTTTGATTAATTGTCTTAAAAGATATCATACTTTATGTAAAATATATATATATGCTAAATAATGCTTCATAAAATTAACTATCAATCCTATTAAAATAAGAACTAAAATTTGCATCCAATATTTTTGTGCCTACTTGTTTCTTTAATTGATAAAAGATAAAGAAACAGTAAAAGTCATAAATTTATATTTTCAATTATCCCTAAATACAAAGAAAGGAATGTTATTAAAAATTACAAAGAAATTTTTTGTTAAAAGAAAAAAATATTTATCCAAAATAAGTAATATACACTTAAAGTGCCAGAATTAATATCTTTTAAAAGAATTATTTCCCATAAAATAATAGTAGAAATTATGAAGATTAATTTATTTTAAAATAAAAAGTAGAGTGGAAAATTTATTTTAAAATCTTTAGAATGTTATATAACAGTATAACTTCAAAATAGTAAGGAGTTAAGGAATGTCAAAAATAATTAGAGAAACGAAAAATAGAATTACTTTAACGGATGTTTTTTTTTGTCACAACAACGAGAATACTTATACATAGAAGTATTTACCAAAAGTTACTCACCTGAAAATAATTTGATAATAGTTATCAAATAACATTGTTATAGAAGGAAAAAGATTTCTAAAGAATATAGTATTTTTGTTACTTTTAATAAAATAATATTTCTAAAATATTTTGTTTTGACTTTTATGTATCGTTAAAAATTTTTTCAAATAATCCTAAGAAGATACTATTTTTTTGGCAAGATAAATTTTTTAATTTAAAGCAATTTATTATTTATCTTAATTTATTAATAATTTTTAATATTAAAAGAGGAAAATTTATAGGTTTTAAAAATTTTTAAAAACGTTTTTATGAATGATAGTCGGAAATTATCATTAATACTAAAGATGGTTTGTAAAAATATTATTTTTATAGATATACGAAGAATTTTCCTTTGAAATATGATATTAAAATCTTATCAATCTTAGTATAAACAAAAATTGTTCATTAACATTAAATGAATATTTGGAGAATGTCTTAGTATTTTCAATTACCAATCTTTCTTTTTTATTCTCTATTTTCACATTTTAAATTGACGTTTTTTTTCTAAATAAATGTTTAATTAATTTTTAAAGTAATATTTTTTTCCTTATTAATCTCATTACCTGATCTGGTATATTTAACTTTTGACTCGAAATGTTGTATTTCATCTTAGTTTCCATAGTAACATTTATAAAATTTTTTTCAATAAATATTATGTGGATTAAATTTTATTTTCTGCAATAATATTAAACTATTTATATATTCTTTTTTGTCCATAATATATACTTATTATTTATTAAAAAAAATTATTAATTATTATTAACAACTAATCATGCAACGTCCACTAACATCAAGTAATAGACCCACAACATCCAAAGGAAGACCGAAAACAGCAGGATTAAGTATGTTTCTTTTATATTTCATTTTATCTTATTCCCAAATTTTATACATTTTATTATTAATGTATTACAGATAATAATAGACCAACAAGTAGAAGAAGCTGGAGAGGTAATGAGGGTAATTTTAATGATAGGCCAGATACAACTATGAGAATATCGATGTCTAGAGGACAAATAAATGATTCTAAAAATGATGCCACTATTCAAAGACCTCAATCTATAGTTAATGGAATAAGACCAGTTACTGGAGGAAGATTACAAACAGCCAGTATACATAATCGACCTATGACTAAACAAGGTCTTTCAGCAAATTTCCCTTCGTCTAGATTGGGAACGGCCATGAGATCACGATTAGTTTATGATAAGAGTTATTATAAGGGACTTTTAAATGCTAAACATCACATGATATTAAGAGAGTTAGAAAATTTAAAAAATGAATTGGAAAAAAGTGAAATGGATAGACAACAATTATTAGTTTATGAGCAAAAAGCAGAAGACCAAGCTAATGAAATTCGTGAACTACAAGCTAAATTACATGAGTATAATATTATTATTGATAAAATAAATACAAATAGTGATTTAGAAGAAATATTAATTGATTTAAATGAAGTGCAAGAAATAAATGAAAAATTAGCCGAAGAATTAGATAAAGTATATAAAGATCATCGAGAAAAGGAAATTGAAATTAAAAGTTTAGAAGATAAATTAAACTTTTTAAAAAATCAATATAATCAACAATTATCAAGTATAGATTCTTCATTGAAAGAGAAACACGAAAATTTAATTAAAGAAGTAGAAAAACAAAAAAACAATATTAAAGAGGCTAATTACTTAATAAATTCACTTGATAAAAAACGTGAAGAAATAGATAATGCTATAGGAAGTGTTCCATTAAAACAGCAAGCACTTGTGTTGAATGAAAGAATTTTAGAATTAAAAATTAAAAAGAAAAAAATTGAGGAAGAGATTGGTACAAATGAGACTCCTGAAGATTTAAGAGATAGACTTTTGGAACAGGTTAAAAAAAATAATGAGGAAATTAGTATTATGGAGAAGCAAATTGAAGAAGTACATGAAAGTATTGAAAATATCAAGGAAGAATTAAGAGAATTTGATAATAATATCGAGAATTTAGTTGGTGATAAAAGTGAAAAATACAGAGAAATGAAGCTGATGGAAAAACAAATGGATGAATTTTTTGATAATTATATAGAGGAACTAGCCAATGCTGCTAAAATTTTAGACGATAAAGAAAATGAAGTAGTGAAGATTATGGAGAAAATAAGTATAAATATGGAGAAAAGTGATATTAATGAAGAGATTAAGATTAAAAATAAAGATAGTAATGATCCTGAAATACTAGCTGATGTTCATTTGGATTTACAAGAAACACTTTCACAAATTAATGAGAAAGTTTGGGATATGGAACAACAAATTAATGAAGGAAAGAGAGAATACGAAAATATTAAAAGTGATTTGGGAATAGATGATGAAAGCCTTAATGAAAAAAATGAAAAAGAAAGAAAAAAACAATTGGATGAAATTAAAAGTACATTACAAGTGAAGGAAAATGAACTTAAGATGTTAAAAATGAAAAACAAAGAATTAATGACAAAGTTACAAGAAAACGAAA
Organism: Strongyloides venezuelensis; assembly: GCA_963280985.1. Classification (NCBI taxonomy): domain Eukaryota; kingdom Metazoa; phylum Nematoda; class Chromadorea; order Rhabditida; family Strongyloididae; genus Strongyloides; species Strongyloides venezuelensis. Next base: position 14,122,350 of record CAUJLX010000002.1, on the reverse strand, counting down.
ATTATAGTAAGATTAAACATTTCGAAGAATCAAACATTAAAAAACATAAAGAAATTGAAATTTTGAAAGAGAAAGTTCAAAAACTACGATTGACAAAAGACTATGAAGTTATAAAAAAAGACTGTCTAGAAAAATATAAAAAATTGAATTCACGCTTAATAGAATTAAATAAATAATTACTGTCATTTATTATCGATGTATTAAAAATGTATTCCTTAATGAAATAAATATATTTTTAATCAAAAATAAAATATATATTTTAAATAATTTTTATAAAATTAATGTTATACTATTAGTTTCCTTCTTCATCAGTATCTTTAGAACTGTCTTTAGAATGTGTGTTAGAAACAGAAGTTGAAGTTTCTCTTTCACCACTACTTGTAAAGTATTTCGTACGTTTAACGCCTTTAATTTTGTTTACTGTTAAATCTTTTACTGGATGAGATGATCTATGATCAATAACATAGTTTTTAAAGACTCCTAATAATTCTTTAAAATCAGGTCTTGCTGATGGATCAAGTTTAAATATTTTATTAACAACATCTAAGGCAAATTTAGGTGTTCCTGAAGGCATGTCCCATAATTTCACTTTTCTTATTAATGTTGCCATTTTCTTTGGTTCCATATCTGGCCATGGTTTAGCACCATTAGAAAATATTTCAAAAAGTACAACAGCAAAACTCCATATATCACTTTTCTCCGAATACTTTGGATTATGAACTAATGTCTCTGGAGCCATCCATGCAAGAGGTATTTTTTGACTCCAAAAACTCTCTTGTTTTAATTCAGCTGTCATCCTACTAAGACCAAAATCAGATATTTTAATAACACCATCATGGGAGATTAAACAATTTCTTGCTGCCAGATCACGATGTATGATTTCTTTGGAATGGAGAAAAACACATCCTTTACAAATTTCATAACCATACAAAGCTCTTTCTAAATCACTAATATTTTTTTCTTCTCTTTTTAAGTGTGAACTTAATGCACCACCTGGACATAATTCCATAACAAGAATAACAGGTGGATTATCACAAGCAATACCATAAAAATGTATAACATTTTCATGAACGAGAAAAGACATTATTTTAGCTTCTTTTAGTAAATCATCTTTGGCATTTTTAATATTAGTTTCATCAGCAGTATCCATTATAGCAACTTTTATAGCAACATCTATCAATTGATTGGCATTATTTGTAAAAGCAGCTTTGTAAACAATCGCAAAATTACCCCTACCAATTTCACCACCATCAACATCATACTTAATTTGACTTCGTTTTATCAACCACGATGGTCTTAATATTGGATTTTTTAATGTAACTCTTCCAGGTAACGTTTTTTCTCTATAGTATTCAACTAAATCAACTGGAGATGGAAAGTATTTTATCTCTTTGCTTTTCATATAAATATTTAGATAGAATCCTTTTTCTTTAGAAGCTCCAACTGTATAATTAGCTAATTTTGATTTCCCACCACGAGCTGTAATGACAATTTCATACGATCCTCTAGTATCAGTAACTCTAACTAACCAATCGCCTTCATTTTTAACTAAGTTTTGGATATCAGCTCTAGGTCTCATTGCATGGAACCAGTCTTGGTCTTCGAGTCTTTTATTACAATTACCATTGGAAACTGGAATTTTTGTAGGAGCAATGGTACTAGTTGAATCTTTAATTTCTTTAACAGACTGCTTTTTTTCAACAGTCTCCATTGTAAAATAATAAGTTAATAATATTAAAAATAATTAATACAAAAGGTCTTTTCAAGTTTATTAATTAATTTTATAAATGTTCAAATAAATATAGAATAAATATGAATATAAAATAAAAATATATTAAAATTTACTATATAAGAAATGTACAACATTTTTTAATAACATTTTTTTCTTTACAAATTATTTTACATTGTGAAAATATATTAACAAACATTAAATTATATAAATGTTGATTAAAATAATGCAACAATATGTATATATATTAAACAGAGATAATAATCAAATTTAGTATAATTTATAGATAAACATTTTGCTTGTATGACATAAAATATTACTTAAAATAATTATGTCCAAAATTTTAACATATTTCATTTTGAAAGTAATTTTGCTGATTAATCTTAAATTCTTAATTAATATTTAACGTAATTGAAATTTATTCAGTTTTATATTTTGAAACAGCTTTAACAATAAAATAAATCAGTTTTTCAAATAAAAATTTATTAAAAAAATTAATGTAAAGTTTTCGTTGTAATTTTTAAATATTCGATCATTAGTAATGAAAATTTTACAAAATTGAAGCAATCGATAATATTATTAAAAACAATTACTTTTAAGGCAAATTGTATGAAAGTAATTTATTATAACTGATAAATTGGAAGCTATTTAATTTTATAAATTATTATTTCCAAAAAAGAGCATATAGAGGTTTAAAATTTTTTTAAAAGCAGTTGAAAATTATGAAATTTTATGTACACAGTAATTTCAGTTTAAAAAAACTAGAAAAAATGAAATATTTACTTTAGCAAAATTACACACGTAATTTCATTATTTTTCTAAACCAATCTATTGTATACGCAATAAATAATGCAAACCTGTTTATCAGTAGTTTTTGATGTAACTGATACCTTTTTAGGTAAACAAAACCACAAAATATTTATAACATAATTTATTTAGAATCAGCAGTTATTGCAATTTTTACAGTATATTTTAAAAACTTTATTTAGAAAATAAATAGAAAAAACAAAAATTTAATTATAATGAAAAAACCATATTATTGAGATCTTAAAAAATTTAGTATTTAATATAGATACAAATCTTTTTAAACATATATTATACAATATCCATCAATTACTAACCATATGTAGAAAAATGACATCTTCTAATTTTTAATTTTTATTACTAAAAAAAACTATGTATAAATTCTATACTTCTTGAGATTCAATTTTAATTGGCAATGCAGTATCATCAAAATATATAGAGCCTCTGTCACTTGGTCCACTATTGCCTCCGCTACTATTTAAACGCCGATGATGATATATATTTGCAGAAGAAGGTCTGGTTTGATTGTCAATAATGATACAATTGTCAGTATGATAATTGGAAATACCATTATCATCATGTAACATAATTTGCTTGTTGTTACTGCTTATATTAATGGATGAAGGAATATTTTTGCTTGGAATTGAATTGTTAATAATATTATGATATCCTATACTACTACTAGCTGTTGATGGTGGTCTTGTATTAGTTGGTGATAAAGAAGTGCTTGACATACCCCCATGATTTGAGAATGATGAAATAAATGATTGATTTACCATTGCCGCTTCTTCTTTTTTAATTACTGTTTGAATTCTCCTTATACGATTTCTTTCATGTTGTTGAAGTTTTTTTGCCAAAACTTTCCTCTCATCATTTACTGTATCAATGCGATAATTTAATCGAGAAACTTCATCACATAATGCCGTATTTTTCTAAAAAAAAATTAAACGAAGGAATTTTAAAATATTGTATTAACTTACGAATACCAAACTTTTAATAGTTTTCTTTAGTAATCTCAATTTTCTTTGGTACTTTTCATCTTCTTGTTTTTGTTTTAACTGAGCAGAAGTTAATCTTTGTGTGGTTTTAGGTGGTGGGACAGGTTTAGATGTTATAATATTATGTGTAGTCGTAGGTATTGGAGCAGAGATAGGTACGCGTAAATGTTGTGAATTAACATTTTCTTGGTTATAGTTATTTATGCTATTAGAATGATGATATACTTGACCAGACGATAAAGGTTCAACATAACTTCCAGGGTTATTAGATACAAACGTTTGGATAATCTTTTGTGGAGGAGGTTTACGTATCTTACTTAACATTCTACTTCCTGAAGAAGTGGTCACTGAAGAAGATGACGATGTTTGTGGTATATTTACAGTGTCTCCCGTAGATAATGCAGCACCAGGTCTTTTAAGTGGAGATCTTCCCTGAGAAGCAATATTATATGTGGATGGATGAGCTTGTTGGATGTAAGTTGCTTTTGTGGTTGTAATAGACATTTTCTGTGTCCTTACACCTCCTTGTATCACAACATTGGGATGTGGTTGTTGAATTAGGGAATGATTATCGTAGTTATATATTACCATTTGTTCAGGCATAGTACCCTGATTACTACTGTTCATCTCAGCTTGCATTTTTTGCTTATTTAGACGACTTTGCTTTTGAAGATGTTCTTTAACAGTAGGTCCTTCATCTGGTCCTCCTCTAATGTAACTATTTTTTTTTGCCACCATATTATATGGTGCTGTTGTGGTTCTTTGAACTGATGTTGCTTTTGTTACATATGCTATCTTACTATTATTCTGCGAAGAGACATTTGTTGATAACGAAGGAAGATTCTTAGGAGAGTTTATACTAGAATTACCATATGGTAATGGTGTAGTTGTCATTATATATGATGATGATCCATGTTTCACATTATTCTTTGGATCCATAGTAATGTAAATATAAATATTGCAATAGATAATGTAGAAAAAAAAAAATCTTATAGATACACTATCAAAATAATCTAAACTTTATTAATATTGTATAAAACAATAATTTCATTGATACAAAAAAATATGGAAAAAAATAAATAAACGTTCTGCAGTAAAACTAATATACAACTTTGGTATATATATAAAAAGAAGTGCGCTTTCAACTTGATAATAAAGAACGTTACTCCACACATGGGAGATTCTATGTAGGACCAAGTCGTTTTACCAAAGTAGTAGATGGCTTTCTGTATTACACTGCCAATCTAGAGATATTGATTAAATTTTTTTGATGCCGATCATTTATTTTAACATTATTTACAGAATATAATTTATTTTTTATTAGTAAGTTATGCAAGGGTAATAAGTAAAGTTTTTCCTCTATTATATTACAATTGATTATTATAAAGTGATAAACAGTGAAAAAAGACAATAAAAAAATTACTAAAGTTCATCATGATTTGAAACTTGTTGTTTTACCCAATTGACGATTAGATCCTCTTCAAATGTTTGTAGCTGTAATCCAAATGAATGTTGTTGAATATTATTTTTGGCACCAGAATAGAATCTTAAAGTTGGATAGGCTTGAACAACAGCTCCTTGACAAACTCCTGGATTTGCATCGCAATCGACTTTGAAGACATTAACTTTATCTTTTATACGTTTAGCTATTCTATCCAATTTTGGGGCGAATTCAATACAGTGCGAACACCATGGTGCAAAAAAGTCAACTAACGCTGGCTTTGTTGACCTTAAAACTAATTCATAGAATTCTGATCCAATGCTTGTGACTTCAGAAGGGATGTATCTTGTTATAAAATTCATCATTGAATCACGATTTCTCCACCAGTTTGGAGGATAACTTACAGGTCTTAGTGAAGCCTTGGCAGGAAATAGTTTTAGCGATGGATAAGAGGAAATTCCGAACTTTTGGCATAGACTTTTTTGAGCATCACAATCTACAGTACCAAAAATTATATTTTCATAGGTTTTAGTCATTGATCTGGCAAGTCCTCTAAATTCTGGAGCTAATTGTTGACATGGTCCACACCACGGAGCAAAAAAATCAACAAACACAATTTTACCTTCTTCTCTATTTTCAATTATGTTATCGAAATTGTCTGAGTTTAAATCTACAACAACAGGATCTATATAGTCCTGGACGAATTCAATAACTTGATGAAGATCATGATATCCAACTTGTTTGGAACTTTTACCTTGATAATATATAATAGAAGTAGGGTAACTTTGAACACCAATATTATTGCAAATTTCTTTATGTACATCACAATCAAAAATACCAATTTGAACAATTTTCCCATTGATTTCACTAGGTACATTTCTTAAAACCGGTATATACTTTATACACGGACCACACCAAGGAGCGAAGTAATCGATTATCCAAACACTTTCTTCATCAGTTATAGCTTCTTGATATGTTTCAGGTGTTAAAACTATAAGATCAGATTTTAGGCTTTCTCTTATAAAAATGGATATCTCATGTATATTAGAACTCTTTCCATAATTAATTTCAAATCTACCATTTGATTTAAAGATAATAAACCGGTTTTTGTTTTTATCAAGGTAAAGACCATCGCATTTATCTAGAAGATCTTCACACCTTGTAATTCTAAATTCAATTTCACTAAAAGCAAAAGGTAACTTCTTAAGATCTAGTAGAATATTATTGTTTTCTTCTTCAGTATTAATAAAATAAACTAGATATGGTGAAGAAAATTCTTTTTTTGTATTGATTAATTCATCGTACTCTTCCGTGGTTAAAGATTTAATTTCCGGTAAGAATGTTAGTACAATATTTGCAATTTCTCTTGGATCTAATGTATCTATTTCTTTCATTGACGTTTTATCTATTTGTTTTTCTGGGAAATATGCTACGCCACTTTCTTTTATACGTTTACATAATAAATCGCGATCTCCTTCTAAACATTTAACAGTTCCAATGTTAACTACATTTTTAAGGATAGCTGACAATTTTCTACGATTTTTTTTACTAAGGCAACTTTCATTATCATCACAAAAATCTAATATCCATGGTTTGTTTGAGTATTTGGTCCATTCTTGACTAAGGGAAAGATAATTCTTAAACGTAACTATATGAACTTCAGTATTAATATTGTTCATAACAAATTCACTTAATTTCTTTAAACTCCTTTCTCCATTATACAATATACCAGAAGGATATAAAACCAACGAAGGGTAACCTCGAATGCCTTGACCGGTACAGAAATTTGGACTTTCGGCACAATTGACGGCTCCAACTCTAATTACGTTTTCGAATTCTTTGGCAAACTCGCGCCATGTAGGAGCTAAGTCATGGCAATGAGAGCAAAATGTTGAATAAAAATTGACAAACCATATTTCACCGGAATCTATAACAGATTGTTGAAAATCTGAATGTGCCAATGTGACAATCTCAACATCATCATCATAAATTCCGAATTTATCTTTGTAGAATGAATAAGATTGATAGTTATTGCCACCATTAAAATTATTATCAAGACCTTCTTCTCCAAATTGATCATATTTTTTGCGTAATTCCTCATCTTTTAAAACTTCATAAGCACGATTTATTTTGACAAATTTTGTATGAGCGTCTGGATCATCCTAAAATATTAAAAAAAAAAATCACAATTACAAAATGTACAATATTACCTTATTTTTATCTGGATGATATTTAATAGCCAATTTTTTAAATGCTCTTCTTATAGTCCTATCGTCAGCATCTTTAGATACACCAAGTAACTCATAAAAATCTTTACTTTCAGTGAAATAGAAAAACAAAAATAGGATGTACAATGAAAGTTTTAAAATATGCATAACTTTTTAACAAAATTTGAAATCATAAAAAAAATCAGCAAAGAAGTTGGAAGAAAATATTACGATGACGTGTCTATTTTCTTTTTTCTTGGCTTAGATATCTGTACGTCTTTTTACTGAGTAAAACTATCTAATAGGGTAAGGGATGTAATTACTTATTTTGAAGAGAGAGTTATTTCGAGATTGAAAAGATGAGTGAGAGACAGTTTGTTTGGCCAATTGTATACATAAAGTTCAGAACAGAGGTAAATTATTTTTTATAATTTATATAAATAAGTTATTCTTTGACAATGCAACTTTTGGTAAATATAACTTTGAAAGTGGTCTTCGTTTGATATTTACTTAAAGTTTATTTATGTTATATGGTTTTTTCCTCAATAACTGTTAAAGGTATAAGTTAAATATATCTTTAACGGTATATTAATATTATTATGTATTTAATGATATTACTATAAAAAGGTCATTTGTCATTGAGAAGATATAAAAGAGTACAATTATTGTATTTTTATATCATTAAGATGGATATTAAAAAAAAAGGAGAAAACGAAAACGTTCATTCTTAGAGATGAAAAGTTTGACACCTTTATTAAAGTCATATCTTTTCCACATTTATGAATATTTGATACAATTAATGTAACAATTAACAATGCAAAATAAGTAAATGAAAAGAAAACTTAATAACAAAAATCCGGAACTTTTAGGATGTATGTATTATTTCGTCTTTCAAGGGAAGAACTTTATTAATATAAATGTTATTATTCAAGTTCTTTTAATACAAAACAAGCGTCATGCAGATAAAGGTAGAAGGTTCTTCTTAATATGTCTTATCTATCACTATCAATATATTAAATAGTTTTCATTTTACCCATCACCAATATATCTACCCCTTCACCGTATAGTATCATCTTCTTATTCTTCTTTTACTATTCTTTTAATAATACATTATAGTAAATACTAACAGATTATTATTTTGATAACTGTATTTTATATTAACATATTATATAATTTCGTCGTAATTTGTTGTATAATTAAACTTAATTTTTTTACTTTAATTATGTTTTATTAATTAATATAACAAAAATTTCGTTCTTCAGGTAAAGATAATATCTTGTGAAAATATTGTAATTTAAAATTATTCATATTTCTCAATGTCTACATTGTGCCCGGCACAAAATTCATCACAATTAAACTATTTTATTAAATCATCTGGATTCAGTGATTGCAATAATATTCATGAAGATGATCGCATAAAAAAGCGTATTGAAGCGTGTCAACAGGGCATGCACCAATTAGAGACATTGAGATCCAAACACTTGAAACTTATGGACGTAAGTTAATTCCTTTTAATGTAAATAAAAAAAAATCATAGGATTTACGTAATGAATATTCTTCACTTCAAACGGCAGTAAATTTTACACCAAGAAATAAAAATTCAGTTACCAATTCTTCGGATATTCAAGAAATTCGTTCCCAGGTGAGAAGAAATAACAACCCTAATTAAAATTTATTTATTTTTGAGCAACAACCATCTTTCATAAATATTATCCCTTTAGGTAATACTAGTAATCTTCTTATAATTAATAAGAATAAATTGTCAAATAGGGGTCACATTATGGGTCTCTCAGTAGGATAGAATTTGTATCTTTTATCATTTTTAACTGACTAATATTAGTAAGAATATTTCAAGAAATATATATTACACAATGACATAAAAACTTAAAATATAAATTATCTATAAGTATCAGTTATAATACATCTCTTTAAATATCAAATTTTATTGTTTTTAGTATCCAACAAGTGAAGATGGAACATTATTTGCAGATACATCTAGTGTATCACATCGAAGTTCAATGTCTGTTGATTCAGGATATTTGTCTGTTTCAACTGACATTTCACAAAATTGGAGGAACAGTACAATCATTGATATTCAAAGCAATGATTCGCCAATGTCTTATAACACGTATAGAAAAATTTCGATGGATGAAAACAACGGAAATGTTACAGGAAAGAATAAAATTACCATTGGTAGTTCTAATATAGCAATGGGCACTGTAAAAAAATTGGCTATGAATTATACAAAAAATATTCAGGAACTTAATAAAGCCTCCGAGATTGTCAAAACTACCCTTGAAGGGACTGCCGCATTAAGACCAAATAGACTATCAAAATCTCAAAACAGACCTTGGTCCATGTATTCAACATCAACCTGTACTAATAATAACGATTACATTAATTCAGAAATCTCTAGCATTGATAACGAAATAAAGAATAATCTATCTTTTGCTCAAACTCCGATACCACAACTGAATGATCAAATAAAATATTCTACATTGACACAAAATAACAGTACAATACAAAACTATAGCGATTCATACGTATATAGTACACCTAATAAAATTAAACTTCCAGTTTCAGAGGGTAATAATGGTAAAGAAGAAGAAAAGTATTCCAGACCAATTAAAAACACTATAAATAAATGTCAGTCATTCTTCAATAGCCAAAACAACAATGAAGAAACGATAAATAATTTTATATTAGGTGAAGGAATATCTAGAATTAATAATAAAAATAAAAGTCCATCAAACATTCAACCAACAGCAGTTGTGATAACACGTTTTTCTGATAATCTCAAATCAGCACTTAATAATAAACCACCATCAATTCCTGGCAGAAATGTAGGAGTGATGCATGGTACACCAATACCGTCAAAAAGAATTAGAAAAGGATGGCTAGAATCAGAAGAGTTATGAAAAAAAGTTTATAAAATTACTAAAAATTAACTTATAATTAAATATGTATATTCAAAGTTATGACCATAATATTTAATGTAAAACAGATGAAATTTTTAATAAGAAGTCTTATTGTCTTATATGTTATAATAACTAAACGACTACATCACTTTTTTTAACAGTTCCATATTCGTCTTTTCACATTCCAGAGACGTTACTATATTTTTTCTGTAAATAATATAAACTTAATGATCAAAAAAATATAGAACAATGAAAAAATGACGTTACCTTAAATAATGAGAAATCCTACAAGTATACACTCTTCTACTAAAAAAATCAAATACAATGTTTTGTAAAAAAACATGTAGACTCAAATAAATAGATATCATAAAACTGTGATAAAATAACAAGCAAATGTAATTTTTTACGTATTCAAAAAGAAATTCACAAAGCTACTTTTTATGCTAAATAGTACAAAAAACCCAATAATGAAGGCAATTACACTAAAGTCTTTCAACGTAGGAAACCTTTGTGAACAAAAAAGATTAACCGAAAATGAATTCTTTGATGCACTATAATTACTAGTACTTTAAAAAAATAATAGAAAGAAATGAAATTCAATGAAGATAAAATTGTTGGTATAAGTGTATTTAAAAACAATGGAAAGCAATATCAAGACAACCCTATACTCCCAATAAATTATGAAAGTCTAAAAATTTCTCAGATACGTTTGATACCTGTATTTTATTCGTATAATGTTCTTTTACTAACTACACTACTTTTTCCGTAATATTAAATAAATAATATATCTACCATAAATTTGAAATATGCTTGCTACTTTTCATCCAAATTAATTATGTGATTTTATTCACACATTTGTTCCATGATTTGTATGGAAGTAAGAAGTACCTCAATTTGTTTTTGCTGAGTAAAGAAATCTAACATATAAGCATAACACCAAAGGGAAATTACAATATAATTTAAGGGTAAAAAAATTTCCCCTCTATTATCTTTGTCAAACATCCAAGTGTATCACAGTTTTTTTTGTATTAAAGCGCCACTTTTTTCATTCACATATAATGTATTTATAACATACTACTTCAATATTTTTGAATATAAGTTATCATAGTATGTGTCACTTTGTTTATTAGTGGATATTTATCATAGGACCTTTAAAAAAAAAGAGAAGATTTTTGGCGCGTTGTCATTTTTTAATTATCGTATTTTGAATGATTATGTTACGTTCATCTATTAATTATTTTTTGTTTTATTAAAATTTTTAGTTTATCTCTTAACAACGTTTTTTAAATTTAGATCACATTTGACACATATTTTGTCGTGGATTTGATGTAAGAAAAATGGACAAATCAAGTAAAAATCCTCTACAAGATTCTTTTCTAAATAGATCTGCTAAACGATATGTACATAGCATTTTTGGGGAAAGTGTTAATTTCTTTTGGTTTTTTGGTCAAATTCATGTCAAGGTATGTTGGTACTTTTTTGTCTATAGTCTTAATTACCATTATTTTTTAGTGGATATTTGTATGGGCACAGTTATTTTTAATATTTATTTCGGTAAACTTATTGTTAGATTGCTCTGCTGGCAACTATACTCAATGTTCACCGATATGGAGAAATTTATTCACAGTTAGTGACTTTCTACCGACCAGTAATGAAAGTCTTGATAGAACGGTTTTTGAACAGAATTATTACTACTTGAGAGCTGTTGCAGCATTTACTTTTGTATTAAATTGTAGTTGTGCTCTTTTTGCTATGGCTGGACTTTTTTCAGCTGAGAAAGTTTATAATAAGAAGGAACGACAATCTAGTTCTTTCAACGTACATCCTCTTGTTTTTGCTATACCTTCTTATTTTTGTCAAGGAATGTGGATTTCTATTTATTTTTACTGGACATTAACTAATATCAAAAAGCACTGGGATGCTGTTACCTTTATGTATTCAAGATTCTTTTTTATTTCTATCGTTCCTTACTCCGGTGTATGGGTTATGATTATTTATTGCTTTTGTGGATCTTTAATGGCTATAAAATTTATTTTACGTGCTGCTAGACATCGCGAAGTTGATCCTGAACTGACTATAACAATGAATAACACTTTATACAGCCGTCGCGGATACTATGGAGATGTCTCTTTAAGATCTGGGAGGAGCGATTGTTCTGGTGGTAGTGTATCTGCTAGGTCGATAAAGAACAGAAGAGTTCTTCGCTCAGGAAAATATAGACTTCCCAACCCTGGGGATGCCACGCACAAAAAATCTCTACTCACTAAGGTTCGTTATACTGATACAAAGAAGCATGATCTTAGTGTTCGTTCAAATCGCACAGAAAAGAATCTTGAAATAATACAAGAAGAAGAAGTATCTAATGCATAAAGTTTTGGTCTATTGAAATTTAATAATTTTTTTGAAAGGAATATATACTATTTTAAATTTTTTAACTGTTTGTCATTTCTTAAATAAATACTTTATGGTAAATCCAGGAAAAAATTAAATATCTACAAAGATGTATAATAAAAGGATTATGTCTAGTAGTCGAAATCAGTTTCTTCATCGATTTTCGATCTTTTAATCATAGCGTCGTAATTCAATTCCTGAGAAGGTTCTCGTTGAAGTTGATGTTTAACAGCTTTTTGGTGCAATCTCTCTGTCATCGCAGCCCTTTCGTTTAGGGCGGAAGACAATTTAGAATAGTCAAATATGTATGTTGGTTGCATTAATGTAAATCGATCAGAGGGCAAATGTAAACCAAAGTTATTTTTAAAAGGTTGCAGTTGTATGCTATTCTTTTCTGCTGCCAGTTGACACATTTGTTTTCTTGTAGGACGAACATTAAGCAGTTCTTCTTCATATGTTTCGATGGCCAATTTAACGTCGCATTCTTCTATTTGACTTCTATTTCCATATGTTGCAAATGATTTTGCTTCTGTAACATATTCGAGAGTCTTTTTTATTGCAAATGCAGCTATATTTTGTGCCACCACACTATGGTAATTTGTTATACCAGCTTCTTGAAGAATTCCTTTTACAATTTGCAAATGGTCTTCTGGAATTGTTTCTACTAATTTTGCAGTAGTACCTGTTGAGTTATTGAAAACAGAAGCCAATAAATTGCCCTTTAAAACTCGATCAGGTGGTTGAATTACTGTTTTTTTGAGATCATTTAAAATAATTGGGGGTAATTGACCATCGCTTGTTATTTTTGGCATCTCAGGTGGAGAATTACTATCAGAATCATCAGAAGATTCATCGTAAATTTCATCGTCTTTGACAGGTTCTTTCTCTGATATATCTTCGTAATCATCGATATCTTGATATTCAGAATCCATTAGAAATATTTTTTTAAATGTAAAAATTAAAATAAAGTATCGAAATTATTATCTGTTGAGGTAGTTAGCAAATAATATCAAAAATTAGAAGCACTATTGTTAATAATAGAGTAACAAGGAAGTTTTCAATACTAATCTAATTACAAATATAAACAATATCTCCGGAAACAATCCAATCAGAACCTTTTGTATACTAAAACAGTGGACGTTTTTCCAAAACCTTTGAATAATTCAGAAAACATAGAATTATTCTTACATAGGTAGTAAATTATCAATCTATGTTTGTCAATTTTTTGTACAAATCAATTTAATTTTAGTAATCATCTAATAATCTATAATAAAGACTATTTTAATGGTTTTTTGACAAAATTATTATTTAGGAATTTGTCGTCTAATACATCTTTACTAAAACTAATTTATTTTAATAAATCGGTTGTGTAAATTGATAGTAAAATATTACATTTAATTATATTTTTAGTGTCACTGATACTGCTAGTGATTTGAACTGAAAATATAGTTAAAAAATAGTCATTTCATTTCTAAGCATTTTCTTATAGTATCATTTTTATTAAAAATATATTGATAATTGAATGAATGAAAATAAAATAACACCTCGGAAACGAGGACATATGGATAGGCTTGCTTCAGGGACAGCAGGGGCGTTGGCTGGTTCAATTTCAAAAACAATTATTGCTCCATTAGATCGAACAAAGATTAATTTTCAAGTTTCAAAAAGAAAACAATATTCGCTAAGAGGTGCGATGCGTTTTGTGGTAAAAACATTTAAACAAGAAGGTTTTACTGCTCTTTTTAGAGGAAATTCAGCAACATTGATACGTGTGGCTCCGTATGCGACAATACAATTTGCTGCTCATGAGGAATATAAAGTTTTATTTGGTGTTGATAGAAGTGGTGAAAAGACTCCTATAAAGAGGTTTATTGCTGGATCATGTAGTTCATTAACAGCAACCCTTATTACATTTCCACTTGATGTTATGAAAGCTCGCCTTGCTACAACGACAAAAAATGAATATAAGAATTTAAGATATTTAGTTATGAAGAATTATCGTGATTATGGTTGGACTACTTTTTATAGGGGTATAGTTCCAACAATATGGGGTGTTATTCCATATGCAGGATGTAGTTTTTTTACTTATGAAACATCGAAATTAATGTACAAAGGTTTGTTTTTGCAATTAAATACACGTTTAATAATCAAATAATACAAAAATTATAGATAAAACTGGTTGTGATCCATCAGCTCTTTTACGTATGATATTTGGTGCAACTGGTGGTTTAATTGGTCAAGCTGTTACGTATCCTCTAGATATTGTTCGTAGGCGAATGCAAACTGGAGTTGTACCAAGAGGTCAAAGCATTAAACGCACTGTTATTGAAATATACCGTAATGAAGGTATAGTTGGTGGATTATATAAAGGTCTTAGTATGAATTGGATAAAGGGACCCATAGCTGTAGGAGTGTCATTCGCCACATATGATCTCATTCATATCCATTTAAGAGAGATTCTTAATCTTTCACTACAAGATCATATATAGTTCTCGTAAATTTAGTGTAGTTTTGATTAGGAAAGAAATGATTATTAAATTGTTGTTGTGTATTGTTATTTACTAACAGCTAGTGCCTTATTATTAAAGAAATACTGCCTAAATATCATTTTTTAAAGTGCTTTTAGATAAATTTATGTAGAGAATTACTATTAACTTTTTTCAATTAGTTTTTTTTTTCAATTTTTATCTCTAAAGTATGGTGCCAAAAAAATAAAATAAATTTCTATTGTTTTTAATATAATAAATATAATTAGCGTTTATTTTTACGCTCTAATATCTTTGAATTGTTTTAAAAAGTAAAATATTTTTATTAGATCGATGCTTTAGTAATGTCGAAAGTAGTTGATAAGGGAAGTGGTGAATATAGTGCAAAAATTGCAGGTAAGTAAATAATTTTAAAAAAAACTAGAATTTTTATTATTAATAAAAAAATTCAGGCAATTTAGCACCTGGAGACGTTGGAATGGTTTTATATAAGAAAAAAGTATGGTGGCCGTGTGTAATAAGAATGATATATAGTAAAAAAGTCTCTTATAATTATTTACCAATTAAGGAAAATAACAAAGGGAGTGTTTACGGCGCCATTTAAAAACTTAAGACTATTCGATATTAATGAAAAAGTTCCTAATGATGCTACTGAGGAGTTACTTGAAGCTTTGGAGGAAGCAAAAAAATTGTATATGAAAAAGTGTGATAATAAAGTATCACATACAAAGGTTAATGAAAATAAAATTTGTGTAAATACTCAAAAAGAAAACCACGCAAGCAAAGAAGTGGCAAATATTGTAAATATATCTAAGGTTGTCATTCAACAAGTATCAAGTAAAGGATCTCCTGTAAAAAGTATTTCTAAAGATTCAAAAGCAATTTTTACAATACCATTCGAAAAAAATATTTCATCCTCTCCACCAAAAATTGGTAGAGTGGTTGTTAAAAGAAATTATAATGATTCCAAACCGAAAGTTGATTCTGGAAAGAAAGATGATAAGCAAAATTTAATTGATCTTTTGCTGTCAGATCGCACTAAAGTTAATTTTACTGATATTTTAACAGGGAAACGACTATCAAAAAGACATTTGTCATTTAGGCCAACAAAAATGCTTAATTCTCTTAAATTTGATCCATACACAGGTTAGTTTGCAATTTATTTTAAAAAAAAACCCTATTAAAATTAAAGAATCCTTTATTCCATTTGAAAGTCTTGAAAAGGTAGTGGCAGAATATAAAAATTGGATGAAAATGTCTGAAGATCTTTCTACATATGGTCCATTAACGGAACTTTATTATATTCAAACTGTTTTGATACCAGAATCAATTGTATTTTCTCTCTCTATTTTAAATCATACATCAGTAGAGGAGGCAGAACATGTCTTTAAAAATGTAAACAAAGAATTAAACACGATGAATGTACCAAAAATCGAAGATTCTACAGGCATGTTATTACGTAGCCTTCCGAAACAGTCTTCAAATAATGCAATTGATACATTATTAATTGCAGCTGAAATGTTACAAGGATAATAAAATGTAAATCTTCATTTTATAACATAATATCTTTTTCTTTTTTATTTTTGATTTTACTGTTGAAATATAATTAAATAAACAATTTTGTAATTAGATTTTTTTCAAAAAATTTTTGATAACAAATAAAGGACTTAGGTATTTGATTTTGTGTATAGTTAAAAAATTTACTTTTTTTTACCACAATTATTTTTTAACATTAACTGATTTTTATAAATAATTTCAAAAAGTTTTTACCATAACTGAACAAATTAATTATTACAAAAGAATTATTTTTTGAATGCTCTTCTTTTTGTAATTAATAACAATATCTAAAAAAAAGTTATTGGGATTAAATGATTTATAAATCATTTGGTGGCTCAAACACATTAATAGTAACAAAAATAATATTACAGACTTTAATTGATAATTAATTTAGTTATAGATCAAAGATTGGTAGTATTTGTTCTTAAAAAAAATTCCAAGTAAAGTGCGCGAGAATGTTCAAAAAAATCAGCCAGAGGCGTGGCTTTTAACTGGTTTTCATCAAATGTAAAATCACGAGATATCTGTCATCTGGAAAGTGTATCATAAATAAAACTGTTCAAAATTGATATAACGTTATTCTTTTCATTGATAATTATTAAAAAGCTAAAATATTTAAATAACTATAACAGATAAATATATAAAAAACACATTATCATTTATGTTGTATTTTAGTGGAAAAGTTTATTAACGTGGATAAAATGTTTGGATGTTCTATTAATTTAAGGAAATCTTGTTGACTTTTTAAAATGAAAGTATATTTGTAATGCAGCGAATATTTTTATAATTGCATGACATTGTGTACAAATAAAGCAAAAAAATGTGCAAATATATTATAATATGTTTGCCTCTCGAAGTAAAAATTGATAAACTGAATGTCAGTGATAAATAAAAACGTTTTGAAAAAAATTATAGTGTATTAATAAGATATATCTAAGAACAGATTTATTATCTTAAAACATCATTTTGCTAATGGTTTAATACAAAACGAAACCGAACTATGATTTTATGAAATTTTAAAAATATAAATTTTTGCGTTAAATGTGGTATGAAATAAAATATGCATTCTGTGATGGCATAATCATTTATCTTTCATTCGTTTGAATGATATAATTATAAATTATATAAATATTATTAAATGTTATAAACTTATACAAAATTTTCCATTCATTTCATAAATAATTTATTTATTCACACTTTTAATGATCACTGAATTATCCTTTTTCTACTAATAAAAATGAATTTTATCACATTTTAAAGTTTTATTATGAGATTAAAATATTTTTTTCTATTATATATTTCATCAGTTTGTAATATATTAGAAGCTCAATACATTGTATATGAATATGTATCAAAATATTATGATAACAGAGAATATTGTTACTACAACAAGTACTATTTTTCCTCTAAGAAAAGAATGGTTAATTTTATTCTCCGGCAGAATCCTTTTTTACATAAAAGATTTTTTTTTATACACAAAATCGCTGAAGTACATCAAAATGGTAAGATTGATATGAATTATAAATATCAGTATCAACCGGTACTTTTAAATAAAAAAAAAGAAGGTTATTCAACAACTATTTATGGCGAAAAACCTTACAGTTCGTTTGCAAATGCTTTTATTGTAAAATATACAACTAATGGCGAAGTAAAATATGAATGCAATAGTAGAATTTTTTCCACTTTTCAAGAAGCGTTACGTTATTACCGATTAAAACATCGTCGTGTACATTTTGACAAAACCACTATACATACATTTGATCCTAATAGTCCACCTAATGCCATCACTCATCACAGAACAAATAGGAAATTCAATTATGGATAAAAAAAATGATCGTAATCAAGTAATTTGGACTTTATCATTATACTTGGGAAGCAATTATTTCAGTAATCAAATTTGGACAAGAATATGGAGCAACTGTAATTATGAATGTCTTTTTGCAAATAATCACTTACGATTGAAACAAAAAGTAAGTTAAATTGCAAATATGTCAAATTTTCGTTTAGCTTTTAAGAGAGGCAAATGAGTACCGAAGAGCACATAAAGCTAAACCTTTATTTGAACATTCCAAAATGTCTAGAGAAGCTCAACTGTTAGCTAATAGTATCGCACATTATCAGAGAATATTTCGTGATGGCAATAAAAAATATGGTGAAACCGTTGCTATGGTGTATTACGAACTTGGTCCTATGGTTGTTAAAAGATGGTATGACGAAATTAAGTATTATTTTTTTAAAAGCTACAGAACATTTAAGGAGGCTAGAGACTTTTCACAATTAGTGTGGAAAAAATCAAAAAATGTTGGCATCGGAGTTGCAGAATGTTATCATAATAAATTGGTTGTTGTTTTTAAATACTATCCAAAAGGAAACGTTCCCATATTATATAGATATAACGTTAAACCACGTAAATTCTAGGTTACCGATAGCATTTGATTTTTATACATTAGAAATTATTAAAAGACCAAAAATATTTTACTCTTAAGCATTGTTATTGCCAAATATCTTTAAAAAAAATAACTTTATTTTTTGAAATACCATTAATTACAATTATTTTTAATTTCTGAAGAATACTATATTTTTGTTTTTTTTTGTAAATATTTATTATTATTATATTTATTTTTTGTTTAAATTTGTGATTATAAAATATTTTAGTAGATATTAAATTATGAAGATTATTGTAGATGAATTAAATTACTACATCAAATATCCAATTTTTTTAAGTATAGTATTTTAAAAATTTCATTATCTAATATAATTAATATCGGAAGGTTGAAACGGAAATTTGCCTTTTTACCTTAGTTTGATATAATTATTATAATTCCAAAGTTCAAATTTTTATATATATGAATAAGTAACAAAAATTGAAAATTAAATAAACATTTGTACGATTAAAAATAACCAAATAAAACTACGTTTTAGTACGGTAAAACAACGTTATATATACCTAAAAGTTTAATACTTTTACTGTACGTGGATATGTAATTTTTACATAAATAGTATATCAAATTTTTTATAATTCCAAATAATTATATACAACTAAAGATTTAACAGAAATGTTTACAGGTGTTTTTAAACTATTTTAAGTAAATAAAAAAAATTGGAAATAAATGAGTTAGTAAAATATTTATATTATGGAAATTATATAAACGAACATCGTTTTTCAAATAATTATTTAAAGATTTGAGATTTACAAAATGCCACTTTTAAAATTGTTAAAATATAAATTACAGGTCTGTATAAAATATAATTTATTTGACCGTTCCAAAATGTTAATAAGTTCCAAAATCGTGATAATACCAAGGTCTATAATAATATAAAACAATAATGATGATAAAATAACTTACCTTGGTATCAGGTTAGTAAATCTGACTTTTTAAGTCTATTACTTCCTTTATGTATACCAAAGAATCATCATTCCATGTCAAACATGTTTTAAAAACATGACAAAAATGTACAATAATTAGTAAATCAACGTTTATAAAATTTAGATTTACAAACTGCATTATGCATAGGTATTGCCAAAAAACCAGCAATAAATACTCCCACAGAATCACCTAAGCTAGCTGCAGTTAAAGAGTACTCACGAATCTCTTTTGGAGCATTGCTATGTATATAATCAAATGCATTAACATAACATGATCCTCCAAAAAGTCCTTCAAGTATTGTTATAATGAAAACAATTGAAATATGGGGGATAAAATAATATAACGCTTCTGTTAACACAAATATTAGTGTTAAAATTTGAAATACAGGTAATAAATAGATAACCAAAAGTGGTAATTTTATTACTTTTATTGAAGATCGTGAAAGGAAGGCACCAATTTGATATGTTACTTGAAACCATCGGTATTGAGATTCTTTGGAAAGATAAAATGAATGTTTGCAATCAAAAATGATCAAAGAAGTCTGGAAAAATAAATATTTTAAATTATGTTTTTTAATTTACAATTCCTTGGTTAATAAGATATTCTCCAAAATACACAACACATAAAGGTATCATTAATTTAAGTAATGGAACGATAGCAATAATTTTTTCTTTAAAATTCATAACATTATTCTCAAAAATTACATGGTTTTTTTTTAAATTTTCTGGGATATAATTGTTAGGAATAATCCATGTATTAAATTTGGTAATATTAATTTTAAAAATATTGCTTGTATCTAATATCAAAAAATATGCTATTCCAAATATTATAGGTATTACAAGCATAATTAAACATGTCTCCGAAGATGATAAATTACCAAGATGAGGCTCAGTCAAAGCAGCAAAAACAAACGAAGCAACCAACCCAGCCGCACCACAGCCTGAAGACCAACTTGAAATAGCGTCTCTATCGTAATATGATGTTAAAGCAAGATAAGTTATTTCTCCAAATCCTGATCCAAAAGAGGCAACAACAACACCTATTATGGGAAATTATAATTCTTATGTTAATGTTTCTGGTTTTATTACCTGTTAGTGACATAAAAGTAGATGTTGATAAACCAACTATTAAATAACCAGCAAATTGGCATGCACAAATAATAAAATGCCTTATACCAAATGGAATACGATTTATAAAAAATGGGAAAGTTATTTTGACAAGTAAAATAGGAACAATATCAGCTATCAATACAATACCAGTACTTATATTTTCACAATATCTACTGTCTACAGAAGAAAAACATGTTGACACAGTTATATTTTTAGGACTACTACCATGATTCTTTTGATTTTTCATAATACTTTCTGCAGCACTAAGCATGATGGCAAAGGCATAATAATTACAAAGTCCAAATATCCAAAAACTACAAATATTTCTCCATTTTATTGTTTTTTGATCATTCCAAAACATGATAAACAACGATATGAATACTTAAAATATTTATTAGTTGATCATTACAAACTCTTTATATTACCATTACTGATAAGATTAATTATTAAAAATGATTAATTAAAATTTGCTATTACTGTTTTTCGTCATTTTTAAATCAAAAATTATAAGATAAAGAAAACTATAATTATAATACAATGAATAAAAGTTTATGCTATAGTATTATTACATTAAATAATTTCCTATAGAACTTTTTGATGTTTAATTATTATTATAAAAAATATTTTTCTATAATTTTGGATAAAATTTTGCACCACAAATTACATTATGTAAAGGAATAGCAATAAATCCTGACAGAGTAATCCCAATACAATCACCTTGTGTTGCAACTGACAACGAAAATTCTTTTTCATTTTGTTTAGAAATTTTATGTATGTGATCAAAAGTATTCACATAAGATAGACCACCAATTAATCCCTCATAAAAAATAATTCCAAAAACAATTCCTATATGTGGGATAAAATAGTAAATTGATTCAAATACAAATATTGATAGATTGATAACTTGAAGTATTGGAAGAACAAATAACATCCATATTGGAAGTCTAATTATATTGATGGAAGAACGTGAAATAAAAACACCCAATTGGTATAATGATTGATACCAACGATATTGTGAAGCTTTCGATAGTGAAAATCCACTAGAACAATCAAAAACTATCAACGATGTTATACCTTGATTTATGAGATATTCAAAAAAATACACCAAACCAATTGGTAGCATAAATTTTAGCAAAGGTATTGTAATTCTTAATTTGTCTTTAAATGTCAAATCATTATTATCATTGTTTTTAGGATTATTATTTGTACAAAAATCAGTGCAATCACTCGAATATTGAGTATTCCTTTTTGTAGCAATCCATTTAGATAATTTAAAATGAGATATTTGATGGATTTCATCTAAATCATGGAGTATTATCCAATATGCTATAGCAAAAATTATAGGTACAATTTGCATGACAAGACATGCATTTTTTGGAGATAAATCAGCCCAATTTGGTTCCGTTAAACCGGCATAGGCAAATGAACCTACCAAACCAGCTGCTCCTGTGCCTGATGACCATGCTGAAATGGTATTTTTTGAATAATAAGAAGATAAAGATAGATATGTAATTTCACCCCAACCAGATCCAATAGCTGCCAAAACAACCCCTTAAAATATTTGATGTTATTATATTAACTATCGATACATTTACCTGCTAAAGACATAGTAACAGAAGTAGAATAAGCAACCATAAAATAAGCTCCAACTTGTAAAAGACATATAATAAAATGCCTAATACCAAATGGAATTTTATCGGCAAAAAAGGGAAAAGTAAATTTTACCACTAAAGCAGGTAAAATATCAGCTAATAATACTGCTCCAGTTGATGTAGTTGTACATTCTCTACTTGCTACAATTTTGTGACATCTATCATCAAAGGTCTCAGCTAATACTTTATCAAAACTATAATTAGTTTTATAGTTATCATATTTCATTGGAATGGCAGTAGTAAATTCATCATTTGAATTTTTTTCTTGTTTATCCATAATATCTTCAGCTGCTGATAGCATTATAACGTAAGCATAATTATTGCATAATCCAAAAAGGAAAAAAGCAATAAGGTTCCTCCAGTAAATTGTTTTTTCAGAACTCCACCAAGAAAACATATTTATAAATATTATTAAATATTTATCGAAAATTATTCAGCTTACCATAAAGTAACAGAAAATAATAAACGAAAATAATTGTTATACAAATGTTAATAAATACATTAATACATATATTAAAAGCAAAGTGGAATATTTTGTCATGATAACAAGATCCTTTTTAGATTAAAATAAAATTTTTGTACTTTATATTTGCAAGATTGTATAATATTTATATGGTCATAGAATTTTTAAAAAAACTGATAGTCATTGACAATGATTATAGCTAAGATTTATAACTGAAACTTTTTACTCCAATTATAAATTGTTTTCACTTTATTTCATCTGATAAGAAATGGTTATAAATAGATTATGATTGATATTCACAATAATTTAGCACATAAAAATTCCATAGATATTTATTTTGTAGTTTAAATTTTTATACAGTAATTTTAAATATTCCAGTTGTATTTCATTAAAAAAATGGAAAGAGAAAAAATTTTACATTAAATTGTAAATTTTATACTTTGAGCTATAATTTATCACATATTGTCTTAAAGTATTCTATAAAATTAACTATAAAAAACTTTAGGTAAAAAATTAAGAGGTAGTCATGCATTAAATTATAAGGTTATTAATTAAAACTTAAATGAAATGTTTTGCTGAAACATAAAATTTCCTTTTTATAAGATAAGCAATAGCTGTTTAGTCCTCAGTTACGTATATCAGTTAAGCAAATCAATGAATTTTTGATTTCTGTTTTACTATTATTACAGCAGAAAATCAAATATTATTTTTAACCACTTTATAAATATAACTAAAATTTTTTATATAAACAAATCATAAAAATTAAATAATTATCCTCACAATGAATAAAAATCTTTAAGTATTGGAAAAATAATTGCCAACTATAAAGTCATTATATTAATTCGAGA
This sequence comes from Strongyloides venezuelensis, assembly GCA_963280985.1. Classification (NCBI taxonomy): domain Eukaryota; kingdom Metazoa; phylum Nematoda; class Chromadorea; order Rhabditida; family Strongyloididae; genus Strongyloides; species Strongyloides venezuelensis. The sequence goes on along the minus strand of CAUJLX010000002.1, from coordinate 14,098,379 downwards.
ATATTAAATGATCCAGAATATTTTTTATGAAGTGTCTAAAACAAAATTTTAGAAATATTTGTTTTAATGTTCTTAACACTCTGCTTTCTCAGCCATTATATTTATTAAAACAATTGCCAAAATAAAGTAAAAATGCATAATTTTAATTATACATAATTTAAAACGTGAAATAACTATAATCTTTTATAATAAAGTTATAATTTTACAGTTGCACGAAAATACCAACAAAATCTTTCGTTCAATTTGCATAACTGTTTCAAAAATTAATAAACTTTTGCTTTAAAAGTATTTTGATATTTAAACAACATTTTTTGAAAAACCATTATTTAAGAAAATCCATCATTTACAAGACAAGTAATAAATTTAAATAAACCAACAGTGGAAAAAACAACAACTAATAAAGTAAAATTTTCTTAACATAAAAAGAGATTCACTTATTTTGAGGAATCGACAGTAATTAAAAAAAACACTAAAATATTAAGGTTGATGATTTCTAACTATAATTTTAGTTTGCAATAATTATAAATTTTAAAAAATCAACAAAGTTTTATTTAACAAAAAAAACAGCGTAGCAGGCCGATAGAAAATCTCAAATAAAGAAACGTTTGGATTGACCATATTAAAAGTTTCAAGCAATCTGCTATAGATTTAAATGAATTAACCTCCCTTCTTTTTGGAGACACCAACAGTGCGTCCTCTACGTCCAGTAGTCTTAGTATGTTGACCACGAACACGAAGACCCCAGTAATGACGAAGACCACGATGAAGGCGAATCTTCTTCATACGTTCCAAATCATCACGAAGTTTGTTGTCAAGTCCTGAAGAAACTGCTTGGATTGATTTACCATCCTTAATGTCTTTTTGTCTGTTAAGGAACCAGTTTGGAATCTTATATTGTTGTGGGTTAAGCATTACAGTGACAACTTTTTCAAGATCTTCTTCTGAAAGTTCTCCAGCTCTTTTGGTAAGATCGACATCAGCTTTACGGCAGCAAACAAAAGAGAAACGACGTCCACATCCCTGAAAATAATCATTTTATTGGAAAATGTACAATTAAATAAAAAAATTACCTTAATAGCGGTAAGAGCATAAGGAACTTTGCTATTACCATTAATGTTTGTGTTCATAACACGATGAATGTGTTGGAATTTTTCTGGAACTACCAATGACATATTGCCTTGGATTCTTTAAACCTGTAAAAATTGGAAAAAATATTATGGATGGGAATCAAAATTTAAAATATATTTTTGCAAAAATTGTACAATAAAACGTAAATATAGATGGAGAATAATATTTTAAAAATATTTCTGCTATTTTTTCCATTTTATCACAGCCAAAAAATGGATAAAAAAAAGTAAAAGAATGGGAAATTCACTATTATAACTAATTTTTGGTAAACAGGACATCGCTACGTGACCAATCAACAGCAAAATGATTGGTGAAACGACACCTAAACTTTTGATGTTGTTGAGAGTAACTATTTTTTAAATTAGAAAAAAAAATTATAAATGTGATAATTGCATAAAATATATTTTACTAAACAAGATATATAACAACGATGATAAAAGGCCTAATATTTCGCATACTCATAATCATATGCAGTACTTTCTCTAAAAAATTATTGTAATAATAAATGACTTTAAAAAACATTTAAACCGTTTTTATATGTTATAAATCACACATAACAGGAGGATCATAGAAGTTACAAATTGCTCCAACTGAAGGATCTCTACCTTGGAATCTTCTGTATAGTTGTTCTTGAGGTTCTTGTGAACCAGGATAAAGAATGGTTTGTTTTAATCTTTCACCTGTACTTCTTTCCTCTTGTTCGCGAGCAAATGTTTCATGAACATCTAAAGCTAACATTTCTTTCCATAATTTCCTATAATACATACTCATAAAAGGTTGCATTGCAAATATTGGTGTAAATGAACATGGATGGTAGTCATTTTTGTTCATTTTGAAGGGGAAATATTCTTTATACATTTCACGATATAAATCAACCCAAAATTTATCTTTTCTGTTTTCCATTTCAAAGATTGTTAAATCAAAATCAGACCAAAAGAGTGTTCTATATGTTTCCCATAATGTGGCTCTTGAAAATGACAATGAACCATTGTTAGCAAGTTCTTCTGGTAATCTTTCACCAGTTTTAGCATGGGGTGAAGATATAGCTTTTAAAAGATTTGGTTTGTAGATAAAAAATTCAAAGAATGTAGGAAGTAAATCTGCTGCATCCCAATCTGCAGCATACATTGGTGCCCATGGTATAGCTATATCTCTGTAAGGTGATTGAGATAAAAGCAATTGGATAGAACGACCAATATTAAATAATAATTTTTTTAGTTGTGTATAATGTAAATATGAATTATTCTCAGCGTCTGGTTCATTTGCCCGGCACACCATAAAAACTATTTTGTCAAGATTCTTTTCTTCGTTAGCCATTCTACCAAGAATTGTTAACCAACCACCTCTTTTATTTTCTCTATCGAATGGGTCTATATATAACCTCCCAAGATCTTTATTTCCAGACACATCAATAACATTAAAAATTTTAACCGAAGGATGGCATTTTTCAAGATTATCAGTTACTTCAACGAAGTTAATATTTAATAAATGACCGGCAATCTTAGTTATATTATCAAATGTCTCCCAAAATGGAAAATAATTCATTAATTCAAGATCATTAACACCATAATGATCAAAAGCTTCTTTTCTACAAATATAAAACAAATCATGTGCTGCAAGTTTGTTAGCAATCATCTCTTTTTTTGAGCATATTCTTGCCAAGCATCTAATCTATCAAGAAAAACAGGTCTTATTCGTTTTGTCAATTCAGTCAAGAATTTTCTTACAATAGCTGGCGATCCAGCCATTTTATTAGTTAATCTATGTTGTGAAACAGATGTATATCCTAAAGTTTTAGCCAGACCATCGTTATTGTGGCGAAGTTCTTCGATATTTATAGAGTTATTATAGAAGTCATGCTCAAAAGAAGCTCGGGAAGTCCATTTTTCCCATGCTTCTGCTCTTAATGCCCTATCTCTACAATATTCCATAAATGGCATAATGCTAGTTGGGCATAATCTTGCTGTCCATGGACCATTCTCAAAATCTTTTTTATCTACAGCTAATGCTCTCAAAACATGTGGTGGAGCATCTTTTAAAACATCTTTATTTGTAATGTTAAATCTTACTTGTTCATGAGTTGCCATAATATTAGCAATATATTTGGCACGGTACTCATCAATGAATTTACTCCATGAGCCTAAAAGTTTTCTTGTTTTTTCCTCAGTTTTATCATAACCAATAGCTCTCTCCTCAAGAAGATAATATTCAATAAGCTTCATAATCCACTTGTTTTTGTCATCTTTTTCAGTATCAATAATTTGATTTTTGTATATATTTCTTAATGCATCATTGAAAGCAGGGGAAGTTAATTTTTCAAGTTTCTCTTTAGCCACCAAAATTTTTAGATGATGCATATCTGAATCAAAATCCTTATCACTACATTCAGGCCAATCGGTTAACATTTTAAAAAGGAGAGTATGAAAAGCGTATTCCATATCATATTCTTGTGATAATATTGGTTCGATAATTGTATCATAATTAGTAGCAGCATCAGGATCGACATTAAATAGTTTTTCTAAATGCTCTAGATGATTGTAAACTGTTGCACCATATTCCATAACCATACGTACAGTTCCTTGATACATTTCTCTAGCTAAAAAATACCTTTAATTTAAATAAGCTAAATCTTTAAAATTACGTGTAGCTGATTGTATAGCAGGCCAATCTTCATGATTTTCTATACTAGCTAAGTATCTGTTATTTTCTTTGTTTTCATCAGGTATCGCTGGAAAACTATAAACATTATTAGAAATACTACTATTTGTAATATTCTTACATCAAATAATAACCAGTAATTCTGGAAGGAGTTTCATTTTTCATTTTAAATAAGATATTACGTTTTTGAGTTACTTCATTTACCCTTTTCCCACTAATTAACGGTATAGGTTTGGTAAATTTAGATCGAATGTTCTTTAGTGTTCTTGTAGAATTATTTGCAACAGTGTTGATTCTCGATAACATGACTTATTTTGATATGAAATAAATAATCAACTATACTAAGAGCCTAAATAAAATGTTCTAACAATGTATGTAAACTACCAATAACACTTTCGTGTTAAGAAATGGTATCAAAATGAAACAATTCTACAATTACATTTTTATAATAATTTTTTTTAGTTATTTACTTTATTTTCATTCCAATTTACTATCATATCATATTTTTAAGAAGATAGATTTTGAAAAATTCAGTATAAAAGTCCCTTTTTTCTTTGAATTGATAAATATAGATATTGGGTTAACATTAATTTTAGTTATAAATTTCTCACAAAAAACTTTTAAAACTGATATTTAACAATTTTTTTTGCTTTATTATAAGATAGTAATATAGTGTGTTTTTGAGGGGGAACGATATCAAATTACTTTGTTAACTGGATTCTTTATTTCAAAAAAGGTAGTCTTAAATAATCCAGTCTTGATGACAAAAAATTAACAAAACACGTTTGAATTTTTTTCTATAGGTTGAGAATAAAAAATATAACCTTAAACTTATTTTAATAATCACAAAAATCTGCTGAAATAACACATTTCATCATAATTTAATAATGACATTCATAATAATTTTTTTAAGGAAAAAAAACATAAACGGAAGTTTAGTAAAAAAAAAACGAATGAATTATATAGTTTAAATAAGCTAATAGAATGAATTTAACTTTGCTTTCAAACCGAATAAATCTTAACATTTAATAAATCATTCTCCTTTAAAAGTTCAATTCAAATATCCGTAAAAACAAGAAGAAACAGCGAAAATACTTAACATTTTGCATTCAAAATGCTTATTTTCATTAATTTAATAGTAACAATGTAAACATCATAGACAAAGGTGAAACAATTCAAATATTTTTACTTCTTAATTTTCTAAAATAATCAATTTTAACGCCTTTAGTAATTAGCAAAGACGTAAACCCTAGAAAAACAAAAATTTAGACAGATTCTGGATCAGCATCAATGGCTTTGAACCAGTGTCCACATTCACAACGTTTTGGTGCTCCTTTACGAATAACCATGAAATTAACATGTCCACTGTCAGATTCACCTAAATGATAAAGAATATATTAAACATTATGAAAAAAGAAAAACATACACATGCATCCGATTACACGAAAATCGAAGTGAGCTGGAACTAAATTTGGTTTTTCCTTAGTTGTGTGTTCAGCACGATAGTAAACTTTTGGTTCATAGCGATCATCTCCAGCAAGACGAGCAAGGAGCATCTTCTTTTCACGACCAGTGGCATGCTCAAGTGGATCGGGATCTGAAATTTTTGATTGTTTATTTTTAGAATCAAAAATAACATAGTATTTACTTACAATAACCGTAGTCTTCTGGTGATGCTTCACTGGCGTAAGTACGAACGGCTGTGACTCCTGTTATTTTAGTAATATTCTTTGACTTTAAAGCCAATGATGCGATAGCTTTTAACGTTGAAGTAGCCATTTGAATATGCTAAAAGTAAAAGACGTAAATAAATTTAAGATCTTTTCGTTGCCATTCGCCTATAAAATATACTAGTATCTTAACGATCATGTTAAACCGATCAAGAAGTGTTAAAGCTGACTCCGAAGGACAAAATGTACCTTCCACCAAAATCAATGGTAAACAAGTCGTTACAAGAGGAATTGCTGGGAAAATGTTTACATTGAATTTTTAAAATAAATTGGTGCTATCGACTCTATTAAAAAGAATTTGAATTTTTTATATATTTTTTGTTTGATTACAAAGAGTCCTGGTAATTTTTTATTACCACTAAACATAAACTTTATCTTAAGTAAGTAAATAATGTAACTTTCATTGATATGGAATCTTACATCTTCAAAAAAATAAGGCTTATCAATTGTCGTTTTAAAAATATAACGACCTTAACAAATTGTTTATGAATGTTATCAATCAAGTTACATATATTAAAACGAGAGAAAATAAATTTACATTAAGATACATTTAGGTGTTTGTATCATACAAATTATTATTCTTTTAAACATGTCCGTAATATCAAAACTTGGAAGAAAAAATGTTGTTCAATTGTTGATTTCTCTTATGGAGATAGAATCAACCACAGGAAATGAGAATTTGCTTTGTAATGAGTTAAAACTATTTATGGAGGAAAATAATTGGACTGTAACTGAACAAGGTATGAAAAATAACGAGTTTAGGAAAAATTTATTGATTGTAAGAAAAGGAGTTAATATTGAAGGTAATTTTTATTTTTAAGATTATAATTATTATTTTCTTAAAAATCCGTAGATATCAAAGTTCTTTTTAATTCTCATCTTGATACTGTTCCACCATATATACCTCCAAGAATAGAAAATGACATTATTTATGGAAGAGGAGCTAATGATGCTAAAGGACAAATTTCGGCTATGATTGTTGCTGGAGAAAGATTAGTGGAAGAAAACGAAAAACTGGGAGAACAAATAGGATTTCCTTTTTGTTGTTGGTGAGGAGACCGATCATATTGGAATGATTACTGCTAATGGCTTAAATCTTAAACCTGACTATATGATCATAGGAGAACCAACAGAAAATGTGTTTGGTAGTTTTCAAAAAGGTGCTGCTAAACTAGAGATTCACTGTACTGGGGTACCTGCTCATTCTGGATACCCAGAAAGAGGTGTTTCTGCTATTGAAAAATTACTTGATATTTTGAATGATGTTAGAAAATATGACTGGCCAAAAGATGAAGTATATGGAAACACTACATTAAACATTGGGTTTATAAAAGGAGGTCAAGCTTTGAATGCCCTAGCTGGAGAAGCAAGTGCTCAATTAATGTTTAGAATAACAACTTCTGTAAAAGACGTTATAGATAAATTAATTTTAATTGTAGGAGAAAGAGCTGAAGTAAGAGTTTTCGGATCGAATGAACCAGTTAAACTTTCACTACCACCGCCTGAATACAAGAGTCAAAGTGTTTCCTTTAACACCGATTTTCCCTATTTTGAAAACAGAGATATACTTAAAGGAACTTTTCTCTATGGAGGAGGATCTATTACAAATGCTCACTCAGAAAATGAACACATAAAAATTACAGAACTTGAAGAAACTGTAAAAACTTATGTTGCTTTGGCCAAACACTTTTTGAATGCTTGAACACTTTTATTATTTTGAAAGTATGTTTATTGTGTTTTATTAAATAATAAAGTCATTTATTTGATTAAAACTTTTAATGGGTCATTAATTAGATATTATTACATATAAAAAAAGAATGCCGATGAAATTACATTAAAATGTTAAGAAGATTGGTGAACATTTTTCACGAGAATAATAAATAGAAAGTAATAAAATCTTACTTTAAACCATAAAACATTATTTTATGATTACTTAAACGATAGTCTTTTTTTTAAGTATAGTAAAAGAACATTTTTTATTTGGGTAAGGACAATGATGTTAAAAGATGAATCAATTTCCTTTATTGCGCATCCTTTTTTACAATACGATGAATGAGTGACATATAATTCTACTTCTATTGTTAGTTTAAAAATGTTTTTGACATTTTTAGATGTATTTGTTTTCTAAATAAATTATTAATGAATTATATACTCTTATATGTTACCTCTTTAATTTATAAAAATGATGATAGATAACGGTTTTTAAAGTACTGTTTTTTACTGACTTTAATTATTAAAATTAATTCTTTGGCTTTTGTTCAACATTGTTTATAACTTTAATGTTTTTATGTGACTATATTGCATTTGTTATCTTTTAGTTTGATAGTTGCAATTTTTTTTTAATTTTATAGTGTAGTAGGAATTAATTTTAATTGCCTAAAAATCAATACACTCGACGGGAGAGTTATGAAATGTATTTCTAGATGCCGTAAGAGCTTATGTTCAATTAGTTTTTTTTTTAATATTACTTTAAGTTTAGAGATTAAAAAATAAAACAAGCAAACAGAGTCATAAAACAATTTTGCCATTTATGCCTATATTATAAAATTTAGACTATTCTAGTATTTTCTGTTTGAAAGAAAGATGGGTGCTGTAATAGAAGAGTTAAGTAATCGTAAATTATTTACAATTTTATCTATCCTTGGTATTGTACAATTAATATTTTTCCTAGTTGGTGCCATTTATTCTCCCGAACCATCAACATCGATGGATTTTCTAATGACTCCTTGTGAAGATTCTACACCAGATGAGCCAAAGTGGATACAAATACGACCTTCAAATTGTAAAATAATACATGAGCTTCATAAATATAGTTCTAAATCACCTTCTAGAAGAGATATTGTTTTCCAAGCACAAATGCCGCATGTTAGAAATGGCGTCCAATTGGAATATTCACCATGGTTTCAATTTTTAATAGGAATTTTAGATATTAATATTGAATATGATCCTAACATTATTATGGATGAAGAAATAACAATGGAATTTGAAGTTAGATTGGGGTATAAAAATAAAAATGATGAAGATTGGAAAGAATATTATAATATTAACGTTTCTAGGAAACTTCATTGTATTATCTCTGAAGATAGAGTAAGTCTATAATTTATATAAAGTAATTTTAAAATAATTTTAAGAAAGTTAAAGGTAATTTTTACGACTGTGAGCCAATAGATTTATTTGAATTAAGTTCAAATCCATATCCGTATTATTTACTAAACATAAGACTTCCCGTGGAGGATGAAACTTGCAAGAAAAACCCAAAAGCTCCCAATTGTGGTTTGGGTTTGATTGATGAAATAAAATTTATTTCTATTCATCAGAATGGTGGTTTTACCTATATTTGGTTGTGGTTAAAAACAATAATAACACCATTTATTGGTTATGGAAATTATTGGTATTGTAAAAGAATTGTTGATCTTAATCGTCCTAAATATCTTGTTGAGAAGTCAATTCTAGCATTAGGAATAACTACAATTTTACTTGACTTTCCTTTTGAATGGATAACAATAATAATTAGATGTCCATTAATTTTAATTTTTAATGACATACGACAAGGAATCTTTTATAGTGTTCTTTTTAGTTTTTGGTTAATATTTTCTGGAGAACACCTTGTAGAAAGTGGTTATGGAAATACGCTAAAAAATTACTGGAAGAATCTTACATTAATAGGTCTAGCTTCAATAGGTTTTCTGTTTTATGATACAATTGAAAGAGGAATACAAGCAGTTAATCCTTTCTTCACTCTCTGGTCAAGTGATTTTGGAACGTTAGTAGCAAAGAACATTCTTCAAATGTCTTGCCTTTCTTTATTTTTATATATCTTTTTTTTGATTTATAAAGTTATATTGGTATGGAATACTATTAGAAGAAAAAGAGAAGCTCAGTTATATCAAAGCAATCCTTTAAGGAGAATAAAGGTTGAAAACGTAATTTTTCGTTTCAAATTTCTAATGATTTTTACTGTTGTTTGTGCTATATTAACAGTCTTAACATATGCATTCAAACAAATAGGTGAAATTCAATATCATGACTCAGACCCAACATCTGGATTTTTAACTTCATGGACATCAGTTTTTTTTATTGGAACATTTGGAATGTGGAATATTTATGTAATTCTTTTATTAGCTATGTATGCACCATCACATAAATATTTTAAAGAGGCCACTATTTTAATGAGTGATATTAAAGATAATATGGATTCTTTAAGTGGTGGAAGTAATGACGCAGCAGCTATGGCAACATTGTTAAAACCATCTATAGATTAATTTTATGCTTTTATTTATAAATTTTTGTCACTTTTGATTTACTTTTTTAATAAAGATAATGCGATTAAATGTATTTAAATGAAGGATAAGTAATGATTTTATAGTAAGGGGTAATATTTTAATATCTTTCCTTTAATGAAATAATAAATTTTTTTTAATAAATGCATACTTTTTTTATTGTATGCTTTTATAGTTTTTTAAAAAAAAAGTATTTGAGAAAGAGAGGGATTATATTTAATTACAATTATAAATTTATCCTTTATTATAATCTTTCTTCTTTTTAAAAAAGAAAGTCCCGCTTAAACTATATATGGAAAAAAGTATTATTGTACTCTTTCATTACAATAAAACTAATAAATAATATATATACAGTAGGTTGTGGTTTGAACAAAAAGAAGAACGTTATAAATCTTTTTTTATTAAGTAACTAGTAAAATTTTAGTTTTACTGATGTTCATAAATAATATTTAAATAAATTTTTTTTGCGTAACGTTGTTATACTAACCTTTGTCGGTTAATGGGGAAATTTTGATTTATGAAGTTGAAGATATGTGAAGATTTTTATCCTATTGTTATTAACTTTTTTTGTTAATCTTGTAGTATGTTGATGATAGGAAATATAAAGTTCATGGAACCAAATGTCATTGTCATTAGGGAGATATTGATAAGATCAAAATGTTTATTGTTAAAATTTTAGTGTAAAAGTAATAAAAGTTGTAATCTTATGATGGAGTCGTTTATTGTTAAAAGAAGCTTCCGCTTTAATTTATTTTTCCCATTTTGAGAACATGTATGATTGCGGCATGTAGATAATTAATAAAGAAAAATGAGATGCTTTAAGCTAATTTGTGAAGATGATGCCGATCAGTTATTGTAATAAAAATCTTTTTATTCAAACATATGGTTGTTTTATATAATAAGATGTTTAATTTAAATTTTTTATGTGATTCTATTGTTTATTGAGATTTAACATGATTTTAATATTTTTATTTTTTAATAGAATGAGAAACAATATCATTAGAATAAAATAATTTTATAAAGAATAATAGAATAAGAAAAGTAATTATTGTTTTAATTTAATAGCCTTTGAAAGAAAAATTCATATTTTAGTAAATGAATAATATTTTATGTTTTGACATGAATTAAATAAAAATAAATTTTAAGAAACGAGGCTTTTTAAATTATTTTACATTGCAATAATAGAAAAGCAGATGCAATGCTAAAGATAGAATAATAAGCTAGATGTTAAGTCCAATTAAACGGGAAGAATTAAAATATGAAAATAACAATACAAGTTATTGTGTTTTTATTATAATCTTTACAATGAAAAAGCTTAAAGGATCTTTTTGATTTACTTATAATGAACTGAATAATGAAATTCCAGAATGAAAGTACCTCAGTATTGTTTTTCCTTGAAAAGAATAATTCTGTCAAGTATGATTTATAAATGTTTTGAATGATGTTTTAATAATAAATGTATTTTATTTTAATTCTATGTGAGAAATAGATAAAAATATCAATATGTTAAGAATATAGAAAAGAAGAATCAGAAATAAGTAAAAAGGAGATTAAATTATGAATTTAAAATATTTTATTTAAGTGTCAACATTAATTTTTGATGTATCATATTTTATACTGTAACAGAAAAAGTATATAAAATTTCACATTTTATTTGATTGTTTCATCAGTTGCCAATTAAATAAATTTCTTATTTGTACATATTAAATTGAGAAAGTTGTTAGTTTAAAGATAAAGTTCTTTTTTAATAATTCTGCACAATCCATCAATTTTACATGATGTTTTGTTGTCTTTATAATTCTTTATCTAACAATAAAATAGACAGCTGTAGTTGTTTTGAGAAGTACTATATCTTAGCTAATTGTCTAAAATCATCATGATTATGGTTTATTAATAATAATGAACTCTTCAAGAATATGGTAAAAGTTTCTATTGACCAAATGTTTTATATTTGTGATAATAATTTTAAAGAAAGTCATCTACCAAATATAGATATAATAAAAATATATTAATATCGTGAAGACTTCTTAACAAATTAATTATCAATGAATAATTCTTTAATTAACTCTATCTTATAGTTTAGGAAACAAACAAACACAATGATTTGCTTGAAAAGTGCTGATTAATTAATTTGCTATATAATAATCATATTGAAAAAGCACTCTTAACAAATTAAATCATCATCTGGCAATATTTGTTTAACTATCTCTTATGATTCTTCTCTTTTTATGAGCTAATTTACCAACAATAAAATTTTTATTTTATATATTTATATTATATATAGAAAATGATGTTAATTAATAAATTTACAAAAGAATACGTAAATTAATTTTATTAAGTGAATTATAATATCTTTTAATTTTAATATTATGTACATACCCAAAATGTTATTTGGAATTTGAAAAAATAAAAAAAGTTAAATTTAGTCACATGATTTTTGTTTAATTTATCTATATATGTTTACCCGGATTTGTTATGAGAATAATTGTTTTTGATATATAGTATCAAAAACTTCACAAATATCTCACTGTAAAATAATTTGTTGATGTCATTAAAGTTCACTGACTGGATATTTGGGATATTTTGGCAAAGTTCCACTTAAATTCGTCATTACAGTACTGGAAGAATTGTCATACACTAATCTAGGATGTGAAGACGCCATTCCTGGAGATGTTCTTGGTGGTGGAGCAGGTATCATTGGTGGTGTTATTATTGGTCTTCTATCATCTATCAAGGCTGCATATGGATTTTGATCTGATGGTGAATATGTTTGCCTTCCATTTGTTCCACAATAATAATTATTTGGTGGTAATATTAATTGAGAATAATATTCTTCATCTAAATGGTGATTTGAGGATACTTGTGGTAAGTTACCAGTAAAACCAAATGTAGGAACTGCTGAAAGTGATGGATTAATTGTAATAAAATTTTTTCCATAGAATGTGTCATTTTTTTCATTGTAATTCATTCCTTCAAACATATCATTTCTTCCATAGTACAAAGGCGCTCTAGAGCTATTTTGTGAATCTGGTGATCTTGATATAATTCCTTTTTCTTTTTCATTTCTTAAACATTTTGTCTTTAAACATAAAGTAATACATGCGAAAAATGTCATTGTGATAAGTACCGATAAAAACATAATAATCCCCCAGTAAACTTTATTATTTTCTATGAAGCTACATTGTCCTTGTAATGCAACGGCTTGCCTATTTCTCCGATTTTCCGGATTTACACAATAAACATTATCTAATTGAAGCGTATTAGAAAGTGAATGAATTAATTCAAGAAATTCACAGGTACAATTCCATGAATTTCCTCTTAAATTAAGGACAGAAAGATTGTCCCAGTTAAGAAGATCTGGATGAAGGGTGGAAAGATTATTATCAGATAAATCTACTTGTTTTAACATTACTAGATCATGGAATGCTCTTGGTGTAATTCTAACTAGAGAAGAACATCCAGATAAATCTAAACGTAGGAGAGCTGATAAGCGAAGAAAAGCATAATCTTTGACAATTTTTAGGTTCATTAAATTATTCAACAATAGAACTCTTAGATTTTTGAGATCACTAAATTCCAATTCATTAATAACTTGGATAGGATTATAGGATAAATCTAATTCAATTAAACCATTAACTTTTTCCCAAGATTCTTTAGGTATTGAAGATAGTTGATTTCTTGATAGATTCAACAATTTCAATTGTTCTAATCCATGAAATGCATTTTGATGGATAGTTGTTATTAAATTTTGAGAAATATCCAAAGCAATTAAAGAGTATAGTGGAGAAAATGAGTTAGAAGTAATCTCAGATATTAAATTATGTTGCAGGATAAGAGTTGTTAATAAATTGAAATTTGTAAATAAAGTTGGATTAAACTTTGTTATAACATTATAAGACAAATCTAAAGTTGTTAGTTCTCCAAGATCATTAAAGACGTTTGGTGATATAAAGTTGATTGAATTATGTGACAAATTTAGATAAGTCAATTTATTTAATCCCTGTAAGGACTGTGGAAAGAGACGTTGAAGTGTATTGTTAGAAAGATCCAAAACCTGAAAAAAATGAAAGTAAACATCTAATATTTTGATTGTGATATTTTAAGTTTTTATTTGCTTTAGATTATTGATAGATAGATCATTAAATTATTTATCTAATAAATGATGAAAGCTAGGTGTCAAATTTGAAACGTTAATCGGACCTTCTGTTTTTTTGTTAGTTCATATGTTTAAATAAATAAAGTTGAAGATATAGTTAAAAGCTATCTGTCTACAGTGTTTGCGAGTAAATAACTAACATATTTATTAATATATGTAGAATAGATGCTAATTCCAGTGACAGGTTCTCTGACCTGACTCATTAAATTTATCACAATAAGTTATGAGTGAAGAGCTCTTAATCACCTTAAAAAGAAATAATATAAAGATTTTTTTCCTTCTATATAATTGTATTAGAGTAAATAGGAAATGGTAAGCTATATTTACATATGGAAGAATAATCAGATTATGGCGAATTACCTATTCAATTCAGTGATGTGTTACATTTTAATTAGAATATAAATTCATTAAAATTAATAAATTTGGATTAACCATACCTTAAGTTGCTTAAGTTTTCGGAAGCTTTTGTCGGATATATCAATAAGATAGTTGTTGGATAGTTTTAGATGTTTCAAGTGTTTTAATGGACGAGCTTTTTCAAAATTAATTTCTGTTAACCCACATCCAGACAAATCAAGATTTTCGAGGTCTAAAAAATTATATATTCATTAAGGAATACTAAAAAATTAACTCAATACCTGAATAGACGTCTAAATCAGCAGGATTAAGTCTTCCTATATTATTATTTGATAATATAAGACTTTTTATAGATGGATTTAATTGAATAGGAAATGTTTTAAGATTAGCAGAATCACAATTTACTGTTCTAGTTTCATCATCACAATAAGCATTTAACAGGGCATAAAAAGGACTGTCCATATATTCGTGATAGTATAACGGCAAAACAAAAATATAGATATATATTATGATAATAAACCATATTTTTTCGATAAATATAAGAATTTATGTTTTATATTTATCTTAATATAAATTTATATATAATAAATTTTCAGAAAATGTATAGCTGTATAAACTTCTAGAATAAAAATAGTATTAGTAAAAATATATATTAATTAATTGGATTAAATTATTATACATAATATATACTAATAAAGTGAAAATAAATAAGAAGAATAGTTTAATAAGAATATTATATTTTATGATAAATAATTTAAAGATATTTAAAATAATTAAGTTAATAATAAATTTATTTATAAAATATTCATATATAGAGATATTTATATAAAAAGTCAAAGAAGGCAATAAAAATAATTTTCAAAAATTAATAAAAATACTAATAAGAATAAATATGTATAGGTAGTTATGAATTAAAAAAGATAATTTAAAAAAATTTTTTGTAGTTGTGTTGTCTTATCTTACAAAATACATTATTTAGAAGCGTTAATTACACGATTAAAGGGGGTAATTTGCGAAGATAGAGAGATATACACAGCATATTTAGTATGTATTACTTAAGAAGTATATAATAACAAAGAAATAACTCCATGGTTAAGGGGGAGGACTGTAAAGAAAGAGAATAGATTAAGGGAGATCACTTTCTTTAAATTGATAAAAGGACAAGGTATTTGAAAAATAACACTCTTAATTGGTGTAATAATTTTAATATTAACTTTAATAGAGAATCGGTACTTCAAAATATTGTGCCTTCACTCAAGGACTATTTGTAAGTAAAATAATAATAACAATACTTATATTATCACTACAAACAATATGAAAATAAATTAAAATTTAACAATAAACAAAACGTTAAATAAAAATATTTCATAAATGTTAAATAAATATTAAAAAATCAAAAACAAATTCTATAAAACGATTATGGATAAAAAATTCTTAAAAATAAAATATTCTAAGTTTAAAGAGAAATTTAACCAATTTTTTCTCAGATATAATTAACGAGTTGGAAAAAATAGAAATAAATAAAATAACCATCTGTTAGTTTAAAAATTGTAGTCAGTAGAAAAAATGCAATTTTCAGAAATTTTACCATCAATATTAAGAGTATTCCATAATAATAAATAGTTAAGTTATGATACAAAAACATGACATAATGGACTTTTTCTTATATATAATTCTTGAGTTTAAAATAATTGAAATATGCAGAGATATAATAAGATAATTATTATTAAAAGAAATTCAATAGAAAACAATAAAATGTTGATCTATAAAAGTAATTTTAGTTATAAATTAATAAATTGTTCCATACCATTTATATTTGTGTTTACTACTCCCGTATAAATGAATGAATTTAAGAGTACTGATGACAAAAAGTTCAAGGGGGCAGGGTTAAATGAGCTATATAAAGATGTGATATTTTGATTGAGGGAAAACAATAGTATTACATAGACACGATAAAACAGTACATTTTAGGAGGCGAGATGAAAATAGATAATTGTATGGAAATATATAAATTAAAATAGGCGTAGTAAAAAGAAGAAGCTGGAGACGGCCATAGTTGAAATCTACAAAATAACAACATTATAGTAGATGTTATGTGACAATTTAAGTAGGTACATTTAATACTTAAAGCTTAAAAGCATGATGTTATGTAACCGTTTTCGAGAAGGCAAACTTTCTGATTTCTATAGTTAAAATCTTTTAAAAAAATATGATGCCGAAATTTAGTAATATAAAAGTCTTTTGAATAAATTGAAATTATAAAGGAGTAATCGTTATTAATTTAAATCATAAGATATATTAAATATAAAATTTACAAAAAAATTTCCAATTACGTTAAAAAAACTACTTTGAACATATATAAATTATTAAACATATCACCATTATATAGCGAATTTAAAAATGTGTGTCTCTAAAATAGTGTACAAATTTACTATAAATAATAAAAATAGATATTAAAATTATTTTATCAGAATATAATTTATTAATATAAGAAGAAAATTTAAAATAAGAAGGATGGGTTTAGCTTGTATGGATTGTGATATAAAATTATGTAACGAGATTAAAAGTAGAAATTTTAAAAAGTTTCTTTTTGAAAAAGAAGAAAAGAACATATTACAAGAAATAGTATATAAATATAATTTTATATGATTAAAATAATTTGTTGAAAGTTTTATGCTATCTATAACAATTGTAAAAGTGAAAAAGCTTATCTGTTAAAATGTTTTAGTTAGAAATGCTTGATAAATTTCCTAGAGATTGAAAATGAAATTGGTTTTTATTTTTATCTTCTGATGAAGTTAATAGAAGTTTTCTCCCAATGGGGATTTTATGATGTGTTCCTTTTTTAGAAATAAAAATAAAGTTTGGATATAGATAATAAGAAGATATAAATGAAGTTTAAGACATATTTATATAAAATATATATAAAGTATTATGAAATAAGAGACGAGATTGAAGAAAAATTTAGTATATCATATAAAATATATATAACAATATTGATATGATTGATGGATTAATGAAAGATGATTGTAAAGGGATTTAAATTATTTCAATAATACCAAAAATATTTTATCATACATGGATATAAATAAATTACGCTTAAATTTGTACTACTAGAAATCTATTTAGAAAAAAATGATTAGTGAGACTTAGAAAAAATAATTTATACTGAAGATGGTTTGTTTAAAAAAGACATAGCAAAACTGTAATCAAGATATATATTTTTTAAAATCTCTTCTTATAAATCATCATTTTTTTTATTTCTGTCATTTAAAAGATAAATTATAAAGCTTGTGTCTCTTCTTTATAACTTCATTACTATACTTAATGATTTTCTATTTTTTAAATGTTTAATTATTCATTTCATGGAATTGTCAATGAAAATTGTGAGAATAAACCTTGTCAATAAAAAAATGAGAAGGATGTTGATGTGATATAAAGATAAATGTATAAGTATTGAAAGGTTAAACTATATAAAAAAATATTTTGTATTTAATTTGTTAATTATCCACTAATTGATCAATCTCTAATAACACTGGCAATGTATACCTTTTAACATTGAAAATAAAAGATACCGCTACCGAAAGTATGTAACAGTACAATATGGATATTTGCTAATTGTTAATTAACTAAAAGTTCATTTTATACTATTTGTTTTTATTTACATTAACTAATATCTATTTATAATCTAAAAAGGGTAGTTATAGAGGTTGAATGAAATTACCTTATAGAGATAAACCACCACCGACAATCTCGGCATTTCCTTTTTAGTAAACTTTTGGACATCTCATTCAATTATGCTATTAGTGTAAAAATATTAAACTCATTAAGCTAGAGGTTATTTAACAATTAACTGAACGAAGATCGGAATTTTAGTAGTTTAGGATATATGCATTTAAAATGACAGAATATGAAAGAATGATTGAAATGTATACAACAATTCTAGTGTTTTAAGCTATAGCATTTCATTAAAAAAGGGTAAATTGTAAAACCTATTGATTTACAGTGGCAGAATTGTAGAAGATTTTTATCAATATTTTGATGAATGCCGTAAGGTGATAGCGGCCGTATTGTAAAATGATTTACAGTTATAAGTATAATGTTTTAAGGTATGTTAAAACAATTTTACAATCACTTATAAAAATACGATTTACCACTGAGAAGAGAGAATATTAAAAAAATTGCACAAATAAAAAATAAGAATACCAAAGTAATGGGAAACATATAATTTATTATCAATGAAGCATAAAAAGTTGAAAGAAATTCTTAAAATGATCACAAATAAGAAAGTGAAAAAGAAACTTGAATTCTAAATTTCTCATTACCTATCATTCTATTGTAATGAGAAAGAATGGTTGTTAAGTTTTAAGATATTTGTATTGAGGTAAATATAAAGACAATATTAAATTGAAATGAATAGGAATATTATGTATTTTGATTACTCAAGTGTGCGCAAGAAATCAGTGATATCTTCTTCATCGAAATAATAGTATTCTTCTTCTTTTGTTAAGAAATAGGTAAGTCAAAGAATGATTTTGAGGAGATAGTATAGTTAAATAAGGGGTAAGATATTAGGTGTCAAAACAAACAAAAATGTTATGTAATTGTAATTTTAAAAAATTTAGTTTATCAATATAAATTTTATTAAATAATAATTTCGAAATTTTTTTTTGTCAATGATAAGATAAACATATACATGTATTATCACTTATAAACTGGCAACTTTTTACTATTGTTATTAATATTATTTAAAATAAATAGTTATGCCAGAAGCCTGTTAAAGAGTAAATGAAGCATTGTAGTATTATTTTGAAATATAGATAAGAATAGAAAAATGGTAAACTTAAAAAGATAATAGAAGATTCAATGGAGTGTAAAGAAAAATATTAAATTTACCAATGATAAATTTTGGTGGGATTAAATAATAATAGTGGCATCAAATGTATATGAGTAGAGGGATGAAATATTTGCATTTGTACAAAATTATTAGAAATTTGTTTGTGAATATAAATTTAAATATGAGCAGCTAATCAAAGAGAAGTATTATCTTGATAACATCAAAACATGTTAATAAAATGGTATGTGCTACTAAAAAGATTATGGGTAATAAAATAATTTAACGTTTTATAATTAAGAGAATGATTGATTAGTGATGAAGAGTTGTGAAGTAATGACCTTATCAGTTACATAAAGTTGTTAGTAATATTATTTATCATATTTTTAAAATATAATATTACAAATTGAGATATAAAATACATACAACTATATACTTAAAAAAGTGAATAGTTTATAAATATATAGTATTAGGATAAAATTTTGAAAAAATAGTGACTTTGATTAGTGAATAAAAAAGAAATAATTTCACTATCAAAAGTAAAATTAATCTTATTTTAAAGGGCTTTCAAGTTTCATATAATTTACTGTATAAAATGAGAAAAGAGTAAAGTTAATAAATATGTTATATTGTTTTCCTAAATAGATATATATTTATGTAAACATTTAACAAATGATTTTATCTATCCTAAAATATGAAAGTTTTTAGGTCCATTAGACTTTATAAAAAATAATTTGCAGCAAATAATATAATTTTAAAATAAAATACTATAGTAAAACGGTGTTAAAATGATAATAATAAATATTTATAATTTTTAATCATATAATATATATGTAGTATGTAATAAAGAGAAGTACAAGAAAAAATAAAATAAAAACTATCTTTAAATATTTTACATATATTTTTTCATTATTGATAATTACATTTTAGGGATAGTTATGTACTTAAGTTGAACTTTAAGTAACATTGAAATAAAATATCATATTTAAGTATATATTTTTTTAAGATACATAGTTATTATAAAATTGTTTGATATTGTTTTAAATAATTTCTTAATTTATGTAATAAATAAAGTAAAAAAGACACATATATTTAAATTAGAAAAGAAATATTCATTCAAAATTAAATAATATTAGATCAAAGATATGTGTCTGTTATTGTAGTATAAAGAAATTTATAAATGAATCTCTCTTCATGTCACATGCGGAGAGCGGGAAAGGGATACAATTTATTTAGATATTTCGCCACCTGCTACATATCATTATGGTAATTAAAAGTAAATGTTTGAAGGAAAGATAATTGTAATAATAGATATAAACTTATCAATATAATAAAACTAAATTATAAAGTTTGTTATAACATTCATAATTATTTAATCTGTTTTTTGTTATAAAATGAAGCATGTTATAATTACGAGTGATCAGTCTCATTCTTTTTTTGTGTACAGATGTATGGAGTAAATTATTTTATGGACAGTTATTTTCTCACATTGAACTTTTAATTAGATGTGCTTAATTTGATTTTTAAAACATCAGATTAAGAGTTAACTAGTTATTTCAAATAGTAATTAAGAGACAAAAAGTATAGATAAGGTTATCTTAGCTGGTTATTATCATTGTATTGTTGTAATAACTTATCCATCACCATAAACAGATGCTGATGGATGTCATAAAAAAGTAGTTTATGATTTTTAATTTGATGTAATCTGAGAATGTAAAGTTCTTGAGACAGTAAGGGGTCTAAAATTGTTAAGTAATGGTATTTTAACTAGTAAAAACATCATAATCTTCTTAGTAGACTTTCAAATGTCACTAATAACACATGTTAGATGGTATAATAATTTTATGGAGATATTATATTATTAATTATGTGATTTAAAAAAAGTAATAAGATGATTTAAGTGACCTGTAAAATAGGATATATAAAAAATAAAAAAATAACAGTAACGTTGTTGTTAAAAAGATAATGATCTAATGTAATTCATGAAACAAGCTTTAATTTATAATTGACATATATTTATTATATAAAGATTACTTAAAAATGTTTTTAAAAAAATTAGTCATCTGGGAGGATAGTTTATTCATGATAGATGATTATGTAGATTAAACTAAACAATCTATTAGAAATTGTTTTATTTTACAAAACTATAATTTAAAAGAAAAGAAATAGTAGGAAATGAAACATGATAAGCATTTGGACTATAATAAGCTCTTGTAACATATAATTTTATCTTTTCATTCACATAATTTAACTTGAAGTAAGTAACAATTACCGATTACGAAAAAAGAAAGCAACAAATTAAGGAAGAGGGAGATATTTTAAATTAATAATATTGTTTTTATTTAATTTGAATTGTTCCTATTTAATTACAAAAATGAGTATCAAATTTTATTTCAATAAAAGGATAAGTACTATTCCTCTTAAAATAATTGACTTCAAAAAGGGCTATTTTAATCTAGTTTTCAACAGCTCTAGGTGCGTGTGCCCTTCTTCACCTGGTAGGAAGGTGATGCATGCACCTCTCAGCAGGTAACAACAAAAATAAATCCTTTTTTTTAAAATGTCATTACCATGCTTATTAACTTTACATAAGCCGGCTAATCTATATAAGTGTTCGGTAAAAGATCAAAAATATTGGTAAAGGTGCCATATTGCGCAATAAAATTATTCAACACCTCATGTTATATAGTTTAATAATAATGATAATTTCGTAGAACGATCAAAGAAAAATCAAGACAATAAAAGGGATTGTTGAAAATTGAAGACATCTGACAAATTAGCAATAAAAGAAATATTATAAAATAACAATAAATAGAAACTAAATACTATAAATTCATAATATTTCATTTCAGGTCTTTTATTTATTATTATTAAGACATGCCGTCTCCAAAATTAATCAAAGGATCATTAAAATAAATAAATAGCTTTAACAGGCTATTTTAATGATAGCAAAAAATACTTTGTAATATTTTATATTTTCAAAAAAAGATCATCAAGAATTACTAATTAATTGTGAAAATAAAAATGATTATTAAATGTATGATACTATATATAATTATTTAAGAAATTGAAAAATGATAAATAATAAAATAAATTATATTTCTGTATTCCACATTGATTTAAACAACAATAGAAGAACCTTGCAAAATGATTTATATCTTGGGGACAGGTTGTCAATATAGAAATATTATGATGAATGTTACTCTTTATAGCAATATTTTTAATCATTAACCAACTTGTAACTACTTTGGATACAATATTTCACTCTAATCTATTCAACAAAAGAAGTATCGTAAATCATTTTTCAAATTAGCGGCTCATCTTTTTTAAGAAATGAGAACAAATTTTCATGAATATACAAATATCAAATGTACTCCATATGTTTGGGTCATTCAAGTCAAAGATATATTTAGATAAACTGAAGAGATGAAAGAAGATAAAGATTTTCTGATAATTTTATTAATAATAACAATAAACATATTTTATATTACTTTTTTAGACTTTAAAAGTTATGAATATGACCATGAAATAATGTTTTATGTTAACTATCAATTAAATTTTTTTTCCTTTCTAACACCTGATAATCTTCATTTGAATATAAAATTTTTTTATCTCACTTTACTTTTTTAACTATAATAATACCTTTATACAGTTTATCAATCTTAATATCAATGACATGTTCATGTAATGAGTATATCCTTCGAAGATTATATACTTATTAGAGTTTTACGTATAATCTTTTAAAACGTATAATCTAAAAAAATTATATATATGTCTAAATGAAAGTTCACTTTGATTAATAATAAATTATTGTATAGTTCTTATTTAGAAATTTATTTCATACTTTCATTAACACATTTTTATCCATAAAAGTGTTAAAATAAATTATAGTAAAGAGCAGATAGTCATTTAAAAAAGGGATTATGTTTCAATTTAAAGATATTTTAACAGTAAGTCAAAATTGTATGAAATTTAAACGTATCATAATTCTTTTTAAAATCATATTCCAAAATTTTATATGAGATACTTAAAAAAATTAAATAAATTAATTTATTTGATTCACATATGTAAAATGAATGACAGAATTTTCGAAATTATCATAATTACTTGTGACAATTGCAAAAAAATTTCTAATAAATAAAAAACTATCAAATACAGAATTAATTATAATTTTTGATTGATTTCCATTCAAATAGTTAAAAAACTTTACATTAGACTAAATCACAACTTGTAGAATTTTTTAAACTTATTTACACTACTTTTGTTCTCTTCTTACAACGACATTCTTCAAAAATACTTGGGAAAATGTTTATGACATTGAATTTTGTAAGCTTTGAATACATTTATCAATTTCTGATAGTTTTTTTTCTGAGGGTACTTCCGCTGTCTTTTTTAAAGTTCTGTTTTGCTTTGGTTTTATCAGCTAATTTTTTTGCTCGCTACGTTTATATATTTTTTCTATTTATTAATAAACATCAATTTTTAGTTTTAAAAATATGAATGTAGAGAAAAAAGTTTTAAAAAGAAAACTTAATAAATTTAAGTTGGCTAAGAAAAAGAAAAAACAAGCAAATGAGGAAGAAAGCTGGACCCACTGTAGAAGGGAAAAATGGAACTTCTTCTGAAGATTCTGATAGTGAGAAAGAAGAATCTCAAATATCAAAAAGTATTTCATCACCAAGTGAGAGTAATAGCGCTAATGATACAAAAAACACAGACAAGGAAGCAGTTGAAGATAATAAATTGAAATCTAATAAAAAAGGTATACTTTCAGATGTTAAATTTGACTCATTAAAGGATTCTGTAAATTCAAAATTACTAAAACAAATTGAAACAATGGGATTTGAAAGAATGACACATATTCAAGCACAAACAATCCCAGCGCTTCTTAAAGTAGGTTTAATTTCATGGTTTTGATAATGTTTTTTAAGGGTAAAGATGTTCTTGGGTCAGCTAAAACAGGTTCAGGAAAAACACTCGCTTTCTTGGTTCCAGCAATTGAATTACTTCATAAACTTGATTGGAAACCATATAATGGTACAGGAGTCATTGTAATTTCTCCAACACGAGAATTATCTTTACAGACGTATGGTGTATTAACAGAGTTGTTGGAGAATAACTCAAATTTATCTCATGGGTTAGTCATGGGTGGTTCAAATAGATCAGCAGAGGCACAAAAACTTGAAAAAGGAGTTAATATTTTAATAGCAACACCAGGAAGATTACTAGATCACCTTAGAAACACTAAGGATTTTCATTATAAAAATTTAAAAGCTCTTGTAATTGATGAAGCTGATCGTATTTTAGATATTGGTTTCGAAATAGAAATGCACTCAATTTTAAAAATGCTTCCAAGAGTAAGGCAAACAATGTTATTCTCTGCAACACATTCTCCTAAAGTTGACGAACTTGTTAAAGAAGCTTTACATGCTGATCCAATTAAAGTAGGTTTAGAAGAACAAATGTATTGGGAAGAGCATGCTACTGTGGAGGGATTGGAGCAAGGGTATGTTGTTGCACCATCAGAAAAACGTTTTTTGTTGTTATTTACTTTCTTAAAGAAAAATAGAAATAAAAAAGTTATGGTCTTCTTTTCTTCATGTGCTTCAGTGAAATTCCATGCAGAATTACTTAATTATATTGATATACCTGTTCAATCGATTCATGGGAAACAAAAGCAGCAAAAGAGAACCTCAACATTTTTCTCTTTTTGTGAAGCTTCTTCAGGAATTTTATTATGCACTGACGTCGCAGCACGTGGTCTTGATATTCCATCAGTTGATTGGATTGTTCAATTTGATCCTCCAGATGATCCAAGAGAGTATATTCATCGTGTTGGACGTACAGCAAGAGGAGATTCAGGAACAGGACATGCTTTATTAATTTTGAGACCTGAAGAGCTTGGTTTCTTAAGATACCTTAAGGCTTCAAAAGTAACATTAAATGAATTTGAATTTTCATGGAATAAAGTAGCTAATATTCAGTTACAATTAGAAAAATTGATCAATGAAAACTACTACTTGAATAAAAGTGCCAAAGAAGCATACAAAGGATACATAAGGGCATATGATTCTCACTCTCTTAAACAAATATTTGATATTCATACTTTAGATTTACTTCAAGTTTCAAAATCATTTGGGTTCTCGGCACCACCATATGTTGATCTTCCAATTACAAACAAGAGCGGTAAAGCACGTGAAAAACCATCTGGAGCTGGGTATATTAAAAAAAGTAAAACTGCTTTTGGTGGTGGAAAAAGATACTGATTTATTATTATGTAATTTTTGTTAAGTTTTCTTTTGTTTAATTTTTGATGTAATAAATTTATTAAATCCATTTGGAAACTACTTCTCCTTGTTTAGATCTTTGAAATTGACTTTATCTTTTAAATATGCTTTTTAAACAATTAGAATTTTTTTACTTAAAAACTGTAGTTTATATAGTTTTGCTATAATAAGATAGATTTTGAGAAATTATTTAAAATTGAGATTTATTGTATAAGAGATTTCAATAGCAATCATATTAATAAATTATTATAGTAAATGAACAGCAACGTTCTACACTAAAAATATTCGTTGTACGAGCAAGAAAATATTTTCGAACTAATTTAATTGTAATTTTTCTTTTTCAAATATTATCGCTACATATGTAATAAAAGTCATATCTAAGTATTAATATTATATGATATTTCCTCTTTTACTAATGCAATCAAGTTTAATGTAAACAGCAATATTATAAAGAACTAATAAAAAAATTATTATTTACGTGATATTTTCACACAAACAATGGTAATTATTTTCCATTCATAAAGTTGATAAAATGTACAGTTAATTTTTTATTTAAGAAGATTTAATGGTATAAGGAAAAATTTTATACAATAATATGATAAGATTATAATAATATAAAAAAATAAATATAAAGTTGATATAAAAGATGCTTTTTTTATATTGTTGATTAGATAAAAAGTATATTGATAATATGATGGCCAAACCTTTAACATTACGGACAAAGTATTTATAAATCAATTGAGAATACAATAAAAATGTACAAAGGTGGTCTTTATTTTTGTTGTCTAGTATTTTTATTCTCACGGCTATGTTATGGAGATGATAGTGAAAATAGTAAGCTACATGATCTTTTTAATTGCTGATATACTTTTTTAGAAAAAAAATGTCCAAATGGATACGAACCTTTAAGAGATAGTGAAAACGATAGTTTTGATAAATGTTTTAATATAAATTATCTTTTTACAAATACATGGATAACATCTTTTCTCACCTGTTCTTCATCAGGAGGAAAAATGATAACACTTGACAGTAAGGAAGATGTATTATTGGTTGATAAAATAGTAAATCAACACGTTAAAAATGCTGTTAAAGCTTTTTTTGCTCCGAACAATACCTTAAAACCTGGAATTTGGTATGGTGCTGGACAAACTTGTCCAGGAATGTACGATAATGATATTCCTATTCTTCGTTATGTTAATGGAAGTTATTTAAATTCTAAAGATTTAAAAAAATCATTATATGATATGGAAGTTAACGAAAATTTAGAGGATGATAGTATTAAAAATAAAGAGAATGTTTGTGTAGTTTTATATTTATCAGGAACAGGTATTAAAAGTGAGCTTAATGAACCATATTTTGCAATAGAAAGATGTACTAAAGAAAAGTTGACTATTTGTGTAAAAGATGCTGAAAATGTTAATTTTGCCAGTGAAAGTTATTCAAAATATATTTCTAAAGATGATGGTTATAATTCAGATTATAGCGAAATATTTACAATGTCCAAAAAATATCCATGCGGGCTAAATATTTTTTGGTGTCCAATAAATATTATAGGTGAAGGAATTAAATGTTATGGTGTCGTTAGGCAACCAGTAGAATGGGAACATTCTAAAGAAATTTGTGCCACATATTTAAATGGTGATTTAGCTTCATTTCATTCTAATAAAGAAGAAAACCATGTACAAGCAATTATCAAAGAAGCAGAGAAAGTATACAACTTTAAAACAACTGGATTTTGGATAGGATTAAATAGAAAAAATGCTGAAAAATCTTTAGAATGGTCCGATGAGTCTCCATTAAATTATTTAGGAAGATTTGCTTCATTTGACAGTATCAAAGAAGAAAACGAGCATAATGATGGCAATTGTTTTGTGATTAAAAAAATTTTTAACAGTACAAAATATGGATGGCATCGAATGAGATGTGATTCTCAAAATAGTTTTATTTGTGAAAAACCTGGTTACGGATATAATGCAAGTGCTTTTCAAATAAATTCTAAAAAATTTAAACAATCGTTTAATAATAAAGGATGTAATAAAGGTGAAAAATATTATAATGGTATGTGCTATACTTTATTTGGAGTTGATAAAAGAAGTAAAAAAACTTTTAATGATGCCGAAAAAGAATGTAAATTGAAAGATATGACCTTAGTGAGTATTGTTGATGAATATGAACAAAATATGATTATATCAATGCTTCACAGTCTTCAAGAAGACGCATGGATTGGAATGTCAGTAAACGAAGGTTCTTTGAGATGGTTAGACCAAGAATCTGTTAAATATACTAAATTTAGTCCAATTAATAGAATATATAAATCAAGTAGTGGGTCATTTTATTTCACAAATGAAAATTCTTACGGTTTTCCATGCAGATGGTTGTGTCTCAATTGATGGATCAAATCATATTGGTTATTGGAATGTAATTCCCTCAAAGCATCGAAATCTTTCATTTATAAATACAGGAAATAAGGCGATAGAAATAAGAACGAAAAAAGACTGTGGGAATACAAAATTAAGTTATATTTGTGAAAGGTATGCTATAAAAGAATATGAATCAAAAACTGAAAATGAGAATGCTGAACATCCATTATGTCATACAATGAAAGATGAAGAAATTAGTTTTTGTTACATGAAAAACAATAAGAAATTGACAAGTAAATTAAATTTTGTTGATGCTACACATTTGTGTAATGAAATATTAGACTTAGAGATTTACCAAAAATTAAATGATGATAATAAAAAAGTAGGATTCCTTCCAGTACCAGAAAATATTTTCGAATGGGCATATTTAATTACTCATTCAGATATGAATGACTATGATTCATTTTGGCTCGGTATTCAATATTCAAATGAAAGAGGATTTTTTAGACATGATGGTGGAAGATTAAAGATGGGAATTTGGGGTCCAGATGAACCAAATTTACGTAAAGGAAATTGTGTAGTAGCAAAACTTCAAAATAATGGGCCTCGTTGGTATATGAGTAGTTGTTACGACGAGCATGATACTATTTGTAAAGTTGGATATAGAAAAAAGAAACAACCGGAAATAAAAGTAAAATGTCCTGTTGGTAAAGAAAATTGGATTCTTGGAAAAACGAAATGTTATTATATTGAGGACGATAATTCTAAGAAATTTCCAATAACAGATAATAATCATAATTGTTATCTTCATTACAATGCTACACTAGCTTCATTTCCTACAAAAGAAGATTTTCAAATGTTCACAGAATATGTACACCAAAATAAGGATGTCAATGATCGTTTATATATCGGTTTGATGCGTTTAAAATACGGAAAGTTTGCATGGAGTGATGGTTCACCAACAAATTTTTTTAATTGGGATAAGAATGAACCATCTAGACCTGAATCGTGGAAATTATCACACATTTTTGACACAAGATGTACAGTCCTTCTTGTTTCTAAAGGGTACACTTGGGCTTCAGATTTTTGTAAACGTGATTACAATTATGTTTGTAGTGTAGATGTAGTTGATGTTAATGAAGTGGAATCAGATTTAGATGACAGTGAAGAAGACATTCAATCAACAACTATTTCAAATAGAAAAAAATTACCTAATGAAAAGAGAAAAGAGGAAAATGAGGAAGATAGTTCTAAAAAAAGTGACAAAGATTTAAAAAATCAAAGTTATGCTAAATCATTTGTTACTTCTTTCTTTATCCTTTTAATATTAACAATGAGTGTTGGTGGAATACTATATTATGTAAAGATACGTCAAGATAGATCACGAAGGCGAGAAACTTCACAAACTGTTAATTATCGTATTTTGGAAGCAGAATAATAATTATCGATATTGCATATCTTATGTTATAATATATTAATTTTAAAATATTTTCCTTTTTATTTGTATTATTTCATTGTTTATGATAAACAATTTGATTTATAAATTGTTTTCTAGTAGTGCACAGTCCTATACTTCATTTAAAATAATATTCTACTTAAAATTCAAAAAACATTATTTTTTGAATTTAAAGAATCTAAAAATATTATAATAATGTTTGAACAGATATTAATGTAGATGTAACAGATAATATTATTTATTTTTCATGTAAATTTAAGACGTATTGGATATTACTGCTAGAAATTTGTATATTTAAAAAACGATAAACAAATTAAATAAATATTAAAAATTAATAAAAAACAAAGTATCACTTTCGAATTTGTTAGATAATGATATTTATTCCTTAAAATATAAACAATATTATTTCATTGAAAATTTAATTATTTATAGTAAATTTACATTATTAAAAAACTAATATAAAATAGTATTTATAATTTAATTTTATTATCATTATATTATACGCTTTTAGAAAATTACAAAATATATCATATTATTTTTAGCATGCCTTAATAGCGCCCACTCTACTTATTTTCTTGTCTTTATTTTGTTTTGGAGGAAAACCTCCAAGTGTACTAAGTTGAGTCGAATAAAATTGTCTATAATTTTCAGAGTTAATATAAGACATAAAACCTTTATTTCCACCATGAATTAAAGCATTACGAATGGATTCTATCCATGGATTTGATTCTACTCTAAGAACACGTTTTTCACCAAGTAAATCTAAAGCTCCTATTTCTGGGGGAATAACTTGAAGTCGATTACCTTGAATATGAAGCTCTTTCAATTTTCTAAGCTGAGCTATTTGTGGTGGTAATTCAACTAAATCATTTTCACGGAGACAAAGGACTTGGAGATTAGATAATTCACAAATATCTGCTGGAAATGTTTCAAAATCATTATCACCAAGATATAAAGCACGTAAAGTCTTCATAAAAAAGAAATTTCCTGGTAGAGATGTTCCAGACAAATTATTGTATGTCAAATCAAGAATTTCTATTGATGGGAAACTACCAAAACCTTTTGGAAGTTTGTCTAGTTTATTCATTCCAACATTTAATAATCTTAAATTTGGTAAAGAACTTAATTGATATGGCAATTCTTTAATTTGATTATTCCAAAGATTTAATTCAACTAATGATGTTAACTCACAAATTTCTGGGGGTATTGAAGTTAACTTGTTATGTGATAATGTTAGTCTTGTAATATTATCCATTGACACTATAAATAGTTAAAATAAAAGCTTTGATTGTATAACTTACAGTTAATATTTAATTCATAAAAAGATGTTATGCCACGATCAACGCACTCTACAACATCTCCATTACCGTCATTATATTTTTCAATTTTTCCCATTCTTTATAAAGAATATTGGTCTTGAAAGCAAAAATTACGTATTTACCGTTATAAAAATCAGAAAAACAGGAAAACAAAGAGAAATATTTGATTGTTAAAATGTGTGCACAATTCTTGGTGAAGTTTAATCAAATCAATAAATAGATGTTGATGAGGGGGAAATAAAATTTGCAAGATATAAATATAACAACAGTGTTATCTCGACATTCAAAACAGAAGAACAAAACTTTTTAGTATATAATAATAGTTTAGTATATCTTGTTAATAATATAATATTAATAAAATAACTAGCTAAAAGTTTCGTTATTTTTATATGTTTATTATACACACTATTTATTAAAAGAAACAGTTGGCATTAGTGGCCAGCTATATAATGATTATATATAAATGCCTTATTGTTGATTATAAAATATTTGTGGGTGTAAAAGAAAGTTGAATACTTTATTTTAAATGAGAAGTTATATATAAATAATTTTATAAAATATAGATATTGTTTATTTTTATAAAATAAAAAAGTTATAAGATCATTGGTGTAATATATTTAATTTATAACATTAATTAGTTAATTGTTGAGATTTTATAATATTTGTTCACATATATTATATATTATGTGGTAATTCTTTATTTTTCTTACTACTTCTCATGCGATCTATTGGACTTATATTAAAAAGTCCATAGATAAATGGGTTGATAACAGAGTTTAAAACAATGAAACCATGAAGAAAGTGTAGTTTTTTTGATGTTTCTTCAAATACATTCGGAAACATATAACGTACAACACTCATAACGTTATATGGAAGCCAGCAAATAAAATATGCTGCAATAAGAAGAAAACTAACTTTTATAGCTTTAGATCTTGTAATTTTTGCATGATATGTAGTTGAATTGAAAATTGTTTTACCTACTTCAGGATTTTTTGAAAGAAGTTGTGAATCTGAAAAACTTTCCGTCAAACAATATTTATTTTTTCTAACTTGTCTTTTGGAATCGTTTGGTGGTGATTTACAAGAAGGTAAAACTGTTGAATACGTTGTATTAAGGTTTTTTTTACCACTTTCAATAACCGTCGATGTTTTATCATTCAATGGTGGTTGAATAAATTGTTTTTGAGCATCAGTTGTATATGAGCCTCCAGATATTTGATAAAATGTCTGTGTTTTCATTTCTCCTTTTTCATGACAGGATTTAGGTGATGGTTTAGAATTGAAATATACCCAAGAAGAGACAATAACGTAACACATCTATTATATAATTAATTATTTTACAACTTGATATTCAATGTGAATTATTTTATAAAAATATCAATTAAAAATTAATTTAATTGCTATATTTGTTGAAATATAGAGTAACAACTACAAAACATGAGTTTCATATTATATAAGCAATTATAACTACATTTTTTGTGGTTTTATTTTATCATAATATATTTTAATTTTCAAAACTTACAAAAATAATTGTTGCTGGTATCCAGAAAATACATAAAACGTGAAGAATTAAATAAGTACTTTCATTACTCCTAATGTTATTATATCCCTCTTGTAATTTTAAATTTTTTACTATAGATGTTGTATTCTCTCGAGCTTGAAGGAAAAGTTTGTTTTCTTGAATTTGCCATATAGTTAAACATTGAGACCAATGATATTTTTCGAAAGCCATGTAATTTTTCCATACAGTAAATTGAGGAGAAGACAATATAACAGCAATCACCCAAGCTAAAACTAACATTTTTTGAGTTCTCCGAAGGCCAGTTTTAGAGGATAGATTTCTATGAGATGTTACTGAAAGAAGTCTATCGATTCCAATAACAACAATAACATTAGAAGATATTTGAAAAACAAAAGCATGAAGGAATTTTATCAATTTACATAAAAAATCTCCACCGCGCCAATCATATGTTACTAGCCAACAGACACGTGATGGAACATAGACAAATAATACAAGAAGATCAGAATAATTTAAGTGTCTTTTAAGTATATCAAGTCTAGTTGTAGTAGTTCTTTCAAAATTCTATGTAAAATTAGATATATTAGGATTAATTAACACTACTAACCTGTGTATATGCAGCAAGATTTAATGGACCACCAACCATAAACATCATTAAAAGATATCCTAATTCAACAAAATCTGATATGATAGGTTTCGGTGGGGCATCAAAGTATGTTGAATTAAAATTTCCATATACATTCATGACTATTGTTAAATTTGGTAGAAAAAATACTTTAAAATTTAAGGAAATTTTTTAAACAACTATAAAAATAAGCACTTTTATAATGTTGTAAACATTATAGAAATAACTAAAAATATTAGTTCAATAAATACATTGTAAATTAAAAAGTTCACAATTTCTTTTATGGGTTTTGGGATTTTTTTATTTTAACTAAAGAAAACACTAAAACATTGATAATTAACATTATATTGAAAGAAAATGATTTAATGAAAATTGTTTATCTTGAAATGACATTAAATTTTTTATTCAAAATGTATATATATGTCATAATTTTTAAGGTATGAAAATATATGGAGCAAACTATGGCATTTTTCAAAATATAATAATGGTTGTTGAAATGCTTGTTATTAAGGAATATAAGATTTGTTTGATAGATAGGGGAAAAGGATAAGAAAATTATGAGTAATATGAGGATAGTTGTATTGAAATATATATAAACAATAATTAATGATCAGTATCAATATGTAAGGGAAAGATATAGTGAATCAAAATTCATACCTTTAATTGTTGATAAGAGAAAATGAATAAATATTTCTTTTTGATATTTAAACACAAAGTATAAAAAGTGCTTAATATATTTTTTATATAATTTCTACATAAATAGAAACTGATATTTAAAAATATGCACATTTATTTTTAACCAATAACAATATACTTTCATTTATATGATTTAATAATCGCTAAAATAAATATATAAAAAATATTTTTCAAATTTTTTAGAAAAACTAAAAATTTTAGTGTCAAGATATAGAGAAAGAAATTTTTAATTGCTTCAAGATTATAATTGAGTAATATTTAAAAAGAACTTTATGTAATAAATAATTTCATTTATATGGCTTAGTGATAAGTTTTTGAACAAATAAAATTACTCATGATGGTCATTAAAGATGAAAATTTTTTTACTAAATTATTAAGCTGTACAGTACAGTTTTGGTGATAAAGCAATTTTTCCATCAAATTAAATAAAAAAACGTCAAAAGTTAACACGTATTAATTTAATTTTATTATTTCTAAAAATGAATAGAATAAAATCTCAAATATGAATGAAAATTAATAAGTACTATATTTCCCCTCCTTATTACGTCATAATATTAATTAAACGATACCAATAATAAAAAATTTTAGTTTACTAAAAAAGGAAATGTACAAAAAGATTTGGTACAAATGTATTAATAATAAAAGTTAACATTGTTTTTTATGTAAAAAATATTTTTTTTCTAATTAATAAAATAATCATGGTTTTTAATCACTTTATGTATTATAAATAATGGATTGTTTTGTATATCTTATTAAGTCATCATGCAAAAAACAAATGTTTTGGTATATAAATAATTTTATGTTAATTATACATTTGTTAATTTTTTTATTTGGAAAAAATTTATAAAATATAAAAGTTGTCTGTTATGTTTGGACATGAATATATAGTTTTAAAAATTTAAAAATTATACATCAATTGTATGTTTTTTTGATTAAAAACAAAATAAAAATGAACCTATAAATAATCAAATTCTTTAACATATTTTTTTTTAATTTTAGACGTTGAAAACTTTCGTATATATAAAAAGTGTGCCAATTTATTATAGATAATAATAACAACTTTTTTAGTTAAAAATTAAGTTACTAAACTTTCTCTTTACATAGAAAGAATAATGTGACATCAAAAAATTATTGTGTCATTATGTTCCTAAATTTTTATTTATATTAAAAATGTTAAAACAGTAAATATTAGTTATAGTAATACATAATAATTATATTTTTATATATTTTATAAATTATTTTGAAAAATGGCATGAAAAAAAATGAAATGCTTTAGGATTGATAATCATTTTCTATAAATACAAATGCATTTATTTAATTTAATTATATTAAATAAGAAAAAATTTTCGAATATGAATAATAAAAGGGTTTTGATATATTCCATTTGTTAATGTGAAAAATTACTTTTAAAAATATAAAGCGTTATTTTTTTTCTTTAAAGGTGTATCTTCTTATATTTATATGGTTTTTATAAATATGATAGGAAAATTTATCCAACAGTATAAAATATTATATTTTAAAATGCTATAAATGTTATTATTTCTTACAAAATCGTATTTTAAAATTAAAAGTATGGAAATTTTCCATATGGGATTGGTACTTGATAAACCATTTTTATAATTATAGGTATATAGATACATGTATATATCAACTAACAGCTAAAAATTTTATGATAACTGCCTTAAATAACAAGATCAGTTTACAATTTTTGAATACATTAATTTTAAAATAATTGTTTAATAAATTTATCTTTAAATTTTGTTGTATATATTTTTTTTAGTATTTTATTTGTTAATTAAGAAATTTACTTGTGAATGAAGTTTTTTTTATAGATATAACTTGATAGTTTTTAAACACTTAAATTTATAAAAAATATTTTCAAAGATTTGGAGGAAGTAATTTATTATTTTAAGTATATAAATATGCAATTATCAATCAAGTGCGACAAATTTTTATGTAAAAAAAAACAATGTTATGATATATTGGAGAAAATTTTTTTTCAAGTTAATGGTTATAACCTAATTTGTTTAGTAAAATCACTTATATATTATTTAAAAATAGAATTTGTTCAAAAAGTTACAAACCTCACATAAAAATAACATTCTTGATATATCTGTTTAATTAATTTTTTCTATTATATAAAGATGTTGCTTGTTCATATTCATATTTACAGTAGTACGAATAATATCTTTAAATGTTTTTATTTGATTATCTCAAAGTATCTCTTTTAATATTATCTTATTTACTATTTAAGGGTACTAAATAATTTTTCAAATATATGTTTAAAAATGAAGATTATAAAAACTCATTTAATAGTTAGTTAATTTCCTTAAAGAAGTATGTTATAAAAAATTGGTATTATTGTGTATTTATAGAATTATTTTTATTTACTAAATTTACTTAGAAAACGACATTCTTTATATATATTTTTTATTATAGCCATATCAAACATTTACATCCAAAAACGTTTCCGTTAATATACCCTTCTGTCATAGTATAATTTATATATTTTTCACTCAATGATATGATATATATTCTTACTTCTTATGAAAATTACTTTATATTAACTAGAAGCTTATGTAGGGATAAAAAATTGTTTCCTTTATTTATGTTTATTTAACCTATATACATATAGCTATTTTCCGTTGTATTGTAATAAACTTACATGCAAATAAATATAATATGTTTGTTTTCTTTTAATTTTTAAGGCTCTTTTAAGTAAAATTCGTTTACATCCATTTAATGGATGAGTAATTGTATGAAAAATTATCAAATTTAAAAATTTCAATTATCCTATTTATCTTTTTAGTAATGTTTTTTTGATTTTATGCATATTAATTTGTAATAAAACAATAATTTTGCAAATATTTTCTGCTTTTATTAAGATAAAAATGACTGATTTTCTAAATTTTTTTTTGTAAATAATATAAAAAAAATTATTTGTATTTTCAAAAAAATATTTTCAATTCAATAATAGTTACAATTCCTTCATAAAAGTATAAATTAAGAGTATTAAAAAAATATTTCTTCTTGATATTATATATAAAAAAAGAAGTTTTTTATTTATAAAATACTAAGTAAAAAGCATTGAAACGAAAAAATTATTAGAAATATTCTAAAAGAACTATAATTGTAAAAGTTAATGTAGAATACGCTTCATAAAATTATTTTTAAAGATTAGTAAAAAAGGCTAATAATATACATTTTTTTATTTAATATATTTATGGTCTTTTAAATTTTTTCCTTTAAAATTGGTAATAATAAAATGGAATATTTTAGGTGTACAAGATGCATTTGTTGATGAAGCCAGTTGGATTGGAGGTTTTTTTAGCTCCTTTAAGTGGAACTCCAAAAGGTATTTTTGTAAAAAATATAATGTCATATTAAATTATGTACTTTTTTTCAGGTTTAGAGGATTGTTTTATTGAAATTGATTCTTCAAGTTCATGTTATCGTACTGGGGAAACAATAAGAGGAAATTTTAAAATTATATTAAAGGAGTCGTTAAAAGTTAAATCCATATATATATCACTACATGGTAAAGCCAAAACCAGTTGGCATGTATGGGAGACAAGAACTCAAAGATATAATCGTGAGCAAGTTAACTCTCAACTAAGAAGAGAACCATACCCTTTTGAGGCAGAAGAAATTTATATTGATGAAGAGTTGCAATTGTGTAATGAGTGTAGTTTATCACCTGGAACTCATAGAAGATCATTTGAATTCAAAATACCTAATGATATACCTCCAAGTTTTGAAGGAACTGTTGGAAATATTAGATATTATATTAAAGCAAAAATTGTTAGGAATTGGAAATTAGATCATAATGTAAAACATTATATTTCAATAGTTCCTTTTATGGATTTAAGTTGTAGTGAGAAGGCAAAAAAAGGTTTATTTAAAGATTTATTAAGAGAATTAGGATTTTTGTGTTTTAAATATGGTGCAATAAATATTAATATTAAATTATCTAAAGCCGGTTTCGTTGCTGGTGAATTAATACCAGTCCATATAACATTAGGTAATCAAAGTACCAAAATAATATCAAAAGTTGATGTTAAACTTTTTGAAACAGTTCAATATATTGCTAAGAGAAAAGGTATTCAAATAGGAGAAAATAGAAATAATGAAAAAGATAAAAAGGTAGAAACAAGAGTTATAGTTAGCTTGACAGAAGAAGTGGATGTTCTACCACATACAGAACATAAATTTATAAAATCTCTTCCGATTCCTCCAATAACTCCGTCATTTAATACATGTAGTTGTATTCAAGTTAATTATTACATCAAAGTAAAACTTTCATCTTCAAATAAATTTTTAAATTCAATTGCTGCTGATGTACCGATATTAATAGGAACAGAACCAATAAGGAATGGTGATGAACAATTTTATAATTGTAATAAGAAATGTATGATTAAGAAGAAGGACAATGATGAAGAAAGAGAAAGCATAGAAAAATCTAATCTTCCTTACACAATACGTGAAAATTTTTTCGGAAAGTCTCGTTTTGAAGATTTGGACGACAAAGATTACTATCCTAAATGTCTTTTTTACGAAAAATAATTTTTTGAATAGTATTATTATTATCATATTTCTTCTATTAATAATAAAACAAAAGACAATACAAAGAATGTTTCAAATACCATTATTGATACTTTTTATAGTTTACATTATAAATAAAACTGTTGTTTTTTCTACCTTGTAACTGTCTACAATACGAAACTGTACAAATTTGTTAAAAAATTTCATTCAATCAATGGTATCCAAGAATCAAATGTGAATAATACCTGAAAATGAATGTTATAATGGATGACGTAGTAGTAAGGGAAAAAAAGAATTTTTCTTTTTATGACTAATGAAATTATAATATGTAAAAGTTTTCTTAACAATACTCGCTTATTCATTTCTTACTGGTAATGCCTTGATTTTATAATAAGAAATATACAAGTACAAAGGTGTTAACAGTTTGGTTGTGAAAAATATAAAAGAAGAAATATTTGGTTTACATTACCATAATTTTAATAATTTAAAATATTATTTTATTTCTTACTTTTAAGTTTTTTTTAATTATCATTAATAATGTTAGCCGAAGCTGAACAAAAATATTCTTTTGAAATTTTATTGGATAATGAAGATTCTAATGGTAACATTAAAAGAAGCCTTTATCCAGGCGAAGAAATAAAGGGATTAGTTCATGCTAAAATTGATAAACCAATAAAATTAGAAAAAGTATCACTTGTACTTAATGGAATTTCTAAAGTTGGATTTAGTAAAAAAAAAGAAGATTATATTAACTGTGGAAATGATTATGACACAGATGCTTTTCAAAAATATGAAAGTTCTAAAGAGTTAGTTAAGAAAGAAGTAATTGTTTACAAAGGTAAGAAAAAGCAGTTATCAATTAATCCAGGTTCATATAAATGGCCTTTTACATTCAAAACTGATAAGAAATGGCCCGCCAGTATTGTTGGATTAATGGGAAAGATTAAATATTACATAGTATTGAATGCTGATATTGTTGAGGAACCACGATTTAGCACTAAAAAAAAAGTAACTCTTTCATCATATGCTACTCATAAAGATGTTATTCCATTGAAAAAAGAATTTTTAACTAAGACAGATTTTCCAATAACTCAATATGTTGGTAAACCTAAGAAAGAAAATAAAATATTTCTAGAATATCGTCTTACACGTAAATCTTACTATATGAATGATATTATCAATTATAAAATTAAACTAACAAATAATACTCCATTAAAACTTGGAAAAGTTGTTGTTGCATTGAAACAAGATACCAGCTATGATGGCCTTAGACAAGATGAACATAGTGGAATGCCAGAACAGTTTAAACATACTAGACGAGTTGTTCTAGCATCTGTAACTGAAGACCTTCATTTAAGACAACCAGAAATCATAAAGCCTGGGACTACTGAAATATCTTTTGAAGGTTCTTTAGAATTTAAAGATGCCAAACCCGATTTTAATTTCCAAAAAGGTAATATTGATACAAAAACAATAGTAACAGTTACTATACTTCCGTCAGAAGGAGAACAATTTCCTTATCCAGCAGAATGTA
The DNA here is from genome assembly GCA_963280985.1 of Strongyloides venezuelensis. Lineage (NCBI taxonomy): Eukaryota > Metazoa > Nematoda > Chromadorea > Rhabditida > Strongyloididae > Strongyloides > Strongyloides venezuelensis. The sequence goes on along the minus strand of CAUJLX010000002.1, from coordinate 14,058,898 downwards.
CTATACCAATATCAATTAAGAATATTCCCGATAAAACTTCAAATATTCCACCATTAAGTAAAAAGAAAATGTGTGGTTAAAAATTTTTTTTGGTTGTCAAAAAAAAATAAAAGAAATTTTATATATTAAATTACTATCTTTCGTTTATAAAAATATATTGTTTACGTTTTTAAATAAATGAGTGAGAATACAGAAAAATTATAATATATTTTAAAATAATTTGTGTTTCACACTTTAGCAAGGACATATGAAGTTTGAGAAAATATTATTAAGAGAAAATAGATTTGTTATTAATATTAGTCAAAGTAAAAATATAACATTTATTAAAATATGATTGATCCTTTAACATTCAAAGGTGTAAAGAAATAGGGAAACATTTTAAATTCTTCTTTTTAAATTTTAATAGTGATAAATAGTTAAAATTAATTGCGATTTTATAAAAATCATATTTTATTTTTAATATTTTTTTTCAGATAGAAATTATGATTAAAAATGGTTTAATTGAAGATGGTCATATGGACCATTCAGCTTCAAGTAAAATGTCAAAAAGTAATATTTCATCTATGAAAGCATCATCTGGATCTTTTGAAGAAACATATCCTGAAACAATTCATTTACCAAGTCAATATTTAAAAAATGCTCTTCTAAAAGATATATCAGAAATTGAATTGTTAAAATTAAATATTGGTGGAATGTCATATAGACTTCGAGTGTATTCAATATTATCAAATGGCCCCAAAACATTATTAGGAAAATTTTGTACAATGTCAGAGGAACAACGAAGACAATGGTGTGATATATATTTTGAAGACTCTCAAGAGTATTTTTTTGAACGTTCTCCATTGTCATTTGGTCCAATATATGAATATTATTCAACAGGCGTATTACATGTTCCGAGTCATATATGTTTCGATAAATTTATGCAAGAATTGGAATATTGGAATATTTCGAAAACAAAATTAGATCAAAACTGTAGCCCCTTCCACCATTTTTATGAATCACTCAATAATCGTTCACGTTCTTTAGAATCACAAAATTTTGGTGAGTCATCTATTGAACGATATCGTCATCGACTGCATTTAATTTTTGAAGGTGGTATCAAGTCAACATTTTGGGGTATGTTTGAAAAAATTAGTATTATGTTTGTTATTATTAGTATAGTGGCATTGGTAGTTGGAAGTATGGAAGAATTTCAAACAATAAGAATAAGAAAGAAATCAGAAATGGGTGAGGATGATTTACAAGGACAAATGGTTTCAAGTAAAGGAAAACATGGAATTGGATATGTTGTTAGTAGTAATACAATTTTGGTTGATGATAGTGAAGATATGGATAAAGAGGAACATTGGATTCTTTTATATATAGAGAAAGTTTGCGTCATCTTTTTTACATTTGAATACTCACTCCGACTTTGGGTATCTCCTGAAAAAACAAAGTTTGTAAGAAAATTTATTAATATAATAGATTTGTTGACAATTCTTCCTTTTATATTTGAGTTGTTATTTTTTGTTATTGGGATTGATGGAAACAATATAAGAAAAATTACTTGGGCTGTTTTAACTGTAAGATTATTGCGAGTAATGAGAGTTTTTAGAATCGTAAAACTTGGTAGATTTTCTACTGGTATGGCAAAATTTGGGAGAACATTATTAGATTCTAGAAGGCAACTAGAAATGATTATTATTGTTATTTTGACCGCCATTTTGTTTTTCTCAACATTAATTTATTTTTTAGAAAAGGATGTAGAAGAAACTAAGTTTAAATCTATACCAGCAACGTTTTGGTGGGCAATTGTTACAATGACAACTAGTTACGGAGAAATGGCTCCATGCACTGTTATGGGTAAGGTTGTCGGAGCTATATCTGTTATTTTTGGTATTATGGTATTTTCTATGCCAATAACAATACTAGTGAGTAATTTTATTGATGTTATAAAAATCAAAGATGATAAACTTATAAAAAAATATATTGAAGATTTATAATATTAAGAAGGAAAAAATCAAATTATTTTTGTATTTAAATTTTTGATAATTAAAAAGAAAAATTTAGTTGAACGTTGCATAATTTATCAATGTCTATTATTTCAAATGAAGCTTCCACGTCACTCACATTGAGACAATCTGTTAACAAAGATGAAAGAGAAAAAATAAAGAAAAAAACTGACTTATTTTTAGGAAAGACTATTCAAGATATGATTGATCTAATAAATGACAATGGGTCTATTAATGAATGTGAGATTAAGTTAAAAAAATGTGGTTCAAAAAAGATAGTAAAATTTAAAATTAATGCTGGTAATCAAAAATTACAACAAAATAAAAAATATTTTTCTGATTCTCAGAGTAAGTCAACTCATTATGTGACAAGTGATGGGAAATCACTGTTATCCTCAAAATCTCAATCAATATTACCATTAAAAAATAAGAATGATCCCCGAAATCGTCTCACAAATACTTCAATAAGTGATTGTAGATGTGGTTGCGTAAATGGAAAAAATTTAACTTCATTTACATCAACAAATAGTTCAGATTTCAACTCTGATATTTTTTCTGCAACAACTGAATCTTCGGGAGAATCTTCTCTTTATAGCAGTTCAACTGATAGTTTTGGAATTAAAAGTGGTAAATTGCACAAATAATTATAATCATATTAAATTAATTTATTTGTATAAGCTAATTTTTCATATATTTTAAAATATTCTCTAAAATAGTTTATCTTTAAAATTTAGCTCAACCTATTATGAATAATATATATTTTTAGCGTATTAGTGAAAGAAATTACAATTGAAATATTTAAATTTATTGTTTTATTTTTCTTCTGTGTTTGAGAATTTTATTGTTTGTATACTTCTAAATTTCATATGATAGTATGTATATTATATTATGAATGTTGGGTACAACATTTCAGGATGTAAATCAATTCTTTTAACAGAAGACCAGTAAGAACAAGAAAAACTTCTTTATATAATTTTTATTAAATATAAAAATATCGTCTGCATTAAGTACTTTATTAAGAATCATATTTAAAGAACAAATAAATTTTCTTTTTTATAAAAAGTTTTGTTTAAAAAAAGTTAAGTATATTAGTAAGGAAGAACAAAATCCGGAATATTAGACTAGTCTATTACTTGATAATTTTACTTTGATAGGCTGAAATAGTAAAGTCCTCATCAAGAGTAAAAACAAGAGTAATAATATTCTTAAGTTTATATGATTCACTTCGTCTAACGATATATATATAAATCAAACAAAAACCAAACTTCATTTAATTTTTTGATAGTTGTAGTAAAAAAATGGTTTTTAAATTATATTATTCTGAAATCTATTACTTGAGAAAAAAATTGTCTAGCTTTAAAAAGATTCTTTTTTACTTTAAAATTCTACTATGAGTTTCGTATGTATTAGATAATAATATAATATAATAGATAATTATGTTGAATTATCATACAGATCACTTTACACAAGATAAATTCAAAAGTGTGCATACTTAACTAAGCGGTGTATTATGATAACTTGTTATTAAATAGTTTTTGAACATACCTAGAAGGGGTACTTTTAATAGTTAAAGACAAGATTTTTAAATCATTCAAATGTTGCTATAATGTTTAAATTTTTAGTAGAAAACTTAAAAATGATATCTAATTTTGTGTTCCAGTGTTTGTTATAATACAAAGGAATGTTTTTGATTTATTTAATTTCTTTTCTATATCTAACTTATGGAAAATCATTACCATTTTCACTGACACCATCTATGTCTGATGATTTATTACAATCAATTATTAATTATTTTCCTAAAGATGCCACTTTATTTGTTGAATCATTAACACCTGATGAAATGAAAATTGTAACACAAATTGCTGGAGAAAAACCTTTAACTGATATGCCAGAAGATTGGAGCGAATTCTTGCTCATTGTTCGTGATCAATCAGAACAACTATATAGAAAAATAATAAAGGAAATTAGAAAAGAAGATGAGAAATTTAATAAGTTATCTTACAAAGGTCGTCAATTCATAAAAAAATTTCAGGAAAAGCAAAAAACTGTTTTTCAACCACATGGCATATCTATTATGCCTATGGCTGCTAGAATGAGTGCATTAGAATTATTTTTAAATTACCTTGATTTGTCAGAATTAGAAAAAGTAAATGTTGATGCAATAGTTGATGTTTTTCGTAAACATCTTCCAGTACCACTTTGAAAGAATAATAAAACTTACCAGCTAAGAATAAGAATAAAAAAATATCCAATCAAATCATATGACGAATTGTTTACACTCTACTTTATCAAATTCTATTGAAGCTTCTATGGTCATTAACAATTGTTAAAGAAAGGTATATCAGTAAAAATACTATTTTATATTCAGTGATTAATAATCTATAGATTCTTTATCAAACAATTATCAGGAAAATTTATTAATATTTTATGGTTGATAACTTTTTCAAATGGTATGTAAATAGTCGATCATGAGATAGAATGAAATTTCTGGTATTCTAAAATTTTTACTTTGTGTTGTAAATAGATGTTTGGTATACAACCACCAGCATCATTAAGTAAGTTTTATTTAATGCTTAATTATAACAAATCATTATTTTATAGAATTTTCAATACCTACAGACAACTATAAAAATGAAATTAATAAAAGAAATAATCACTACTCTAATCCAAATTCACCTATATATAATCCCTTAACACCTGATATTACCAAACTTAATATCCTAACATCAAAATTTATTATTGCTTCTGCTTTCCAAGGAACAGAATACCCATTTGAATTTTGTCACGACTTTTCAACTGCTCTTCAACAATCAAAAAAAAGTGTAAAAGAAGAGATATTAAAATTTGTAATTTCTAAAGATGGACCGTGTTCATTGGTAATGGAAAAGAATGCCTGTAATGTTTTTCACTGTAGTGTAGCCGATCTCAATACTGTAAATTTAGATAAAAATAATATTAAAAGGTTGAAATCATTATGGTCTTTTCTACAACAAACAGTATTGCCAAACCTTATTGGTTTGTTACATCCATTGAAAGAAACTTTTGCTGACTTTAAAGAACGTAAAATTTTATACACACACTTCCGTGATAAAGTCTGTTTAAGGCTATTAAAAAATAATAGAAGAAAAATTAAAAGTCTACGTGGTATGATAAAAATCCTGCTACATAATACAGAGAATCAATCAACATTGTATGATGAATTCAATAGATTAGCCACTATTGTCCTTGATGCAGGTGTTGACTTTACGTTAAGTGAATGTAGCTCAGATACATGTAAAAATAGTCTCAGTATGTCTGCTCCAGATTTTAATGAAGTAATGAAAATTACAGAAAATAGAATGTTTTTACAACTTTACACTTCAAAAATTGATGATGAGGAAAGTAATAGAAATACAATATTTGTTCCCGATGACATATTTGAAGTGATCTCTGTCGAAGTATCTATTTGAGTACGCTAATTTCTCTCTATTAAAATAATTATAATCTAAATATTTTTACCACTAATTTTAATAGAATTAAATTTGTTCCTTTAAAAACACTTTAAAAGATGACTGACGTTGTAGTTACGAGAATAGTTTAGATACAATATTCTGTATAATCCTTATAATAGTAAACTCAGAAATTTAGTAGTTTTAACATGAAATAGAAATGAAAAGTTTTCTAGAGGCAAAAAAATTTAAACGACAAAGTCTTTATCACTTATTAAAAGCATGTTAGTTTATGAATACATTAAAAACAGATAAACAATAAAGGAGTGCTCCCAAAATTAAAAGATGATATTGATGATCATTCTATACGTTCCCTTGGTTCCATTATTACAACTGAATTACCACGAAGCACAATTATTCCAATCTCTTTTGTTTCACCTGTCTTAAGATGTTCTGTCGCTCCTTCAATAATAATATTCATGAAAGGATCGAATCCACGTAGAGTGCCACTGACATGTCTGTAAAAATGTTTATAAAAAACAAATCAAGAAAAAAATACCTATTTCCAGTTAATTTAACATCAATATATTTATTCAAATATTTATTAAGTTCAGGAGGATGAATACGAGACATTTCCTAAGACAGTAAAAAATCCAAGATTACTCAAAAACAGACAAATAAATTAGATATTTTGCAATTCCCAGCAAAGTTTTATTACAAAACACTTTTCCAAAATATAAAACCGTCATAAGAGATTAGAACACTATACCAAATGTAAACTATTTATTTAAAAGCGGGTTTTATTACCGTTAAAATATGTCGGATAATAAGATGATGGCTCCTCGAGATATTGTTGAAGATGAACAATCTAACTTATCGGTGAGTGATTTAAAGTGTTCAGAGGACCCTGAAGCTGTTATGGAGAAATTAGAAGAATCAGAAATGGTTCCAGGATTGTTTGACTTTATAAAGAAACATGAGGTACGTTGGTCGTTTTCCTTCGTAACAATCTCTAGATTGAACTAGATAAGATTTATAGATCTTTCAAAAGTTCTACTGAACTTGATAATGGAGATGTAAAACTAATCAATGACTTAAGTAATTTGACGCCCAATGACTTAATGGAATTTATAGTCAATATTCAGAACAGATCGTTCCAACTAGCTAAAGAAGAAGCTACACAATATGCCCGAGGTCGTATACTTGGTATTATAGATAATGGCTTAATTGACAAAGAAAGAATGTTAGAAGACATGAAACAAGGTGCCAACATTTATTAATATTTAAGTAAAGTAATATAATGAAGTAAATATTTCTTAATGTTCTTTTTTGTCTTCTATCATGTGATTCTTCTTTGACCTGTCTTCAGGCTTTTTAAGGAGTTCTCTTTGCTTGGTTGCCTCGTTTATTTTTTCTTCAATTTGAAGTTTTGATTTGTAGAACCAACTGAGATCTTTTCCTTCCCAAAGTTCTTTTATAAGGTCCTCAGTTCTATTAAAACTAATTCCTAAAACAAAATCAGTTATTAAGTTGTGGAAATTTCCACGCATTATTAAGATATGCATCAATGTGAGAAGTATTTTATTTTAATATGCGAACGTTACCTGTAGTAAACGGATTATGATCTAATTCATCAAAGCTTTTGAGGTTATTAAGTGCTTCTCTGTATTCTCTATCTGTCACAACCATGTCATCTGGTGGGTAGAGTGCTGCTGCAACGTATCTATCTTCAGAATTAAGGTAGTTAAAAGTTGGTATAGCATCTTCCTGGATAAAAATATTATAAATTTAATGCTTTCCTTGGACTTACGGTTGGCATTAATTCTAAACCAATGCGATGTTCTCTTAGTATTGGAGCTATTCTTTTTCTCACACTGTCTATGTTTTTCCTATCTCCACACCCGACGACAAGGATATCAATTTTAGGTTGAAGCATAAGAAACAATGATAAGGATTCCGGTGTTATGTCGTCCGTAGTAAGTACCCTCCATGAAAGAACTGTTTTGGGGAAAATAGCAATTGGACCATACAAGAATGAACCGTCAATCATGCGGAAGCCTAAAGAACTTAACCCATGAATACATTGTTTTTTGGCTTCCTGCATATCCTTAGAAAGGAAAGATATTCTTGTTTGCCATCCTGCATCGCCCTCACCCATGGGAATAATGTGGTAACCCGTCAGGGCTCCGTTATCTTTTGTATTGCATTTTCCTTATTAGTTTATAACCATAACTATTTATTGAAGAAAGTATGCGTTTTAGCATAGTAAAAATTATTATAAAAAGTTAGTAGTTTCCTTTAGAGATATAATTTTGGAGCGGTGTTTCTATTAAATTTTTAAAACATAATGAATTTGAAATTTTGTACAAAAATGAATTTAAGAATAATCATGAGTCTTGTCACTATTGAGGAGGTGGCTCTAACAATTTACCTGATGAATAATATTTTTCTTATTGAATAAGTTATTTGAATATAATTTGCGTAATTGCTGTTTGGAATATTTTTTTGTTCATTCATTTAAAGTAAGGTATTTTTTGTTGAAAATGGGACAAAAATTCAAACACGTATGTTTTTTAATGTTGAAAAATATATTGTTATTGTTTTAGGAAGATGATACGGAATCTGATAATGAAAATTACGATTTAACTAAAGAAGAAGAAGATATTGCCTACCTTTTGAGATATAATTCTGGTTACAAAGAGGTAGATATCAACAAAGATGATGTGGCCTATACTCGTGGTGACAAGATGGTTGAATGCCTCCTGAATTCAACAAAATATGGAGTTTCGTCTAAACAGAAATTATTCAAAAATAGAGATGATGCAATTAATTACTGCCAACAGTTTATGGACAAGAAATTATATGTTCGTGTTGAAAAGAAAGTCTTCCGAAAGAAAGATACATCAGATCTTGCAGAGGGAACCAAGGCTCCAAAGAAACTTAAATTTTTTATTTCTAGTTATAAAAGTTTTGAACCAAATTCTGAAGTATATTATCTGTGGAATTACAATCCAATATTGTTTTACAAAAAGGTTGTTGGTGTAATTATAATGCTAGGAGCCGTAGGGTTGTGTTTAATGCCTTTATGGCCAGCATGGTTGAAAGTAGGATGTTACTATTTTGGTGTCGGTGTTTCTTGTTTTTTAGGATTTTTTATTGGACTTTATTTCTTCCAACAATTAATACTTTTCAGTGTTTTGTTTGTTTCGTTGGGACGATTACGTTTTATTTTTCTCCCAAATTTAATAGCTGAATGTAGTTTTTTGGAATCTTTTGTTCCTTTATGCACTTATGAATGGCTTATGAAGAAAGTCAAGAAAAATGATTAATTGGGAAAAATATTTTTATCATATACAATTATGATCTTTTTTGTCTATTTATTAATAGTAAAAATACTAAATATAGAAATTCAATATATAAATAAATAATAAAAAAAATAAATAAACGGAAGTGCATTGTTGTGACGTGGAAAATAAACTATCCTATTGGTATATTATTTTTGATTTCGTGATATAAACTAGATAATATGACATTTAAAGATTGTCCTAAAGTTTCTTGATAATATTCAATTTCTTCAATAACAGTAGTTATTCCTTTTCTAATAGTAGTGATCCATTCTTTTTCATTAAAATTGGTAATAGCTATATTTAAAAAGTCTCTCTCAAAAAGAGCGTTTATGTAAATAACAGGAAAAATTGGTATCTGTGGAAAATCCATTGATATTTCATATAACGTTTTAAAGAATTGGAATCCACTTTCAAAATAAAAACCTTGTTTCGGTATTTTGACATTTAAATTCATGATTATGAAGAATTTCATTATTTTCCTGTCATTTGTAACTTTTATTGGGTCCCCAAATTCAGGTGTTCCAAGTTTGTTAAGATTCGGCTTTATTAACTTGTAATTGAAACCAGCATTCATCATGTAAGAATAAAATAAATTCAAATTTTCTGAGGAATTATTTAGTACATATAACAATAATTTTTTTATCCATTGCTGTGCACCAGTACCACTAGTAATAATATGAAGAACTTTATTGAAGAAGTCAAACATTATGAGTTCTAAACCGCCTTCTAATGCTAATATATCTTTAACTTGATATGTAACATTCCCTTCCAATGGGATACCTCCGGAAAGAAAGGTAGAAAGTTCCATAACGTGCATTGCTTCGGCTTTACCGTCTTTATGTGATAAACAACGATCAGAATTAAAGAATTCATTCAACCATCTTTTTATCTGTCTATGAGATTTAATCACTACTCCAGTTGAAATTTTTTCAATACGTTTTAAGCAACTTTCATAGAAATATTTAAGATGTTTGATGACCTTATGCTTATACTCACACTCATTTATATATTCCATAACTTCATCAGAAGATGTTTTTATAATTTTTTGTTCATTAATTTTGATTTCCTTCGTTATATCTTCAAATAATTGACAATTTTTAACACATCCATCCCAATTGATATCTTCGGTTATAGCAGATTCTGGAGGAAAATCGCTAGAAGAAGCAATATCAGCTTCAGGTACATATTTTGAGGAAGAATTATCCCATATTAAATTATATTTTTTTGGGTCAAAATTATAGTCTAAATCAAAATCATCATTTAGCCAATTTTTAGGTAACATCATTTTTATATCTATACCAAGTTCTAAATCCTTAATAAGTGAATTTTTCGACTTTTTTGGTGATATTGAATTTTTAAACGTTTCTATTCTAGTCCTTTGATCTTCATCTCGTTTACTGTGCAACTTTTCTATTGTTTCCTCTTTTAATGATTTCATCCTCTTTGATTTAAGACACATTTTTGAAAAATAATCATCTACTTCTCTCTTTATTTCATCCATTGATACAGGAACACATTTTTTCCTAGGATTGTCTAACATGACATTAACAACATCGGTCTTTGTTGTCGTGTTGGAAACATTTTCAAATTCATTACCTGGTACTGATGCCACTTTTAAACCTGATCCAATAGAAGCTAAATCATCTTCAGAAATAGAAAATCTCATGATAAATCTGTAACATGAAATGTTAAAATTATATGAATAAAAATTTGGATATGTAGAAGAAAATGATAAATACCACGTATTAACGAGATAATCGAAATGTGAACAAAATGATAATTGAAGCTATCAGTTGTTATAACACGAAATTCCAAATGTAAAGCTGATCAAATTGTTTTCTATTTAAGAGTATGCACACAAAAGATTCCCCAATATTTGATTAACGATAATGAACAACAAAAGTTCGTTTAAATTCATATGATTTTCGAATTATTTATATATACGAAGAAATGTTTAAAAAGTATATAAAATATCTAAAAATAGATTTAAAATTAATAACAATTTCTCAAGAATTTATTTACTAGAATAACAAACATTAAACATCTATGGTTAAAACAACCTAAAATAACAGGGAAATTAAATTATTTATCTTCAGAAATAACAACGTGTATTTTAGTATAAAATAAAAAAATTATACACCCCAGGAATATAGTCAACTAGCGTAAATTTATGTCCAACACTACTTTCTTTTATTATCTACCACCAAGAAGACTTTTTAGTTTCTGGCTCCTTTTGAACATGATTACCAGAATTATGACCTTGGAGATGACCTAAGATTAAAACTGAAGCATCGATAAAACGATTGACACAATTGTCTAAACACCGTTCATTTTTAGCATCCATTTTTGATGGAAAACGATTATCCTGAAAACAAATATTCCAACAACGTTCTGTTAAAGTGTGCACTTGTTCAATTAACTTTGCTTTTTCTGTTTCAGCTTGAAGTTCCTTAATAAAACCACTTACTGATGGATCCATAATTTAATAAAATAAGGAATAATTCTATAAAAGATAAATATTTTAGAAAATATACAAAAAAATACTAAAGTTAAAAAATCAAATATTATCTTAAATTATAAAAATATTTTTGCAACAAAGATCTTTTAGATATACTATTTACCACATTTCTGTATAAAATAAAAAATATTTTATCATATTGTTGACAGTACTTAATATGGTGACATAAATAAAAAATTATGTAGTAGATATATTAAAATGAAAGAAAGAACAAATAATCATTCATCCACAGCTTTGAAAACATTTTTTATCATGTCGGAAATAAGGTAAACCTACTACACAGCTATAGGGCTAACTACTTTATCATCACTAATATATTTAAAGTGGGAAAATTGGGAAAACGTTTTCCGGAGAGGTAGCATAATTATAAAAAGAGTATTTTAATAATTTAATAGTCTACAAAACACGATAAAAAAATTGTAGGCAGATGGTTGTTTTTTCTCTTTAAAGTAGAATTAAATTCTATAGTTATAAATCCATCATTCGTCCTTATCACCTCACATTTAAAAGTGATTTTGTTAAAAATAGATTTTTTACTATGCTTTTAAATTAAATAAATTAAAATGAAATGCAAAAATAATTATAATCTCAAATCTAGGCATAAAATTTTATAATAATAATATTTTCATTTTACAAATAATTTCAGCTTAATAAAAGTTTTCAGATGGAGTGTGTATCAATGCGTGATTATACAATTGATATAAAAAGATCAATGTAAAGATATAAGACAAGTTCTCTGTTAGATTTAATTAATGGGAATATTAAAATTTTTCATAATTGTTCATAACTTTCAACTATTTTAGAAAAAGATACGGACTGGAAAGATATTTCATGACAATTTCAATGCTAATTGATCAAGGATACTACCGATAAAGTTTATTGGAACATTCATACTGGTGATAAAGTTTTAACACTTTAGTGTCAAAAACATAAAATCAACTACAGTAATTCTAACAGTAGTAAAAAAATCAATGTAAATATAAAATGGGCAAAATTCAAAAAGAGAATTTTTATTAACTTTATATGTCGTTGTTTTTTTCATTTATATATGAACAAATAGGTGGTATCACTTAATTACGAATTTTGGATATTTTCAACAATTATAGTAAAAAGTCCAGTGATATACTAATCTTCTGGACAATTGTATCAATTTGATTCTCTTGAAACGAAAAAATTTGAAATAGTTTTTGAAATTGGAACAAAGTAATTGATCTTGTATTATTTTAAAAATTTACCGTTCTATGAGAATTCCTATTATTTCTAAGAAGCAGTAATTTTGTCTCATTAATGACTGTACTTTTAACTCCTCCTACCATCAGCGGATCCATGGTAAGTTTTCATAAAATGTTTTTTTTCTAACACTGTGTCATAATATGCCCGTTCGCAAATTACTTCATAGTTATTAATAAATAATTGGAAACATTTTTTGTGTAATGTTTTCTAAATGATACGTAAGCTGGATATATATTAGTACTTAAATAATTAAAAGAAAACTCGTCTTAATTATAGATTTATTTCTGATACATAGATTATATTATCAAAGTACTTTCGGATCTTTATTGCTGTTGATGGGCGTTTTATTTTGTTGTTTGTTTCAACAAAAAATATGCCCAAATGAAACATAAGCGATAGTTTGTACTTGCACTTCTACTGACAAACGATGGATCTGATGAAAAGATTATTAATATAGAGAATAGAGATGAATTGTGATGTTATTTTTTGAAAAAAGATATATTATTTTCTATTTGAAGTAACTTTATATCGTTTATTGATGATTTTAGATGTAAGAATGTTTTTCTAATTACACTAGAGAACTTTTACTTAATTATTATTTTTCAAATAGATTTATATACTACATGTACTTATTTTTTTATTTTTTATAGGTTATTACTGAACATAAATTATTTAAATGTCCTTTGTGTAGTAGGTTTCTTTGTCCAACAGTTTGTGATGACTTTAGAAAAAATGATATAAACTATGAAAGAATTTGGTGGGTTTGTGAAGGAGCTGAATCTGGAACCTGTCATTTTCCTTTAGGATTGCAAATTGAAATTTTTATGACAAAAAGAGATTATGGAATGAGAGATTCTGGCGTCTGGCCAATTCCAAACTTCCATTTATTACCCAAAGAATACCATATATACTATTCAGATTATTTTGACAGTGATGGGAATTTTAATTTTGATAAGATACGAGAAGAAAATTTTGGTGATTTGATAAAAATACCTGAATCGTATTTTTACCCAAACGAAGGGGGACCTATTACAAATGAATTCAGTATGGATATAAGAAACAATGAGTTGTTAGAAGATCCAACAATCGAAGTCTTTCAAGATGGTTCTCTAGTATCAGATGTAACAATAGAAGGAAATATATGTACTCAAAGTACTGATGTTAAAGTACAAGCTGCTATAGCAATAAACAAAAATCTTCCTAAATTTTGTGATCAAATAAAGGATGATTCAATTAATTCACTAAAGAAATCACGTCCATATGCTGTAAAAAAGCTATCTAAGCGACAACTTCAAGACATCAAAAAGCATATTGTAAAAAAAAGGAAATTATGTAATGAAAATTGTAAAAAATGGAACGAAATGACATTGGATGAACAAGAAGCATATTTGGAAGAGCATGCTTTTTCAATACACTCTTCCATTTCATCAAATTCATCCAGAGCTTCATCATCAAGAACTTCTTCAACAAGTGAGTTTAATTTTATACTAAAAACTATTAACAAAAAATTATTAGGAACTGGTTTATCTTCACAATCTTCTTCAAGCAGTAGAAACATTTCAGTGCCTCACTCCCCTAGAATGGTATCTCCAATAGAGTATTGTCAAAGTAATGATATGGAAACCCATGTTCCGAGAAGGGCAGAAAACAGTATGATACCAATGTTCGACGATCCGGTGTTAAACAATTTATTAAACGACAGTCTTGCTGTAGCGATGACAGAAAGTAAAGAGATTGTTAGTAAATCAAAAGCAGAAAATACCCAAGTTCCTACTAACATTAATAATAGATTAGATTTACCGATGGATGAACAAACATTTCAAGAAAATACTTACACTTTTTATGGAAATGGCGATATGAGACCAGACTTATCGTTATCTCAAAATATAGATACTACTCCAGATCATGATCTCCTTTCGTTAGATGATGTTGAAGATATACCATTAGATTTAGATTCAGATCTGTTTTTCTAATGGTTGTATATTCATTTATAATATTTTTTTTGTACTTTATAGTATTTTCTTATTTAACCTGGAAGTGTTTGTTTACTATGGAAATATCATAAATTATATATGAAATTGTTCGTTATATATTTTACTAGTATTTTGTTGAAGAAATTTTAAATGTAAAAATATTTTATAATGTACTTATTGTTGATAATAAAATGTATATAGAAAGGATTTTGTAAGTATAGTATATTTCCGCAAAAAATCAAGATATGATTTGTTAATTTACTATAAAATTAATAAAATATGATAGTGGTATAATGCAAAGATGAAGTATCAATTTTCCTTATTGTGAGTATTTCTATTTTTTCACGCTTTTTTAAATGAGGGGGAATTTTTGAAAGCTTTTGATGGAAAGTATATACAATGATTATAGTTAGAAAATTTATCTCTTGTTACAAGTTATCATTCTTCCTACAAAACTTAAGTTTCAGATACTTCATTTACTTTAACAATTAGAAAGGAGTGAATCGTTAAGAAGGTTAGATAGAGATGAACAGTAACATATATTAAAGGTACTTCTTAGTTTTCCACTCTATTCAACTTAATATTTGTTTATATCCCAAGTTTATATCTTTGTCTCATCTTAACAAAATGTCTTGTCTAACAAGTCTTTTAGCTTATCTCTACATATACCTTTTATCTAGTGGTATGTGATTGCGCAAGATCTGGTACTACAGTTATGTATATTGAAACTTTCATTTTTCTTATTCCATTATTACAATAGGTACAATATATATAATTTTATTGTACATATATTTTTATTATTTCCTATCACAGGAAGTTTATTAAAAGTTATCTTAAATTAGTTGGTATTGTTTTATGTCATTTTCTCATTACATCAAATATTATTTAGTTTTTTTTATTCATTTGATTATAAGAAATAATGTTTGTATTATTATAAAGATCTTTAGTTATTTTAATAAAACTTCTTACATATAGGTTTGGCATCAAATTTCTTTTGTTAATTTGTCACAGTAAGCTTATAAATATCAATTTTCTACATAACAATTATATTATTTTCATTTAACATTAAACGAAAGATTTTTTCTTTTCTTATACATACTAATCATATTTTTAGGAATGACACAAGAACGTTATACTTCAGTACCAGTACCTATCCATAGATCAGCTTCCCATACACCATCAATGTTGGTGAATGCTAAGAAGTATCTATCTGATAGGCCACAACTCCTTGATTGTCCAAGGTGCCGTTGTCATGGAGAAACAGAATTGACTTTCAAGATTGGCCTTTTCACATGGGTTTGCTTTTTTATAATTCTTATAGCTGGTGTCCTTATTTTACCTTTATTCTTTGTCTGGGTACCATTCTCAATAGAAACTTTTAAAGATGTTGAACATCATTGTGCTTCCTGTAAAGCTTACATTGGAACTTATAGAAGATTGGGAAAAAGTACATAATTTTTGATATTATGACAAATTATTGGTTTTTTTTTATTTAAATTTTAAATAACGAACTTTTTTACATAAATTTTTGTAATATTTAATATTGTTTAAAGAGTTCTGAAGATTTCACAATAATTTAAAGAAGTTGAAGTTTCTTTTTAAATAATAATATTTTTTATTTAAGTGACTTTCGTTACTCCTATTAACACTCGTATATATTATCAATTTAATAGATTTAAAAAGTATTTTTTTGTATTAATATAAATGTGGATTAGTCGAAAGACTTTAGCGATATATAAATATTTTGTCAAATCATGTTATCATCAAAAAGAAAAAGATAAAAGAGAAGTGGTAAGTTTAAATATAACATTTATGAATATATTAATCACGAAATAATTGTAATAATTAATTATCATAATTCAACCTTGATAAGAAAATTGTTTGGTAACATGATCAACTATATTGACTTGTCATAATATGTATGAAATGAATTATAGAAAAATGCCATTAAAGGGTGTCAATGTATATTTATTTTGAAAGTAGCAGAATTTAATCACGAAACTTGACATGTTTTATATTGCGCAATTGTTAAATTGTTAAAAGTTAGAAAAATAATTATAAGTATATAAAAAATTTATCAAATAAAGAATGTACGACTATTTAAACAGTAGTCTATTCATTAATATATGAAATGGTGGAATAACATTTTAAATTATAATGATAAATAACACAATTTATTTATGTGAAAAAAATAAAGTTTATTTTGAATTTTCAGTAAATTATTAAATTTTTCTTTATAATTTAATCATTTTCTTATCAAATTTTATTAAAATTAGATACTAATGAAAATTTATACACATAAAAATATATATTTGATAATAATTTTGTTACAATAAAAACGTTTGATGGAAATTTTATTTAAAGCTTCATAGTTATCACAGTATAACTTCAATATAATGCAATCTAAAAAGGTTTAATTAGTCATTTAAATCAACTATCAAACAGCTCAATTAAATATTTAAAATGAAACTCCACCTTTAGGTATATGTAAGGTTTGTAAATTATAAGAAAAAAAAAGATATGTATAATGTTGATTTTTGGATAGAGTGAACTACCCATAAAAGGAGATATTAATTTCTATGATACAAGAAACGATCTAGACTTTAAAAAAATCTCTCGTGGCTTTTAATTAAAAGAATAAAAATAAAAAATTTAAAAAATTCTTACATATATTTCTTTAAATGTCTTTTTTTTGCGATCTTTCTACTAAATAAAGATATGTGGGAAAAGTTAGGTATATTAAATAAAATTGTTTAATTAAACATAAATTATATAATTGGTAATTTGTGTAATAATGAATTTTAGGTGATTTATATCTATCCCAATCTTAAACTACAATTATTATTTATTATTTTTAAAGTACATATTTATATATATATATTTGTAATGAATATTCTAGTCATTTAAAAATTTTATAAATTTTACCTTAGTATGTTCTTTTCTTTTTATCATTTTAAGTTGATGTAATAAAAAGTTCTTTAATAAATTATATGAATATAAAATATATAATTTAACACCATATTTGTAACACTAAAATTTTTTATTGCTTAATAATAATAACAATTTTTCAGAATCATATTTGTGTAGTTCTTAGAGTATAAGTTTTGATTAAAAAATACATATATACCTATTTTGAAAATGTATTATTTAATACAAAAAATAAAATCTCTACTCATTAGTATAAGTTTTATATTCCCCTATTTATCACTAATACATTCACGCGGATTTGACGGCATTCCAGGAGAGTATTGTTCAATAAGAACACCAACATGTTGTGAAAATCGTGATGACGACTGTACAGTTCCAATTCTTGGAGATCATCTATGTTATTGTGATATGTTTTGTGATCGTGATCAAGACGGTAATGATTGCTGTCCTGACTTCAAAGCAGTCTGCAGAAGTCATGATACTTCATACTTATCAATATCTCATAATGGAGGTGCTTGTATAGATTCAAAAGGTCATTATTACAGAGAAAGTGATGTTTTAACAAACAATTGTCAGATATGGTAATATATTAACTATAATATTAGGTTCTATCATTTAACCAATAACTTGAAATTTTGACTTTGAAATATCAAGTTATGATTAATATTTATAATTATTAGATATTAAACTTGATAATCTCGTTTTTATATATTTGTCTTTTTATAGTACATGTATTAATGGAGCATGGAACTGTAACCATGATAACGTTTGCCTAATTCAAGAAGATTTGTTTCATAAAGTTCAAATTGGAAGATACACTTGGCAACCCAAGAACTATTCAACATTATGGGGAAAAACATTAGAACATGGAATTAAATATAAGTTAGGAACATTATTTCCAGAAAAATCAGTTCAAAATATGAATGAAATTTTAATAAAACCAAGAGAACTACCAAATCAATTTGATTCAAGAGAAAAATGGGGAAATATGATTCATGGTATTGTTGATCAAGGTGATTGTGCAAGTTCTTGGGCTATATCAACAACAGGAGTTTCCTCAGATAGATTAGCCATAATAACAGATGGAAGAATAAATGCAAGATTATCGCCACAACAATTGCTATCTTGTAATCAACACCGTCAAAAAGGTTGTGAAGGTGGGTATTTAGATAGAGCTTGGTGGTACATAAGAAAGTTAGGGTACGTTTTTTTTAATAAATTTCTATATATTAAATAATATATAAAAATATTTTTGTTTAAAAATACTTTATTTAATATTTAAAATAACATTATCAATTTTATAGAGTATTATCAGAAGAATGTTATCCATATCGTAGTGGTTTTACACAACAACCTGAGACATGTCAAGTTTCTAAAAGTGCATTCATTGAAGGAAAAATAGATACATGTGTTGGGGACGAGAAATCAGATGATGTTACAATATATAAGATGACACCACCATATAGAGTTGGAAAAAGAGAAGAAGATATAATGACAGAAATAATAACAAATGGACCTGTACAAGCAACATTTTTAGTTTATGAGGATTTTTTTATGTATTCAGGAGGTGTATATCAACATTTAGATTTAGCTAGAGAAAAAGGATACCGATATACAGGTAGTGGATATCACTCAGTAAAAATTATTGGTTGGGGTGAAGATTTCACCACTGGAAGATTAGTAAAACATTGGCTTTGTGCAAATTCCTGGGGTGAAGAATGGGGAGAAAAAGGATATTTTAGAATATTAAGAGGGGAAAATCACTGTGAAATAGAAAGTTTCGTAATTGGAGCATGGGGAAAAGGAGCAAAAAGACGAAGAAGATTTAAGATCAAGAAAATGAGAAAAAGGCGTTTCCGTCATTTTTAATTTTGTTCATCCATAGAAAATCCTTCTTATTGACAATAAAAAAATAATTAGAGATAAACTTCCATGTTATAAATTAAGAATATTAGTGAAAATATGTTATGCGAGTTAAAATAACTTGAAAACAATTAAAAATGCTTACTATTGTGACCAATTTTTTATTACCTTTTCCATTGCTATTATCAATTTATAATGTTAAAATAAACATCTATATAATGTTATATTAATAAAAATATGACTGTTTTCTTTAATAAGTGAAACAAGTCACATTGGCAGATCATCAGCATAAAAGTAACACGAATATTTTAAGTGTAAAAAGTTGTGCCTTTATGAATAAAAACTATCATGATTAGTTTATCCAATTTACACATTCTTTTTTCTAATTTCTTGAAAATTTATATAATTTTAAATTAGAGATTACCATGTATATATTTTTTTATATCCACAACTAAATTGAATTAAAAATTTATTTTGTTTCATTTTTTAGATATTTATTAAGACAGTTAAATTTCATCAACTTCATAGACATCAGAGTCATCAAAAAAATTAAAAACAGCCTCGAAGAGTTGTAACAAAAATTATATTTACTGTTGTAAATTGGTACATTACAAAAAAACGAAAATCAGATTATTAGAATTATCCAATTTCCAGCTTTTCTTTGAAAAGTTATGAAAAAGTGTCATGATATGACAAACAATAATATGGAAATAAATTACATTAATCAATAATAAAAATAATAATGTAATTTAGAAGTCTAAAGGTAAATGAAGACAGTTATTCAACTATAAATCTTTAAATTAAAAAAAGAATATTTTTATGTCCAGTGTTTATAATACAAATTTTACTTCAACTTCAAATATTTCACAATGTGAGAAGAATAATCACTTACCACGAATTTTGGGAAAGTGTATTTCACTAAATTTAAATTCTTTAAACATTTCAAAATATTAGTTCTGATTTAGGAAATGTTAGGTGGTAAATTTAACAATTCACATGTTGATTCGGAAGCAGAAATTGATTATGATGTTTTAAACGCAGCAGCTAACAGAAAAAACAAGAAATCTGGTGGATGGCAAGTTATGGGTAAGTTAAAAATAGTTATTTTAATAATATTAATGAATAAAAAATATTTCTTTAGGCCTTGATAATAATGTTTTCAAAGGACTAGAAAAAAAAGGATTCAAACAACCTACACCAATACAAAGAAAAGCTATACCAACTATTCTAGATGGTAGAGATGTAGTAGCAATGTCACGTACTGGGTCAGGTAAGACAGCAGCTTTTGTTGTACCAATACTACAAAAATTGAAAATGAGAAATCCAACAGGAATTCGTGCTCTTCTTATATCTCCAACTAGAGAATTAGCTATCCAAACATTTAATGTAGTTAAAGAATTAGGAAGATTCACAGGTCTGCGTGCTGCGTGTATTGTTGGCGGAGAAAGTTTACAGGAGAATTTTGCTATAATCCATCAAACACCAGACATATTAATTGCGACACCTGGTAGATTGGCTCATATAGCCGTAGAGATGGAGTTAAAGCTGGAGTTCGTTCAAATTGTTGTTTTTGACGAAGCCGATCGACTTTTTGAAATGGGTTTTGCCGATCAAATTAATGAAATTATTAGAAGAATTCCAGAATCACGACAAACGCTTTTGTTCTCAGCTACATTACCTAAAATGATTGTTGAATTTGCCAAAGCTGGTTTAAGTGATCCATGTCTTATACGATTGGATACAGATAACAAAATTTCTGACAAACTTTCAATGATTTTCTTTTTATGTCGAGGCCATGAAAAAATTAATGCATTATTATATTTAATAAGAGAATTTATTGATAAAAATCAGCAAACAGTCGTCTTCTGTGCAACAATGAAACATGTTGAGTATATCGTTTCTATTCTTGAAAAAGCTAATATATCGTGTACACATTTATACTCTCAATTAGATCCAACTGCTAGAAAAGAAAACATACAAAAGTTTCATGAAAAAAAAGCTAATATACTTATAGTTACAGATGTTGCAGCACGTGGTGTAGATATTCCATTACTTGATAATGTCATTAATTTTCATTTTCCACCGAAAGCGAAACTTTTCGTCCATCGTGTTGGAAGAGTTGCTCGAGCTGGAAAATCTGGCAGAGCTTATAGTTTAGTAGCTCCAGATGAACTTCCTTATCTTGTAGATTTACATTTATTCCTCGGAAGAAGTTGTAGATTTGCTAATGATGATGATCAATATAGCGAGAATGAGCATATCATTGGAAAAATACCAGCGAGAATTATTCATTTAGAAATGGATTTTATTAAATCATGTCATGAATGTATAGATATTAGTAATATTCATTTTAAATCTGAGAATGCTATGAAAAAATATATTTCAACTAGACCACAAGCTTCAATTGAATCTATAAAAAGAACAAAAAGTGAACTGAAATCTGTTTTTGAAATTACTGCTACTCATCCTATTTTTAGTAACAAAATGGATGATGAAAAATCAACCATTGATGTTTTAAAGCAGTTAAAAGAATACCGACCTAGAGCTACAATTTTCGAGATACGTTCTAATAATAATTCAAAAACAATAGAAGTTATGAAACAAAAGAGAAAAGCTCATGAAAATGTTATTGAAGAACGTAAGAAAGCTGATCTTAAGAGGAAATTACAGGAATCTGAGGCAGCAAAAGAAATTAAAGAAAAAAAACCGGCAACTGAAATAAAGTCTCAAGTAATTGTGGATGATGGTATATGTATAGAAGCTGCATTCAAAGATATACCTTTAATATCAGAACCTTTAACTAAAAAGAAAAAAGATTTATATCTGAGTGCAGTACCAAAAGATTACTATTCTGAGAAGGAAATGGCTATAGATAATTCATTTAGTGCAATGGCTTCTGATGCGTGTATTGATTTAACAGCTGATGATGAACAGACCTTACACAAACAACAACGTCAAAAAGTCTGGGATAGAAAGAAAAAAAAGTTTGTTGCTAGTGGTGGTAATGATGATCCTAAAAATCGAAAGGTCAAAACTGAGGATGGTCACTGGGTTAAAGCATCATACAAAAGTGGTGTCTACCAAGATTGGGTTAATAAACAAAAGATTGGTTTTGTCAAAGATTCTAATGATGAAGATAGGTTTACAGCTAGTACTAAATTTAAGAAAAATAAAGGAGGTAAAGAAGTCAAAGGAGGTAAAAATGAATTACGTACTGTCGATCAAATACTTAAATCAAGGAAGGCTAAAGATAAAGCAAAAGAATTTCAAGAACGCCGACGTCATGAGAAAATTAAGGCTAAAGAAGTTGCTGCTAAAAAGAAATATACAAAGAAATTTGGTGATGGATCTAGTGGAAAAAATAACAAAACAAATAAAAATTTTAAAGGCAAAGGAAAATCTTTTATCAATAAAAAATCAAAAAGTAGGAAGTAAAGTATTTTATAAGTTTATTGTTATACCGTTTATTAAATTTGTTTATAAATAATTAAAATTTTTAACAGTTTTAAATATTTAATTATTTCATTTGTTTTTTTTATATAATTTCTTTTAATAGTTTTTAAATATATATTTTTTTCCAAAGATTAGATTGTATTAATTCAAAAGTGTCATTTTTCCTATATATAAATGTTGATTTGCAAGAAAATTACGCTTTATAAATATTCTAAAAACTTATAGAAAAATATAAAGGAAATTACCTTCAAAAAATTTTATTTAAATTTAAAAACTAAATATTTTGTAATTAGAATAAAATTATTTTACTAATTTTTTTTATTCTTGGAAACATTTTCTTTCGTCTTACTAACACTTTTTTTTTTTAAACTAGATTTATTATTTTTTTTAACTGATGAATTTTTTTTTTCTTTTAAACTGCCACTAATTTTAATCTTCTTATCAAAAGCACCACCATCAGTATTAATTGAATTTTGAAGCTGAAAATTTTGAAGCTGTGCCTTTAGTATGTCTTGTCTACTTTTGTATGACCTAGTTTGTTTCTTTGAAGATTGACTTTTACTTTTTTTCTTTGAAGATTGACTTTTGCTTGTTTTCTTCGAGGACTGAATTTCATTTTCTTTCGACTTCTCAGTAGAATTTACTTTAGTTTTACTTTTATTACTTGAGGATTCTTTTGCTTTTAATAACACTGACTTGTTTAGATTTGCGTAACTTTTTTCTCATTAGAATTATGCTGTAATGTTAAATTTTCTTTCATTATCTCCTTAACTGAAAGTACTTCTGATGAACTTTTAATATTATTTTGTGATAGTATTCTTTCATTCCTTGGTTTTATGGCATCTTTTTTTATTTTTGACATTTTTTGTGCGCATAAAATATAAGAAGATAGGATGAAATTCATAAATGATAGGGAAACCTTTAAAAAAGTTATTAATTCTAACATTATTTTTAATTTTAATTGATTACAATACTATTATTCCCTATTATTATTATAAATATGAATACTGCTAATAATTAAATTATTTTAATCAAAATTGTCAAATTTTGACGACGAAAAAACAAATATCAATACACGTAGATATTAATGAGCAGAAGTATCGTGAAAATTACTCTTAAAAATGTCAATTAGTTGTATAAATTGTATTAATCTATTCTACAATTGTTAAGCAAAAAAGGTCTGCATAAAAATAAATAGTATAGAATTTTACTCACAAAAATATAAATTACCAGTTATTTTAATGTAAATGAATTAATAGTTTTTAATGCATTTGCTACATAACAACATCAATTTTCAATCCAATATAAAAATACACTATAGAGAGATTCACAAAAAAGTTCTCATTTGTCAAGTATAACATAACTTTCAAATATTTTAATATCAAGTTTGAAAAAGAATAAAGTTATCAAGTCAGTGTTTTTGCAATTAAAGTCTTAATGACAAAAGATGTCAAAGATAATTTTTAAACTTTCATAATAATATATAACTGTCAATTGCTTAATTGTCACTTTAGATTTCTCATTAAACTTTCAATACTATTACAAGTTTTATTAAAATATATGTCTTTATTACACCACTTTCTTTACCCCCGCCTTTCAAATAACTGTATAATACTTAAGTTTTGTAAAATTTTAACACATTTTATAATTCAATTATCTCTTTTTCTAAATATTACAATTTATTATAAAAGAAAGTGTTATATTTCAAGTAAAAGAATTTTTGTGTTAAGTGGATAAATAGCTATACTAATACATTGTTATTTTATAATCTTAAATATTTACAATTAATTTATGTTTTATATCTAATTACTATGAAAGTATAAATATGGTAAAATAATATGAGAAGACTAATTGGTCTATCAATGTAATTAAAGACTTCCTATTCTTCCTCATTTTACATTTATAAACTAATATTTAACTATTAATTTATTTTTAAACATTCATTTTTAGATCACAGTAATGGCTATCTTATTTAATTCTTATCAACATATTATTCTTTTGATTTTGGCTTTTAATTACCATTTTTCTACATCTATCGCTCTTCCAACAGCGAAACCATTAATCAACGGTTTATCAAATGATGAGGATACAAGCTTAGATAAACTTGCCGTTTCTATTCTTTCGTCAGCAGCTAATGATGCTCCATCAACAAAAGAAGCTAATAAAAAAATTTTGAAAGATCCTGGTATGAGAAGAGGAAGTGGGTCTTCATCTAAACGTATAAAATAATATCGATTTTTAAAACTAATTTTTTCAGGGATGTTCCAAGGAGGTATGGGTGGTTATGGACGATTCGGCGGCGACATGGGAGGATATGGTATGGGAAATGGTTATAATGGTTACGGAAATGGTATGAATGGTGATATGGGAGGTTATGGAATGGGAAATGGTTATGGTAAGTGTTTTTTCAACAATATTGAATAAATAATTTCAGGAATGGGAGGTGGATATGGTCCAGACATGAATAATGGCTACGGAATGGGAGGAGGATATGGTAAGTAATATTTTATAACATAATTTATAATTTAATGATAAATGAATTATTTTAGGAATGGGAGGTGGATACGGTCCAGACATGAATAACGGTTACGGAATGGGAGGAGGATATGGTAAGTAATATTTTACAACATAATTGATAGAAAAAATTATTAGGAATGGGAAACGGATACGGCCCAGATATGAATAATGGTTATAATATGGGAGGATTCGGTGGTATGAATGGTAACGGTTTTAACAATGGTTATGGAAGTTTTGGACCTGATATGGGAAATGGTTTTGGAGGTTATCGAGGAGGTAAATTTTTAACTAAAAATTGGAAATAATCATTTAATTTATTTTTAGGAATGGGAGGTGGATATGGTCCAGACTATGGAAATGGTATGGGATCATTCTCTGGTGGTGGTAGTTGTCCAAATGGAGAATGTCGCGGAAAAAAATAAAACAAAAAAAGCTATAAATATAAATTCTTTCATAACATTATCTAAATTATTTAGAAATATTTTATTATTTAAATTTTATTTAATTTAAAAGAGACTCCATGATGACATAAACCTTTAAGATCTTTAAAAAATGTAAAAAATATCTTAAAAAAATCACATGCATTTTAGATTTTTTAAAACATACTTTGTAGAAGAGAGTGAGTAATTTAAAATAAATCTATTTCTTTGGATAGAGATTTAATTGGCTTTCTAGAATTATTAAAATTAATTAAATTATTGTTTATTTCGATTTATTTAAAAAATTTAGAATTCATAGTACTCTTATTAATATTAAAAAACTGCATTTAAATTTGCCTTAGCGACATGTATTTTTATATGAACACCAGCTGCAATTCAATGAATAACTATTTTTTTAAAAAAATCAAAATTTATGTAATAATAAAAAATTGAAAAAATTATTATAGTGAAATGATAAATATTATCTTAGAATTTTGAAATTTTAGTGTTAACCGTAAATTAAATTCGGTATATATATTAAATTCTAATTTTAGTATGTGCTTTGAGAAAAAAAATGACTTTTATTGTAACTATAACTGATAGAGAAAAGTGATGGATATTTTGGTTTTTCAATGTAATCATTGAAAATTTATAAAATTTGAACAAAAATAATTTTTATACTTTAAAGTAGAAAATCACTAAAACATTGTAGTAAAAAAGGAGAACTATTATTTGAAATTTTGGATAAATAGTAAATGGGAATTATTAATACTTAATCTTTGTAATCTTACTTTTTTACACATTAACATATTTTGTAACTTAGAATTCGAAAGAAAAAATTTTCGTAGATTATATATACGTGTACTTGTAATAAAATATGTATTTTGATTCAGATATAATAACGACAATTAGAAATATTATACTGTAGAGTTTTCCCTCGAGTTTTTAATATAGCCATAAAGAATAGCGGTTGTTAGCCCGTAAATCCACTTAAAAATTTAAATGTTGTATGATATGTGTATAAAAATGTAGCATTTTTTATTATCATCGATATAAATTATCATAAAATTATAAATGTTCTTCATTCATATTACTTTTATTTAAGATACGTTTCTTGAGATACTCAAACAAAATAGGATAAGTAAAAAACTAAGACCCACTTTTTATATGCTTAAACAATACTCCTAGATGACATACTACTACGAATAAAATACTAGCTTCAGAAATCTACTCTTAACGTCATTATGGTTTCTGAAAGTTTTTGACCATGATTACGCATTTCAAAAATTATTTTATGACACTATAACAATTTATACATTATTACACATCATTTTCTTGAATACTTTTTAACTACTGAGATAAATTTTTAAAAATCTTATTTCTAAGTATATTTTGTCACAAGAAATTATAAAAGATGAGATACTCGAATCTTGAAAATATTAAATTCGAATTCAACGTGATCAAAACCTATATATATGTTTTTGATTCATTAGATCTATTTTTGGAGTTCATCAAATGAATAGACATTATAACTTCTTGAAAACGACTTATAGAAGTCTGTAAAACTTTTATATATGTCTATTTTAGTTAATATAGCTGGACTATGAATTATTATAAAAAAAATATTTTTGGACAATAATTCTCCAAAATTGGACCTCAAACATGTTCCATTGAATTTACTTTATTCGATTACATATACTCAAAAATTATTATCTTTGTAAAATATATACTTCTTGAGATTGAAACACCAAGTTTAAGGTTATAAATTTCTAAAGGCAATTCTTGTATTATTTCTATGTAGAAAATATTTGTTTATCACAAACAATAGGATATTATCTTAATAAATATGTAAATTATTATACAAGGTTGGCCAAAAGTCACATCACAGTTACAATAAAACACTTCAAAAAGTTTTTTGTAGACAACATATTTTTATGATATCATACGCATTTTGTAGAAAATGTGCTAGAGAATTATATATTACAAGATTGTTTTCAAGAACGAACTTACGAGAAGGTTGCAAAAATTTTTTTTATTTGACATTTGAAATTAAAAGGAAATTTTTTAAATTTTATTTAATTTAAACTTATTTTAAATATTTAAATGCGTGAATACATTTCGTAATATCCTACAAAATTATGTGTGAAAAATAGTATCATTTAGGTTATCAACACCTGATTCCTTTCACAAACGTGTTTTTCTAAAGCATTATTTATAACTCTTTTTGAAATGATTACATCTGATTCTTCGGTACGGTTTACCATACTTAAAATTGCGTGTATTTATAGAGTTTGCCTCACATTGTAGTAATTTCTAAATAATTTTTAGATTGTAGCACTCAAATATTTGTTGGCGTGATAATAACGAACTATTCTTGAACGTTACTCAACATAATATTTTCTTACTGTGACGACGATTATAAAAAATATTGTAAATATACGAGAGAATTTAACATTATATATAAAATCTTGTGAAGAAATATGAATCAAACTAACTTTATAAACATCTAGTATTTGTTTTTTAATTAATTGAAATATTATAAGATATACTTTTAAAACAAAAATAAAAACATTTTTTTTAACTTAATATAATTTATCGTTAAGATCATATTTTAAAACATTCTTGTAATATATTATACTATAAATCGTTCTCTACAAAATGCATATAGTATCATAAAAATACGCCAACTACAAAAAAAGTCATAAAGTGTGCCATGCAACTGTGATTTGACTTTTGGTCCACCCTGTATAATATTGGGTTTCTGCTTTATTTTGGAAGTTTACCTTTTTAATGATTTAATAATTGAATTATTTGATTAACTTTAAAGAAAACAAGACTAAAAAGGGGATCAAAAAGGAGGTTTTTAAGAATAACTTAGCCAAATTCTGGCCAACACGTTTTGAAACTAATTCAATCCTTCTAGTTAAAGAAAGACATGTCTTTTTGCTATTTACTTATTAAAATTGGTAAAGTTTGAAGAGAGTTATGAAAGAAACAATATTTTTTTCTTATTTCTTTTTTTTATAAAACTCATTTATACTTTTATATATGTACAATGAAATCGTTTTTCATCAAAACGATTTCGCTTTTTTTAAATAAAATACAAGCATCCCACTAGCGAAGCGAGGAGAATGCTTGTAAATGGAAAGTATGTACACTAGCTTTATTTAAAAAGATGCTAGTATAGACTGGATCTGCAATACAAATGGAACCAACACAGCTGGAATGAACGGTTGAATAGGAAGATCGGGGTGATCTTCATGATCTTTGGAGTATGCATCAGCTTTACAATGATACTCCACCCAGGATTAATCTGTTTGCGCTCCCAATCTATTGAACAACGGTTATAGTGTTTAAGAAAATCCTGTTATGCGACATGGAATATAGCAACGTAATTCCGAAATCTTATCATTCACTAAAATCTGTAAACATATAACTTCATTTACTGTTAATGTCTTAGAAAACTGCATTTATGGATTATGGAGTCTTGGATTTACTTGATTCATTATTTAATGGATTAAATATAGCAATAGGTAAAATTGAAAACAGTTTTTTGATTAAAAAAATTATTCAAAATAACAATGAATTTTTCAATGATGTTAAAATAAGTAAAGAATTTATTAGAAAATCTACTTCAAAAATTACACAGTTTCGAAAAATCAACATAGAGGATCTCATTTTACCATTAGATGTAAAATATTATATATATATATATATATAAAATTTAAGGTGGTAAATCCCGACCCC
Source organism: Strongyloides venezuelensis (assembly GCA_963280985.1). NCBI lineage: Eukaryota > Metazoa > Nematoda > Chromadorea > Rhabditida > Strongyloididae > Strongyloides > Strongyloides venezuelensis. The sequence continues at coordinate 14,029,481 of CAUJLX010000002.1, read as the reverse complement.
ATTGTTGAATGGTATTATAAATCATTAAATTGGGATTTCAAGAAATTTTTAAAACTCCGGAGATATTTTTTCCTTACATTGATAAGTCGAATAAGAAAGATTCAAAAGAACTTTTTTATAATTGTGTTACTCATTGATGATTTTTTAAACTACTGTAAAGAAAATGTAAGAGATGAGTCTGAAAACCAACGATATCTAAGTTTTGTTGTTAGAAAGAAAATATTTTATCTTAAAAAGAATTTATTTTGATGAAATTCAAAATAATATGACGAAATTATTTTTAGTTTACAATACCAATTATTTTTTAAAGAAGATAATTTTTGTCAAAATTATGTACTAATATGGTTAATTTTAGGGATTAGAAAGTGTTTAAAAGTTAAGAACTTAGAAATCTAATTATATAAATAGCAAAAATAAAAATAAGTAAGCTTTATTGATGTAAAATTATAGTATTTTGTATGTTTTATTGTAATTTAGGTCACTTACTGTTTAGTACCTTTTCTCCTATTTCTATCCTAAAAAGTTGTCCAAATAAACTTTATACTAAAAATCATTAAAATTTTATCATGTACGTAGTACGAAAATTCCACATCGAATTAATAAATTTAGCAATACTAATGATGATCGTAGTGGTTTTGGTAAAATAAAAAGTATGATCTTTCTATCATTTTTTAAAAACTCTCCAAGCTTAGTATGTAATATAAAGAGGAGCATGTACGCTAGCCTTATTTAGTGAAATAAATGATGATTTAGAAGTCTTAACACGAAGACAACAATTTATAAGAAGATTTTAGTAATCATATAATTTATTTTAGTGATTTTCGTGATTGTAATATTATTGAATGATTTTAACTTTGTAATTGTTTTGCTTTATAGACGGGGATCTCCTTAACGGAATCCAGATTGAAATTGTTATAACTAACCCTATTAATAAAAGTATTAATTTAATATTGTCATTGGAAATCTCCAGCTAGAGACCGCCAGTAAGGCATAATTCTATTTTTCACTATTTAAAAAAACGCTAGTATTGCTTGAAGTTAGAACTTCTATTGAAGCTGCTAGTTTAATGGATCTGACACAATTGGGCAGCAAGATTGGATGGAAAAGATCTAGTGATCTTCACGATTCTGGGAGAGTGTATCATTTCCACTATGATACACCTCCTGGGGATAAATGCATTTGTGCTACAAACCACTATTAGTAAAGAGAGTACGACAAAATACTGGAGCCGCTGTTTGCCCAAAATAGCTATGGACAACCAATTTAGATGCAGATACTTGTCTTTAAATGGCAGGATTGAATGAAAGATTGAATGGGATGGAAAATGTGGAATATGTACACCAAAATTATATAAAATTAGGCTAGTGTGTATACTTTTGACATAAATGGAAGTTGAATTCACATTACTATCTAAAATTGAAATGATTTATTTATAAAATGGTATTTGTTTGTGATTATCATATTTAACATAAACATTTTTTAAGAAACAGACTATGTTTTATGTGTACTAACCGGGTATAAAACGAATTAATTGTAGTTATTGTTTTCTGAGTCAATACAGATAAAAATGTTAAAAACATTATATCTTCCCTTGAAATAAACACACATACCTAGTTTAGTCATGACATTCTAGAATTATTGTGCTGTTTTAAACACAATGTTTAACAAAGATGCCCGATAAATTTTCAGTAGTATAATATCTATGTTTTTTTAATTTGATAATTTAAAAAATAAATAATTGATTCTAATATTATACAATAAAAAAGTCTGCATTACATAAAGTTATTATTAATAATAAAGAGTTTTAATTTTAAAATCATTTTAATCTTTTCTAAATTAAACCAATTTATTTGTTTTGTTAAAATATTTTATTTATCAACTAATATTTTAATTGATATATTTAGAACGAAGGAACCCCTAAATGCTTTATTTAATAGAGAAATATCCTCATCATCTACATTAATTTCATCATGTAGTGTTTTTATTTTCTTAAGTAATGGTTCGTCCATGTCACAATCAGTAGGTAAAGCCTCATTCTCCTTACAAGAATAAGTATTAAAAAAATCAGTAGTTTTATCAACTACACAAAATTTTTGTGAGATTTTAGAGTCAGCATCAGGGAAGATTCTCTTACTACGTTTCTGGAGTAGTTCATATCCTTTCTCATAGAAGTCCATTGACACACCAATAGCCTCTATAACGGCATTCTCGGTATACGAAGCCAACAAAAGTTCCAAAACAGCTAATACGTCCTTGGCATCATATGCGCTACAGCGACTAAAGCTTTTCATACTTTCTTTATCTTCAAAGATTCTAAAAGTTAGAGTCAGCATGAAGCAGCGCTCATTTAGATTTGTATTTGGACAGTTAATGACTTTTTTGCTTCCTCTTCTTCGGCTAATTTCTTCTTTGTTGTCCTCCTTGTATGCCTAAAAATGTCTCTTAAAACGGACCTATAAATATTAAAGTATACATCTGATTCTTTTTTCCTTTCTAAATAAGAAATCACTGACTTTTTAATTACATTAACAGTCATATTCTTAAATAAGTATTGACGATCTTCAAAAGGTTCATAGTTAGACAATGTTAAAGTTCTCTTCAAATGAGATGTAGTAATTGTCTCAATTGAAAACATCCTAATGTTATTGGAAGATTGGAAATCCGTACAACTTGGCATGCGTAAAACTTCAGTAGCACCAAAGTCTGTATCATCTACAAAGTATCGAGAAAATGCCAATGCCAGTTCCAAGTCGAAGGTTAAATCAACCATGTAAGTACAACTGTCAGGTTTAACTCCCTTGTGGACAGATGAGCCAGAATTAAAAGCTCTGAAGATATTTTTGACGTCGCTTATAGTCATCCTTCGTCGTCTTCTGATAATTCAGTCCTCAATTAGTATTTTTGAAATGTTATTCCTACGAAAAAATGGGTTCATACTCCTACGAACTTTAGTGACAATACGTAATTTTAAAACTTGTTTGTAAAAGTAAAATCAATTATTATAAGCAAATAAATTTATTTTAACAGTTAACAATATTCAAATTCAGTTTATAATATTAATTTTTTTAGTTATAGTTTAAAATAGTGGCGGAAATTACTGTAACCCGCAATATTCATTTTTTACTTAAAAATCCATATTAATATCTTGAAATACTATGTTCATATAACGGTATTTGCTCTCAGTTATGATATTTAACATAAACATTTTTTAAGAAACGGACTATGTTTCATGTGTACTAACCGAGCATAGAACAAATTTGATTTAATTAATGTTTTCTGGGTTTTATCAGATAAAAAAAGTTAAAAATACAACATCTTTCCCTAAAATAAATACACATATTTGATCTGACAATGCTTTTTTAGACTCGGCGTGTTGTTTTTAGAAACATTCTTTAATAAAAATACAAGATACATTTTCCATATTTTAATATTTATTTTTTTTATAAAATCGATATTTAAAAGGTAGGTAATTGATTATTGTATTACAGAAATAAAAATTTTCTCATTATGCATTCTGTTATTAATAATAGAGAGACTTAATTTTAAAATAATTTTAGAGTTGGATACATACTATCTAAAATCTTCCCCTATTTTCCCAAACTTAAGGCGCGGTAAAAACAGGCGTATAAAAGAAAAAAGAAAGATGACAAAAGAATTACTTTTCACAATAATTCATAAGCCACGTCATCTCACTAATTTTCTTGAGATTTCAGAGCGCGCACCTCGGATTATTGTCTAGGATTCTAGGGGACACGTGAGAAAGGAGATAATAAAGATTTTGTAAAGGTAAATAATAAATATGTCATATTGTTTGCACTTATGGGGGATATACTCCACACATAATTTATTATTAATAAATTTTAACTTTAGTCCTTTCTAAATTAAACTGATTTTAAAAAGTTTCCACATATTAAATTTTCAACAAATTAAATTTTAGAATGATATAAATTATACAAATACTAAAATAATTGAGAATTACAGAGATAAGTTTTTAAACATTTTGATTATTATATAATATTATTGATAGAAATTATTAAATTTCTACGGATTAGAAACAACTTATTTTGAAACTATATCGTATTTTGATAAAAAATATAAGCATTGAATTAATATACAAAATACCTCAGAAACATTAAACATTTCAAATGAAATAATGATATTGGAGAATGTATAAAGAGATTATAAATCCTTCAGAAAAAAAATATAATGAAAAAAATGACAAATTAATTATTCTTTTTTGAATTAAGGGATGAAAATTGTTATACCAATTTTTAAATGCATTTATAAAGATAAGGCACTATATTTTAGTAACTTTAAAAAAAACGTAAAAATAAATGTTCTATTGAATTTAAAAAATATATTTTATTTAATCCTATCCAATTTTGTATATATTTTAAACCAAACTTTATAATTTTATATAATTGATTATACAATATGAAAAAAACATTCTGACTATACAACCTATGATAAGACAGCGATTCATTGAATAATGTTATGAATCATTTTTTTATTTTGTATAATACATAAACATTAGAATAATCTATAAATAAAAGTCTATTTTAAATAGTTAAGTAAACATTCAATTTGCTAGATTGGGTATTTTTTTAATGGATAATGATACATAACCATATTCGGAGGTAGTTTACAGCATTTAGAAAATTTTTCCCTTTTTTAAGTATTCATTTTTTGTTTAGATTTATGTCAAATGTTTTATTTAATTGAGTTATAGTGGTTGAAAGAGTAACTATTTCATCAAAAAATCAATTTTTCATAATTAATTGACACAATTGAACTATATATTAACGAAAAAAATAGAAAAAACTTTTTAATGCTCAACTAAAGCGAGACTGATAACTGTTTGGTTGTCGTATTAAAGACCAAAGATGGGATAATTTTTAAGCTTAAAAAAATTTTTAGTTACTAACTTGTAAAAAAATTTTATTAAATACAATAAATACATTAAAAATATCAAAAAAATATTTAAAAATATAACCATTAAAATGAAGAAGCTTTAAAATAATTTTGCTCCCGTTGTAATCCGGTTGGATTCAAAGGGACCCCTAAAAAGGATCCCAAATGTGGAATTTAACACTGGGTATATAAAATTAAAACGTTTATTAACAGACAGGTATCTTATATATAATTACAACAAAAACTATCTATTTATCTTATATCTCTCTCTTTTGCAAGGAAGAGTGTCTTGTCTTATCCTGGTTATTTCGTTCTTCTCATTTGTCTTCTCTTTCCGCTGGATAATGTTACCACAGTTTCTCTGGGGTTTACACCGTTGCAACATTCTTCTGCTAAATATTTAATTTTTTACTCCTTGTCGTTTTCCTGACGTCTACACACAAAAAATAAAAAGGACAAATCTTGACTAATATATTTAAATTGCAACAAAGTGCCCCATCATTTTAAAAAATTCATTTTTATTAAAATTTTAGAAATATCAAGCGACAAAAAAATGATTTAAATGACGCAAAATATTAGGTTGTCGCAAACATTTTATCGTTATTTACAAAAACATGTATTTTTCATTTTAAATTAATATAACTTTTATTTTATTCTGATACTTTTATGACATTATGCTCATCTTAAATCTTAATTTGTTTTTTTTTTATAAAATACACTATTAAAAGTTAATCACTATAAAATTATTGATGTTTTTATACAAATATTATACTAAATAATCTACTAAAAATAATAAATTTAAAAATTTCATAACAGTAGTAATGAAAAGCAATATTTATTTACTCATACAAAGTATTATTAATTAAAGAACTATTTTAATATTTGATTTTATATTAATTAAAATATATAAAAGTTATTTTCTACTATAAATAAAATCCATATTATTTTATACCTTTTTATAAGTTTTATTTTTAAATATAATATTTAAAGACATTATGAAAACAATTTGTCCTACCGGGTACTCAAACTTTCATAAAAAAATATAGTTTATATTAATTCAAACTATTAAAGCATATAAAAGAAATGTACTTTGATATGTTAAAAATACTTTTTTATAAAAGTATTTATACTTATACATATAAATAAATTCTAATCCTGTATTCTAAAATGTATTTTAGAAAACAACTAAAGTTCTAAAATAAAAATAATATATTAGAAAAATAAAAGTTTATATTACTAAACATTTAATTATTGCTTTTACTTTTATGTACAAATAATTGCGACAAAATTAGCAGCAAATCAAGAAAATTCAAATTTTATTAGATGGGATAAATTTATTACATTTTTTGCAAACCTGTGTCCTTTTTATTTTTTGTGTGTAACATTCTAAAAATTAATTTGTCAATAAAAAATATTTCAAAAATATTATAAACATACATCAAGGTAGTTGGTTAGCCTGTTGTTGAGATTACCAATTTCATTTTCGCTTTGAACAAAAGTACTTCTTTTCAAAGAGGTGTTATTATTAAGGTTTACGTCGGCAGAGGCTGAAGATCTTTCGGTGTAATAGACATATCAGAAATGTCTGTTGTTAATGATTAATGACAAACAATCTTACAAAAATCAAACATATATACAATATCAAATATAATATAAACTATCATAATAATAATGATAATATTCAAAATTATGTAAATGTACATTTAAACATAATATTTTAAAGAAATAAAAAAAAATAGTATTATTCTGTTATTTGGGGTATAAAAATAAAATGATTATTATAAGGTTATTTATTGAGGTATTAGATAAAATTATAAAAATTTAAATTATATATTATTTAAAAAATTTAAAAGAAATTTTTATTTAAACTAAAAAATTAGATTTATGTCACTTAATGAATTTTTTTTACTTATGTTTTAATTTTTTTCAAATTGATTAGTACGATTAAGGATTCTTTGATTTGATTGTAGTTAAAAATTATGTTACTGTGTTTCTAAGCAGCACATTGTGAAATTATAAAATCTACATCAATAAGGAAATTGCATTAATTTTAAATTAAATTTTGCGAAAAACTTAAGCAATAATGTTTAGAAAATTTACAATCAACGGGGTGTACTTCAAAAACTTTATATACAAGAAAATGTACTTTTCAAACGTAAAAAAATCGATTATACATTTTTTTCTACGTAACTTACATTACACATGTACGAGAATATAAGAAAATATAAAATAATAAGGTTGAAAATTTTTATTTAATTCCAAGTTAAACTAAATAAGTACACTATAATATTCAATTAAATTTGAAAAAATAAAGTTAAATCATTAGATACTTTAAAAAAGTGAAATTTAAATGATATTCTCAGCGATATTGTTAGCGACCTCACAGAATTTAACTGCATCATCACTACTTGAGAATCTTATACAATACGTTTCAGGAATTGTGTTATGTATATCATCAGAACAATCAGTTGCCTTAAATAGGACAACCTTATCCTTTGTCTGATTGTAAGTAAATTTCATATGTTTATATAAACGCATATTGGCACATAACTTTTGAGTTTGGTCACGTCTCATAACAATACGATGAGAATTTGTTTCAGGATGCTTCAAAAGTCTTAATTCACCGGTTCCACGTTCTTTCCATTCATTTTTACCACTCTCAGTTTTCATAATGTAAAGGCGAACTTTGTGTGACAGTAATTTCTCCTCATCTTCTTCCCCTGTCTTGACATCAATAAGATCTGGTAACGGAATAACAGGTTCAAAATAAATATCTGGTTGGTAATCATCTTCCTCATTCCCTTCATCTTTATCGTTTTTCTCTCCTTTATCTTCAGTTGACGAGAATACTTTGTGTTTAGAAGGATCCACTTTGAATGGATCTCCCTCACTTTTAGTAGAACCACTCAAAAAATTGCCACCAGATTTGGCAACTGTACTAAATGATACAATTTGAGAACCACCGCCAAAGACACCTCCGGACTTATTTGTTGTTGTCTCTGAATTTGTAGCATCCGTTTTTCCAGAAACACTACCGCCAACATTTGATCCAAAAGTACTAGACCCAAAGATTGGCTTGGTATTACTTCCTCCAAATGTTGATGATTCAGTAGTAGAAACCGCAGATTTGCTATCATCACCAGATTCATCTTTCTTTCCAAATGAAAATGGCTTTCCAAAGAGAATTTTATTCTCATTTGTCTTGCCTCCTTGGTCACCTCCCTGTTCAGATGTATCACTTAGAGACGCTCCAAATGTGTTTTTACCGAATACAGACTTAACATCAGTAGATACTCCAAAAATACTTTTACCGAAAACAGGCTTATTTTCTCCAGACGTTTCTTTTTCCTCAGAAGTTTTAGATGTATCTTTAATAGATGCCCCAAAATTACTTTGACCAAAAACAGATTTCACATCAGTAGCTGTTGTTTTCTCGTCAGATGTTTTTGGAGTATCCTTAAGAGATCCACCAAAAGATGTTTGTCCAAACAATGATTTATTATTATCATTAGATGGTGTGTTAGATTTTGCACCACCAAAAAGTGAAAAACTACTATTAGGTGTTTTACCTGGAGTAAATTGAAAAGGGGATGGTTTGTCTGAAGGTTTAACAGCAACACCGGCAAATGAAAATGGTACTTGCTTTGGTGTTTCAACATTTGTAGAAGAATCCAAAGAAGAGGTGTTATCAGATCCTTTAGTACTACCAAATGAAAGCGTAGTACCCTTGTCAGTTTGTTTGTTTTGTCCAGACGTTGGTGTGCTTATAGTTGTGGATTCTGTGTTTCCAGAAAATATCGAAAAAGGCTTCGCAGATTCTTTATTCTCAGAAGACAAGTTTATTCCTTCGAATGCTTTTGCTTCATTATCCATGGTCTTAGTACCGAAAATTGACTTAGATTTATCGTCACCACTTGAGGAAGTAGAACTTCCAAATCCAAAAGAAAATTGAGTAGAAATAGGACTAGTAAAAACATTTCCCTTCAATGTAGCTTTAGGTTTTTCGTTACTAACTTTACCGCCACGAACAGCATCACAACATAAACATTTAGATGTTGTTGGCGGGTTGTCAACGTAACAAGATTCACAATTCCATGATCCCTCAACTTTCTCAGGAACTTTAAACGATTGTGAACCACCATTATCACACTCTTCTGCTGACGAACCATAGCTCTCATCGGCTTCATCATCGTCCGATTCGCCATCTTCTTGGGTGTCGTTATCTTCACTGAATTTTTGTGTCTCACCTTTTTTAGATCTGTCATCACTAGATAAAATAGACTTAGATGACAATTCTTCCTTAACTTCATCTTTTTTAGAAACTTCTGACTTAAGAACACTAGATTCTGATTTCTTTAGAATTCCAGAGTTCTCATTTTCAGCAGCTTTTGAGAAAATTGATATAAACTTAGAACAATGTGATTCATCCCCAAACTTGGCACATAAAGTTACATGGGCTGGTTCATCATCAGAATTGTCGAAACATTTAAATAAACAAACTTTTGTTGCATTAGATTTAAGCCGAATAGTCATTCCTTTAGTAATTAAGAAGTTTGCACAAACTTTATGAATTTGTTCTCTTCTCATAACAACACGAATAACTCCAGTGGTCTTATTTTCCAAAATTTTTATCTTACCAACACCACGTTCTTTAAACTCTTTGAGATTCTCATCAAAACGGAAAAGTTTACATTGTTCTTGGAAAAGAACATTTTCATCTTCCTCTCCAGTTTTGACTTTCACAAGATCTGGTAATGGAACAACAGGTTTAAATTGTACATCGGGTTCGAAGTCTTCTGGAGCTTCGTCATCATTCTCCAAAGTGGACTTATTAGCATCATTGGCTTCTGTAACTGTTGTGGGAGCAAAAAATGGCTTTGGTTGTACTTGAGCCTTACCAAAAATTGATTGAGAATTTGTGGTGGTACTAAATAATGGTACTTGAGATGCAGGAGGAACAGAAAAATGTTCCTCTTTTTTAGTTGGTGTTAGAACATTTGTAGGTGGAACGACCGTTGGTGGCTGAGACAGTTGTGATTTCAAAATGTAATTTCCTTGACCCTGGTTTTGTGCAACGATATGTCCAGTAGGTTGGGCCGCAGGTTTTGAGTTGTTTGAATCAACCATACCTTGAAGCATTGATAATGGATTGCATTGTTGTGCTTGCTGCATTTGCATCATTCTTGCAATATTCTGTTGTTGAATAACTTGCTGTTGAAAAGCAGCCATCTGTTGCTGCTGTTGTTGTTGAATTTGGAGAACTTGTTGAGGAGTTAATGTTGAAACTTGAGGATTGGCAGGTGCTTCTTTCTTGAGAGAAGTTGCTATTTCAAAAACTTTAACTAAACGATCCATTTCCAAATAATGCTGTTGTTTAACTTCTTCTAATGTTAAAGAGTTATCATTTACAGACAAAACAGCAACACGCTCACCCAAGATTTTTAGACCTTCATGAACTTGTTCTAATGAATTTTTTACCTCATTTAATTGACGTCTTGTATCATTGCTCTCATAAATCATCTGCCTTATGAGTTCCCCAAGAGCTGAAGTGTTAGCCTTAAGATAAGCTGATATCTGGTCACCAATGTTTGCAGTCTCCTGTAAACAGTCATCATAAATTGGCATAAAATAGAAATAAAGTAACTAACCTTTTCACTACTTATATTTGACATTGTTAGAAAAATGTGAGATTAGATATTATTATCGACACAACCTATAAGTAAAAAAATCAGTACATTTATAAATATAATCAAATTGAAAGGGAAAATTTAAATGTTAGAAAAATGATACAGTATATAATATTTTTTAAGACGAGGTGAAAAAAGGCCGTAAACTCAAAAATATATAGATAATGAGCGTCGTCAAAATATCTTTCTAAGAGAGAGGGAAACACGGCACATCTCATATGGAAGATTTGGAAATATGATTTCTTGCGTCTTTTATACATGATACTTTGTACCTATAAAGGCGCTCCAGTACTTAACCTCGTGATTTAGCATATTGTGGTAAATGTATAGATTAGTCTCTGTTTGTCTCATTCTACTTTGGATTTTTTTAATATTGGCTGTTTATGTAATTTGTCAAATACCACTATATGTCTTTTTTTTTACATTTGTTATAACGAAAGCACAGTTTTGTTTTGCTGTAAAACATTAGATAAATATTTACGATCTTCATAAATTAGAATTTTTTTTATTTAGTGAAATTCAAAAAGATAGGGAAAAGTAGTTTCTTGTATTTTTATGTCCTAGAAATTAAATTTGTATGGTAGCTTTTTTCTGACGAAATATTTTTATTATTTGGGAAATATTTTTTGAAATACGTGCGGAAATGTTTTCTTACATATAATTTGTTTTAAAGATTCTCGATCTAAAGACTGTGGAGAACTATGATAATGTGGTTATTAGTGGTACTTTTACTTTCTTTTTGTCAGTTTGCACTTTCTTGTGTAATGTTTTATAACAAATATTACTATAATGAATATCATTTTCTACCGCATTAATAACCATAATTTTAGTAGAACGAGCATTGGGTAAAGAGGTATGGCTACTCCGTGAAAAATAGAAAAAATGCAGTAATTCAATGTGAAGAAGATTTTTTAGCAGTTCTTGATTTCTCTTGTTATATTTTATGTATAGAAGATAGAATTTTATATTTCCTGTGAAGGTATAATATCCCATCATTTGATTTGTAGATCATTTTCTAGTTAAATTTTATTCATGAAAGATTGATCTATTTGAATGAAGAGGAGAATATTATTGAGTATGTCGTAAAAAATGACTCATTGTAATTAGATTATTGTATATAATAAAAAGCGATGTTTAACTTTCTTATTTTTGTGGACTTATAGACGGAGGTATTTAATTGGAATGATGGTTTACGTAGTTTATCTACATGATTTGTTCGAATTCAATTCACTATTTTCAAGAATAATATAGTTTTTTTATTCTGTATTTATCTGACATAACTAAAAATAAAGCTGTAAAATTAAAAAAAATAATTTCTGACTAGTTTGAAATAGAAAATGTCTTAAGGTTAACAAAAGGTAGCATGATGACGGATATTGAATTTTTAATTAAATACAATACAGTTAATTTAAGATATTCTTTAAATGTTTTTTTTTGTCATTTCATTGAATTTCTAGAAATTTAACAGAAAATTTAATTGTTTTCAATTTTCTACCTAGGTTGTCGCATATTTATGCTAGATTTGCGTTGGCCGTATCAGTAAGTGATGACATTTGAAAATCCATAAGCCTCCTGCATCTGTTTCTTCAAACGATTTATCTAATTGTAAACCAATAAATATTGACAAGTTTGAGGAAATACCAAGATCAAAATTAAAAAAAAAAAAAGTGGATTCGAGATCAATTAATATTGGTGTATTTCATTATGAATTCTGTTTAATAAAGTAAAACACTATCCAAACTTGTCTACATATGATTCGCTTTAAAAGTACTTTATCAATTGTAATCATTCATCAATACTATTTATCATATAATAATACTAGTTTCATCTAGAATTTAGTTAGCATATATAAAGTAAATTACCAAAATGCTTTTTTAAAGAGGTTATTTACATACTATTCTTTAAATATATTTATTTAATTATATCCGTACAGATATTTAAGGGATAACTTTATTTTTTAGAAAAATAAAATTTTTAATAGTTTTCAGTCCTATTTATATTTCGCTAATTTACAAGTTATGCCTTTTTTAAGATTTGAGAGCGTTGTATTTATCTTGCAAAAAGAAGTTTAGAAGATTTTCTTTAACGTCATATTAATTGTTTTATGATAGTACTAAATTAGAATTATGATCATGACTTTAAATTATAATTTACTTTTTGTTGCATAAATAAACTAATTTGATAATTCATTTGGTTTCTTTCTATATAATTTTTTTTATGGTTTGCCCATGTTTTCGCTAGTTAAAAGGTATATTTTAAATAATAAAAATGCATATTATTTTTTCTAGTATTTATCAACTTTTCAGTTAACTTTTATAGATTTGTTTTTTCAAATATAACATATAATACTACGTACTTTATACATTAATAAAACTGCATGTATACATTTAAAGAAAACATTTATATGATTACATTTTTTCATATTTAAGCAAAAGAAATTTGCTAGCATGTTGTATGGTTAAATCATATCACGAAACTGAAAGAAAAATAAATTTATTGGATATTAAAAACGTGTAAAGATTGTGTTTAAAATTTCAGTTTAAATTTTCTTTCTATAATACAATTGAAAATTAGGTATTTCTGTTTTTAACTTTAGTATAAATTAATGTTTCTTTTTTATTTCAATAATTTTTATCATATCAATCTAATGTATAAATATTTTGACGTTTACATTAATTTTAACAACACTGTAATTTACAAATATGATTTTTAAATAAACATATACGATGACTTCTTAGAATAACTCTTTTGAATGTTCAATGAGATAACTTTTTGTTTTAATTCCTTGACTAAAAACAGCATGCAATTTCGGATTTTTTCTAGGTAGACTTATTCATAAAAACGTGGTATATTGTGTAAATTGTTAAATAGTCATATGTCCTTTCAATATAGATACAAGGTATTCTATAATTCGTGAAATTTTTATCATAAACTGTTGCCAAGTAACAGGCCATATTCATATTGCTAATAATATATTAATTTATTACACTTTCATTATGACTGCAAAAAACCATTAATTACTACTTTTTTATAGATGTTTTCTTTTGAGAGTCAAGATGACGTAGATGTTAGCAATTTGTTACATGATTTTTCGTCCTCTAAAAATATTTTAAAATGGGAGAACAATTTAAGAAATAATAACAGTGAAGCTGTTTTTCAAGACTTTGAAGAAATTAATAAAAAACTTCTTCATCAAACTAATTTTAAGGACTATTCCTCAGGAGGAAGAATTTCTTTAGTAAATTTCATAAATGCTAATATCCATAAAAAAACCACGCCTTCATTTTTGAGAGCAGAAATGGTGAAATTAATTAGAATTCTCAGTAGAGACAAATTTGAAGTTGAACTTCTATTCATTGGAAAAATTCCTAATTACTTGTTATCATATGCTTGCTTTACTAAATATTCTCCAGAAAATGATGAAATTGAAGAAAATGATGATAAGACAGTGTATCTAGAATCATTGAAATGTCTCACCAATTCATTTTATTCATCAAAAACATCCCAGGACAGTGCTACAAACGAAGTCTCTGCATCTATTCTTCAAACTATTCGTGTTTTGTCATTAAAAATTCTTGATGAAATTTGTAACTATACAAATATTGTAAAACCTATCATTGATGTTGATGAATTACCATCAATAAATGTAGATTTTTTAAAAAAATTTTATCTAGATTCATGCCATTTAATTGAAACATCAAAAGGAAACACTAAAGAAAATGTTATTAATTTAATTAATGATCTCCATAATATTCTTTTTCTAATGCTAAAGCACGTTTTTATTCTTAGTTTTCATAAATCAAAGCAACCAAATAATTATTTTGTAACGGAAGAAGCTTTAAGAGAATTCATTGTTATTGGTAAAATTTTCTCATCTTCTGCTTACTACAACAACGTTGTTTGGCCAAGAAAATTTGATAATAATCCATGGTCACAATATTTTAGATCTCTTTTCAATATCTATAATTTATCTGACGCCAAAAGTATGGTAAGTTTTAAAAATATTTAGACATTAAAAATAATTTCTAGGAAATTATAAATAAGTTTAGAGGATCTTTAATAGAAATATGCTCAGATATAATTAATTACGGTTCTCAATATTCAGAACGTCGAGAACAAGATGCTATCAATTTACTAGCTGCTTTTCCTGATCACATTGCTTGTATTGTTAAAAAAGTTCGTGATTCACCACTAAAAGGAAGTCTTGATGAAGTAAGACTACAAAAACATTTATGGAATGGTTTTGATATGGGCGTCCCTTCCGAAATAGTGAAAATTATTGATGATATTCTTCCTCCAGTTACAGAAGATCAACCAAAAATATATACTTATAATCCATTGATCGAACTTCTTCCTGCTAATCTTACAGTCCTTATAGGTTTGTGCCGTTCTTCTAAAGAAGCAAGAAGATACTGTAGAGAGGTTATTCTACCACCTTTGACTTCTAAAGACGTCCAACAACGACCTGATATTGGAAAAGGTTTAAGAAACAAACTCATTCGTCTTATCAGTCAACCAGAACTACAAACTGATAGACTATCAACTGAATTATTATTTATTCTTTGTAAGAAATCAGTTCCACGTCTTATAAAATATACAGGACTTGGTAATTGTGCAGGTCTACTTGCTAATTCAGGTCTATTGGGGAAAAATAAATGAAAAAAAGAGTAGTGATAGTGAAGATTCAGAGACAGAAGACTATAAAAGTATAGAGGATCAAGTTAATCCAGTAACTGGGTACATTGAAAAACAACCAACAACAAATATTTTCGAAAATATGTCGGAAGGACAGAAAGAATATGAAGCTGTAAAATTGGCAAATGCATTACATAAAATGATGGACCTTGGTATTGTCAGTCCTGCTGTCATCGACGAAAAGGGCACCACCAGAGCTGCTACGAGTGTAATGGAACTAGTAAAAGATATTCATCTTAAAGAAAGTGACACTGATTCTAACTCCGATTAATCGTTCTTTTTAACTATTCTTTATGAAAAAAGTTACTGACCACGTTAAATTGTAAATATAACATGTTGATTTTATATATCTATTAAAAATAATTTTAAAAAATAAAAAAATAATGTATGTATACCATAAATTAAAAAAAACAAACTGAATTTCTATATTTTTCAAATTTTTTAAATCTTGTACTGTGAGTGAACCAATGATATATAACATTTTCAAATACTTGCATTGTAACATGAATAAATTCAGGTTAAAATATAAAATTCGTACACTTTCCCGCTGCTATAATTTGTAAGAATTTTTTTGTTAATTAACGGTTGTTTCCGACAATTTATACTATCTTTAAACGATTGTTCAAATACTTTTGGAAAACTGTTTCTGTTTTTCTAATAACATATTTAATATTTACGTTATACACATAAGAAATGTTCAGAACAGTAGCTTTAAGATATGTCAAAAAGCCCTCTTCTACACTGGGCTTTGCTAAACATATGCCAAAAGATTATGTTGAACGAATGAAAAGAACTGTTCCTAAAAAGGTATACTCTAATAGACTTGGAGCTCCGGATATCATAAGATGGGAGTATGTTTTATTAAAATTTAATTTATTTATTATGACTTTATAGAATGCCTCCAGAAGATTACATACCTACACCAAAATATCCTTGGTCAGGTGAGGTTTTTAAAGAAAGTATTGATCGTACTAGGAAATACCACGAATCACTACTCCGGTCAAAGTTCTTTAGATTACGAAAACCTCTGTATAACAAAAGATTATCAGATGATAATTGGTTTATTTTTAAGGGGGATTGGGTTATGGTAATGGTTGGAAAAGATAAAAATAGTGTTGGAAAGGTTATTCAAGTTAATAGAGATACAAATACTGTTCTTGTGGAAGGATTACACACCAAACTTAATCAAGAAATGGATGAAATTGAAAAATACGGCATTCAAAAAATAACAACATTGAGGGAAGAACCACTAGATGTATATAAAAATGAAGTTATGTTAATTAATCCCTATGATGACAGTCCGACTTTTGCTGAATGGAAGTTAAATGACGAAGGCACAGAATACATTAGAGTTAGTACTTCGACAGGGCATGTGATCCCTTTACCAGCAGAAGCTTTTACAACCTACGAGTACAATGAAAAGGAAAATTACTTGGAAAATGATAAAGATACAAAGGCAGATGTAGTTTTAAAAATAACATATATACCAAAATTATGCGCTTTTGAAGATGAAATTATGGAAAGTTTGGGTATAAGGGACGAAAGGCAAAGGAAACCAACTTTCTGGTATTAAAATTTTATCTGTTGTTAATTAAATAAAACTTAGGTTTCTAAAAAGTTATTTTCAATTTAATCAAACATTATTCCAAGACCGCATTCTTCTTTACTTATTCCCTCCTTTTTATAATAACGTCTTTGTAATTTATACTTTATTGTACCATTAATTCGTATGTGTTTCCAATGGTGTTTAGATTAGACTGTCAGATTGTCGATAAACTTGATAAGGCTTTCCTAAAGAGCCTTCTAGTGATTGAGGACAAGGAGAATCATTCTTGTAAAACATCATTTACAGAGTGTTCTAAAGAATTTCTTGAACTAGTAAATGATGGTGCTACTGCGAGACATAGAATTATGGAAAAGTATATAGAACTTGTAAATGCTATAAAGGATTATGAAAAAATCACTGACACTTTTAGCACGAAGATATTTGAGTCACAAACTAAAAACAATGACGCTGAAAAAACTGTTAAACTGTAAGTGTGAGGAAAAATATTCTTTCTAATATTTTGAGTTACATCTGTTAGAGACTCTGATAGAAATGTTAAACAATCTTTGTCGGAAGAAGCCGTTGGAAATGCTCTTGATCAGCAAGATTCCCACTATTCAGAACATTTTGGAATCTATACAACAAAGGACGATGGAGAATACATCTTAAGTTCACTCTCAATTCCTAAACCACCTGAACTAAATTTCAACTATTATTAATCTTTTGAGTTTGTAAACATCTATTGTATTTTTGAGAAATAAAAAGTTAACAGACGTGACGATAAATAATTATAAACAATCTTTTAAATTCTCTGAAGTATCGTTGTGGGGCGGCCTCTTTCTTTCTCTCCAAGGAATGTCTCCTAGTGCGATTGTTTTTACGCATTTTTATAATAAAATGACATTACCGCCAATTTACACATGCTCCTTTTCTTCATTTTCATTTCTTAAACATTGTATTTTAAGTAGACTGTAAAGTTTGTTGAATTCTGTTGCTAGTATTTTGATTTTATATCGCTCAAAGATGATGTCTAATTTGGATAGGGGTGAAATATTTTATCAGGTAAAATCAGTAATTTTGCGTAGACCATTTTTTATCAATTTTTTAGCCATTTGGTGGAGAAAATGAGCCTAATGATGTGGTTAGAGCTAGTGTAACGGAGTATAAGGAGGCTTTAGTTAAGTTTAAAAAGTTTTTGAGAGAATTTACTGTTGGAGGTATGGATATGATATACAGAGAAGCATTAAAAAACAACTGCGTTAACAATATGTTTTTTATTGAGGTGGATATGGCAGATCTGAGAAGGTTTGATGAAACAACTGCTGAACACTTACAAATGTATCCTAATCGTTTGATACCAGCATTTGAAGAAGCTGCGAATGAATTGGCACTAGAACTTATCGGCGGTGAAAATGACAAGGAGAATCTTAGAGTTATGGAACACGTTAATGTTTTGTTAAAGCTTGATGATGAAGCCAAGACTATTAGATCACTTCAAAGTCAACAGGTTTCACAATTAGTTAAAATAAAAGGAATCATTATTTCTGCTTCTCAAGTCAGATCCCGTGCCGTGAAAGTTACTCTTCAGTGTAGAACTTGTTTACACACAACTAACATCGTTCGTGTTAACCCTGGATTAGAAGGTTTTCAATTGCCGCGTAATTGTATGGCTGGAAATGTTAACAATGGTATTAAGTGTCCGCTTGATCCATATATTATTCTCCCTGACAAATGTGAATGTATGGATTTCCAGACACTAAAGTTGCAAGAAAATCCAGAAGATGTTCCTCATGGAGAGATGCCGAGACACATGCAAGTTTATGTAGACAGGTAGGTATTTGAAATTGCTAGAAATTTTTTTTGTTCTTCCGCTTTCCACAGCGTTGATGGTTAAGTGGTATAATTCTCGCCTGCCACGCGGGAGTCCCGGGTTCGATTCCCGGTCAACGCAGCGTCTAAACCCTTTTTTTACGATTTTTCTTTTCCTCAGATACTTAACTGATCAAATGACACCTGGAAATCGTGTTACATTGACTGGAATATATTCAATAAGAAAGATGTTTTCTAAAGGATCAGTGAAGGAGAATGATCGTACGATGTCTGGTATAAGAATTCCTTACTTGCGCTGCCTAGGGTTAGATGTACAAATTAGTGGACCTGGACGTTCAGAAAAAATGCACTTTCTACTAGATGAAGAGAAGGAATTTAGAAATTTGGCTTCTCATCCTGACGTGTACCAAAGAATCGTAAAATCTATTGCTCCATCTATTTATGGTTCTGAAGACATTAAAAAGGCTATAGCTTGTTTGTTATTTGGTGGTTCTAGAAAACGTCTACCAGATGGCTTAACAAGACGTGGAGATGTTAATGTTTTACTGCTTGGAGATCCTGGTACGGCTAAATCTCAGCTACTCAAATTTGTTGAAAAAGTTGCACCTATTGCCGTTTATACCTCGGGAAAAGGTTCTAGTGCTGCCGGTCTCACTGCATCTGTCATTCGTGATCCAGCTTCTCGATCATTTATAATGGAAGGTGGAGCTATGGTTCTTGCAGACGGTGGTGTCGTCTGTATAGATGAGTTTGATAAAATGAGAGAAGATGATCGTGTTGCCATACATGAAGCTATGGAACAACAAACAATTTCTATAGCAAAAGCTGGTATAACAACAACATTGAATTCAAGGTGTTCTGTCTTAGCTGCAGCAAATTCCGTTTATGGTAGATGGGATGATACTAAAGGAGACTCTAACATTGATTTTATGCCTACAATTCTATCTCGTTTTGATATGATCTTTGTTGTTAAAGATATTCATGATTCTAAGAGAGATTCAATTCTTGCCAAGCATGTTATTGAGGTACATGTAAATGCTAATCACAAAGATATCCAGCCCCAGGAAGGGGAATTATCATTGGAATTCTTAAGGAAATATATTGCTTATGCTAGAGCTACATGCGCACCAAGGCTTACTGATACTGCTAAGGAGAAACTCGTTAATCACTATATCACATTGAGAAATCCATTGGACGATAACAGTAAACTAACCAAGTCTGCTATACCCATTACAGTTCGTCAACTTGAAGCTGTAATACGTATGAGTGAAGCTTTGGCCAAAATGGAGTTGAAACCTTTTGTTGAGGAGAAGCATGTCGATGAGGCTCTAAGACTGTTCCGTGTATCTACAATTGAAGCAGCATCTACTGGTAATCTTGTTGGTGTCGAAGGTTTTACATCACCTCACGAGCAGGAGATGTTTAATCGTATTGAAACACAATTAAAAAGAAGATTTGCTGTCGGAACAGCTGTTTCAGAGAACATGGTCATCCAAGATTTCGTCAGACAAAATTATGAAGAAGATATGGTTAAACGTGTTATATTAACTTGCATTCGTAAAGGAGACTTCCAATATCGTGTCCAACGAAGAATGATATACCGGATCAAATAAACACATAAAGATTTTCTTAAATATCATTTGTATTGTTATAACTTGTACTTTTTGTGTAAATACAAACTTTGGTGTTTCGTTCATCATTTGATCATTATTTTATTCATTAAAATGTTTAATATCTTAATACAGTTATTTTTAGTTGTTTAATATAAAATGAATTTAGGATTTCTACCTAGTGGGAAATACTTAATTTATAGTTTTAGTAGCGTTAGAAGTTCTTCATTTTTAATGAACGGCAGTAGATTTTTATCATGTATGTGAGAAAATATTAAAATATATTGTTGGTAGTATGTAAATCATATTATTGATTATGTTGTCCTTTCTTGCTGTTTTATGTTTATTTTATAGTTGAATTAGAAGTACTTTTTGTTTTGGTAATGTCACAAATATTAATTGTGGTCTTTAATAGAAAATCGATACCAATTAATGCTCAATAAATCCCTTAATTTTCATATTTGTAAATAAATATAGTACTATATCTTGCATTAGTTTTCTATTCATGCATAACTTCTGTTAAAAAGTTAATCACATCATTTTTGGTTGATATAAATGTCTAAATTATTTTTAAAATATTAATTGATTTTAATAATTTATTAGAATAAAAAAAATGTATGCTTTATAATTTTAAAAAATTATTTTAGTATTCAAATTTTTATAACAAAACGTTATAAGTAAGAATTGACACATAATAATTTCTAAACAATTATATTTATTTTTTAAATATAAAATATATTTGTGACATTACCAGAAAAAAAGTAAAATATATGTACTGTCTTTTTTTATAATCTTTATATTTTTATTTTAAAGGATTTGTTATTTACAATGAATATTTTAGTTAACAAAATAAATGAATCATCAACTGATCCAATAAATGATTATTTTGGTTTAGATAAAGTAGGTGAAAACGTTTATAAGACAAGGAAGATTAGAACTAGAATTACATCTAATATAGCTTATGGTGGACAAATATTTACCAATGCCATTTCTGCAGCTGAAGAAACAGTAGTAGATGAGATGTCTCCTCATTCATGTCATAGTTATTTTATTAAAATGGCTAATGATTTATCACCACTTCATTTTCATGTAGAAAAGATAAGAGATGGAAAAAGTTTTTGTACAAGGTTTGTAAAAGCGATTCAAAATAATGATATTGTTGCAACAGCACAAGTTTCATTCCATAGGAAAGAAAATACTCCATTCATTCACCAAGAAACTATGCCTGTTGTTCCAGAACCTGAGTTATTATCTAATACACATGATTATGGAGAGTCTGTTATAGCTATGGTAGAATCAGGGAAAAGAGTCATTGAAAGTGGATATTTGAATAAAATGTTACATGTTTTAGTTTCTGATAGAAGACATCTTTTTGAAACTCGTCCAGTAGATCCAGAACAACATTTCTGTTTAAAAAAATACTCTCCACCTGTGAAGCATTTTATTTGGGTTAAATCATTATTTCCACTAGGGGATAACCCAAAACTTCATAGAGCTATGTTGAATTATATTTCTGATTCTAGTTTAGCTTCAGCAGGATACTTGGGACATCTAAGCAATGGGTTTTATCCTTCAATGGTTGTCTCATTAGATCACAACATTTACATCCATCAAGATAAATTTAATGCTGAGGAATGGATTTTGTATGAAACTTATAGTACTACAGCAAATAATTCAAGAGTTATGGCACATGGAAAGTTTTGGACAAGAAGTGGAATATTACTAGCTTCAACAGTTCAAGAGTGCCTGGTACGAGAGGATTTAAAACCTAAAAAGTAAATTTATCCATGTAATTTCTTATTGTCACAAGTATGATCAAATTTTATATTATAAAATTAACAGCTGCTTATTGAAAAACAAATATACATTTAATAAATATTTTATATAAGTACATTTTAACTTTACTTTTTTTAATCAATGATTAAATGTTGGAACTTCTGTATTTTCATCACATTATATTGATAATGGATCCACGTTTCATACGTTTCAAATGGATTTATTTTCTGTTATATTAATTTACTATCAAGATACATAAAAATTTTATGAAAAAGGATAAAGTTAAAATTTATACTATTGATAAATTTTTAAGCTTGGAAATGTATTTTGTAGGTATAATTGGAAGATAAAATTTATAAATGATACTATTAATAATATATTTATATCTTTATACAATAGCATTAAAAATGAATTTTAACGTTGAATTGGAGAATATTTATTATTGTAATATAAACTAAAGGCCTATTTATTTGAAAGTTTTAGTTTTATTCAATATAACTATTTGTGAATAATAAAAATATTTACATTCTTGAGTTCGTAATTTGCTTTTTATAGGATTAAAAATATCTCTAAGTTTGTGAAACATTGAAAACAGAAGAAACATATTGATAAAATTTTTTCTATTCATCATTTTGGTTAATCCATATAGTTATGTGAATGAGGTAAAACTAGCAGTAACACCGGAAACAAGTTCTCTTTGACTAATATTAATTTTAATCTGATGACCACGATTAAAGATGGTATCAGAGCAGGAGTTTACCGTTATTCTTTCATTTTATCATTCTTCTACGACTCCATCTGATGAAAAGAAGAAACCACAAGAAGAAGAAATAAAAAGAAATATTGAATGTGAACAAATTCTTGAAGAAAATATGGATAATTCTTCTTCATTATTAATGTCTAACTCTAAAACAATATTAAAATTTCATGATTTTGATAATAATTCATCAAAAGGTAGGTAAATGAATTTATTGTTATTTATTTTGACTAACGACCTTAATTAATATATATATATATGGCGTGTACATATAAATATATTAAAAAGATGTTTGTATAAATTTGTAAAGCTTTAAAATAATCAACGTTGTAACATTCCATCATTAAATAACAGTTATTTATCCATAAAATATAATTAGACATCTCATTTGATAACATAATATGACGTCAGATTTTTGTATTTTCTTTTTATTAATAAATTTATAATGATAAAATTTTCATAATGCTTAATAATATACTTACCTATAAATATATTCATTATTTTGATTTACTTCAAGGAAAGATACCATATATATGGTATTAAAATCTTTTTTCATTATGTCTATATTTAATCATAAATATTAATACTTGGAAGAAAAAAAAGAAATACCTTACATATTTGTCAAAGCCTTCCCATATGACCTGTTGTAAATAAATGTAAATAAAAAAAGGTACGAAATAATTTGTTTGATTATTTGTAATATTATGAAAGTTAAAAAAATTTACTTTAAAATAAAATATAGTAACATATATAAAAAAATTGTATATAGAAGATAGATAGGAGGGTGTTGTAAAATAAAGAAAACTTTCATATGACTCAGAAAATTTTTTTATTGTAATTTTATATAATGATGTAACTGCAATTTTACAATCATATCTTAACTTTTTTCTTTTTAGAATATATTTATATATAGAAATAATTATGAATATATTGTTGATATTTATGTGTTTATTATATGTATATATGTATAAAAGCATGAATACCAGTCCTAATCAAATTTTCTTTTTCATGTTTCGAGAAACTTGTTAGATTAAAATTCAAAAGTGTCTTTTTAAAGATTTTATTTACCTTTAGTATTAATATTTCACTTGTAAAATTGTTAGATATATTATTGGTTAAGCTCATGTAACAAGTGATTGTTCTTGACAAACTAATATATATTATTAATTTTATCTAGGCACATTAAATATTTGCTAAAAGAAAACAATACTTCTATGGTATATTAGTATATTATTTTAAAGACAGATTAGTTGTTCTTTTTTGTCATTATAAATGATAAGTAGTAAGATCAAGACACTTCTTTTCCTGATTGTAAATATTTAATAATATTATAAATATATTTTCTTTATGGAAATAATATACTATTAGTTTTTATCATTTTTCACTTTTTTATTTCCTTCAATTTGAATAAATTTACTTTGTTTGAAGGTAAAAAAAGATTTAGTTAAGAAATGTAACCTTGTTTTCTTTATAATAAATTGTCATTTATACAAAAATATTTGCAACAAATATTCGTTACTATATCTTAAATCTTACCACTATTTTATTAAAATTTTTATTTAATTGATACTATTAAAAGTATCATCAATAAAAATCTTTTAGGAATTGAAACAGGATTACTGGGAGACAAACGATCCATCCCATTATTATTTATGGAAATGTTTTATTTATTATTCTAGATTTCACTTTTACTTAATTAAGGTAACGTATTTTTAAATTATAAATAAATAGTTTTTCCATCACCATTACTTGTAATGATTTTGTTGTAAAATTTTTTAAATAAAACATTGTATAAAATGTATACTCTTATTTAATTTTGTTGTTGTTTTTTTCCCTGTTGTATATATCTATATATTTTTGTCTAATTTGTAGCGCAATTATTTTTTATTTAACTCAAAAATTGTTAAAATAATACATTATACAATGTATATTAAAAAGTATTCATTGTATTGTCTTTTGACTTTGCATAACATTTATTATTTAAAATTTTCGTCAATGATAAGCTTTTGTAGGGAAGATTCACCTATAATACTACATATTTCATATATTTATTTGTATTTAAAATATTTTTTTTATCATAAAGCTAAAATTTACTTAAAAGATTGGTTCAACAAGTCTTTTTCTTTAACAAATTTCTTCTAATAATTTTATTTCATAACAGTTATGCTACTTGATCTATAACATAAAACAAATTGCAAAAAGTAGGATTGTAATAAATTTATTGTCACTACCACATAAGCTTAATTTTTGTTTTTAATTTGTAGATACCTGAAAATGACAAATCAAATTATTCTTTTAATAAATATATAAAATATTAAAAATAATTAAACATCATTTTATATTATTTTTAATGATTATAAAAAGTTGTTTCATAGTTAATTTATTATCATTCTATCAACTATTCTATTTCCTATTTCATTAATTACTCTATATTAAATAATATTAGGAAACTTTCTATTTCTAACAAGCTTCATTCATATATTTATAATTTTCTTTTCTCATACCACCTTTAATTTTTGCGCTTCTAATAATTTTATCAAATGCTATTTTGATAATTATTTTCTTGAAAAAACCTTAATTACTTTACATTCTTGTTTTTATAATCAACTAGTGCAGTAAAATTTTGAATTTATTTATACTATAGATATAACACATCATAGATTCAACGTCACACCAAGGACATGCTAAGAAATAATTATTATAATTAATTTTTGGGTTGAATACCTATAACCTTTAAATATACTTTGAGATTTTATTAATATTAATGTCTTTATCATAATAACTTTATTTATACATCTTATATATTATGGTTCATTCTAAAAAGTAGTTGGTCTATTTAGGAAAAGAAAACTAAATTAATGTATTTATTTTATAATATATGATTAGAATTAGTCTAAAAGGGTGCAAAAGAGATGAGTATATATGTAGTAATTTTATTGGTATTTCCTAAAACCGGTCATAATTGTAAGAATTTGAAGATTAATTATAAATAATAAATTTTTTAATTTTTTTTTAAAAAAATTATTTCATTCTTAATTCTTTGTATAAAAATAGCTTTTAAAATATCTTTCAATTTATTTTTAAATATGTGTTGAAATAAAACAATATTTTACCGTTATATAGTTAATAATTACTGTAAATATGCATTAGTTTTGTTGTTTTATTATTCAGTTAGCATTTATTATTTCTTTTAATTATAAATAATTTAAAATTTTTTTTATAGAAAGTAAGGAAGGTGCCCCTAAATTACCTTCAAATCCACCGCCTTTAATAAATACAGAAGTGAAATCAACTATTAAGCTTCTGCGTGAAACCTTTGAACCAAAAAACATAAAAAATAATCAAGAAGGAAACAAGTTGGAAAACGACAAAATGTCTAGTGCTGCAAGGCTTGTTCAAGAAGCTACTATATCTGAAAAAAGATGGTCATCTCAACCTGAACGTGTTGTTGAAGGAACACCACCAAAACCAGTAAGTTTTTTTATATAAAAATTGTTAAATAATTTTATTTAAAAATTTTTAATATATAAATACTTTTATTACAACTTCAAAGGATTTATCCATTGTGAGGTATTAAAAATAGTCCATTTGATTGTTATTTTGTAAAATATTGTCTCTATATATAAATATAATAACTGTTTTCTTCCATTAAATTAATATAATTGACAATTTAGCCATATATAGAATAGATAGATATAAATTTTATAAAAATTTAATACCTGTTTACTGAAGCAATATAACTTTCAATTATTTTTAGTTTAAATAGTTTTATCTTTAGCCATATCTATACATTAAATATATCTACTTTATAGAATAACTGTCGTCATTTCCTGGATTTTGTCGATTTTTCATATAGATAATTATAGATTGAAAGGAAATATGATCATACATTTAATTGATCATATTATTTCCTTTGTTAAAAATACTTTTATTTTATGATTTAGAATTTTTAGCGTTTCTGTAAATATATTTTATTTATCTATGAAAGCATTTATATCTTGTATAATATTATTTATTAAACATTTTATTAATGGATAAAAAAATAATTAATGAAATCTTTTAAACATATATGATAGTTTTATTTTTGAATTTATATTTGTTTCATCTTCAGTCTTTACAATATTACCAAACTCATTAATACCAACTTGTTTCAATGTTTCGTATCCCCATGATTTAACAATATCATATTGTTTTTTAGTATAAGCTTCTATAAGAGCCCCTTCTAGCTCCATTTGACTAAATAATACCTCATCAAAATTACTTTCACTTATCATTTTAACAACAGCATTTGTTTCATAATTACTGTCAATATAAATAAGTCTTCTATATAATATTGTATTTATGTCAATGGGAATAAATTTCCACACTCCTTTACGTATAATTTTTGTAAAATTAACTGGAAAAAAAAAGAAACAATTATTTCATGTCTAAAAAATGATTTACTATTAAGTATTATAAAATAGTTCATTTATCTTTTGTCTATTACTTCTTTGTTACATTTTTTCTTACCTAATTGTTTGATATTTTCACATTGTAATGGCATCATTTTAATGTATTGTTCCAATTCTGGATCGTCTCTTTTATATATTGACTGTAGGCGGAAACCAACTAATTTTTCATTATTCTGATCATATGCTACAATAGAACAACCTGATTGTATTGAGTTTGTTGCTACAAATTCATAAACAGGATAGAGTTCTTTTTCACTTAACCCAAAACTTGTTATAAAAGGATCAATGAGAAGAAATCGTTTACTGATACATGATAAGATGTCATCAAAATCAGATTTTTCGGCTTGACGTAGTTTGACATTATTTCCAGATGGTACTACTGATTTAAGAAATGAATCTATTTTTACTCCACGTACAAATGGTGATCTTAAAAGGGAAGATAATGTCATTTATACTTTTTTTTTCTTGTTTGAATGTTATTATAATCTAGAAATAGTCACATATTACTGTTAAGAAATAGTAATTAAGATTTATTAATATAATTATTTTTGTAATGATTATAATTGACTATATTAATTTTAGAAATGCCAAATAAAAAATGTTAAATAAAGAAGAAATTATAGAAAACTAAAAATATTGATATTTAAAAATTTATTTTGTTAATAGATGATAGGAATGAAAATTATAAAAGAAAATATAGAAAGAGTATCCTATTGATCATGCACAAATAAAATAATGACCTTTAAAATTAAATGTACTTTTAAGTTATTATTGTAAAATGTGGGTCTATTTCAAATGATCCTGGTGTTTAGACAGTACACATATATACATATACTATTAGGGAACTGAGAGAAATAAATAAATGAGTGATATACAATGTATATATATAGATTGAATAAATCTCAATATATATAGTAGACGAGGGGACTTCTTTTGATAAGATATTAAATTAAAAGATTGCAAATAACATTTATACTTTATCACGTTTCATTTGTAAACAATAACACTAGAACAATGTTACTTTTCATGATTAAACGATATATAAGATTATTATAGAAGAAATGTATCAAAAAATAAATTTTGTTGATGATGATGAAATTGATAAAAAAAACATTATAAATGTTAGTCTAAATAATGATAGTAATAAAAAAATATCATTAAACATAGAAAAAAAACTAAAATATTTTGTAAGTATAGAATAAAAAATAATAAAATTTAATAACTTTAAATTTTGTAATTCCACTTAAGAAAGATACACAAATGTTAAGAGAAATAAAATATGATAAAATATTTATATATTTTTTCTATTTTAAATATTTATCATATATTTTTTAGGAAGATAATCCATCAACAAAACAAGGTGGTGAAGTAAGAACTGCAGTTACCGGTATATCACCATTTTATAAGTCTGGTATTGAACAAACGGTATATTTTATATTTTTTCGATATTTTTTGATTTTTAATGATTTATTTTTATTTGTAGAAAGCTGAAGTACGTTATGGATCATCACAAAATCTTCAATATCAATCTGGAGATTATAAGGTTAAAGAAAGTCAAGAACATAATCGCATGACAATTATAGATCCTAAAGTTAACTCAAATTCAAATATTCCTGCTTCACAAATATTTCAACAAAAAAATCTTGTTGGAGATTTTCCTTCTCAACACACTAAAAGAAGTTTTATGAATTTAGATCCCTTAGAACAAAAAAGATTTAAGAGTTTAGAAAGAAGACCAGTAACAACAACAAACTATTTGCAGGAAAGCGTTGAAAGGCACAGAGAAATGGAAGCATCAAAATTGAAGGATTACCTTAAGGCAACTGAAAAGGATGCTAATAAGCCATGGGATAAACCTGATTGGCCTGGACCAAAACAAGATCATAGTGAAAGTCTTCGTGAACTGGAACAAATGAAACATGTAAGTTTTATATAATGATGTTGATCAAAATTTTAATTTATTGTTTTTTAGGCTATTGAAACACTTCAAAAGGTAAGTTTTCCCTTTGTGCTTCCTATTATTGTCCTTGTTTTATTAAAACTTCGTCCGTTGCTTGTATCCTAGCTTTTTAATAAATGTAATAAAATATATGTCTAAACGATTGGAAAATAAAATACACTTATATGTGTACATATCATTTATTATTCTTATTATTTACTATCACTACTTATTAATTTATCCATGCAAAACAATTTTACCCTTTGACATGGCATGTAAGATTTTAAATTTTAATTTAATTTATCTTATATATTATCTTTTTATAGCAAGTTTATTTCACAAGAGCAAAGTCAATGAGTGATTTGAGAAGTAAACCAATGCCAAATATAGATAATAATGATCAAACAAATGTTCATACACGTTCTCGTTCTCAGGATCCTGGTTGGTTAATACGACTACGTAAGAATCGATATCTTCAAAATGTTCTATCAAATAATACACCTCAATCATTATCTGGGAGAACAATTAGTGCTGATAACATAGATAAAACATCCTCCCGAATGTCTTTGTTTAGTAACTTTTCTTCAAAAAATATGAGTGAAGGACTGGAAAGGTTACCAGAGAAAGATAAAGTAAGTATAATTAAAATCTTTTCTATTTAACTTTTATAACTGTAACTTTTAAAAATTTTATTTATACTATTTAAAAGAGAAAGATGTAGAGTAAGCGGTGAAGAAAGTATTATTTTAGATGAGCTAAAAAAAAGTAAAAATTTTAATAAAAACTTTATACATTATTAGATATTTATACTAGTACTTTATATTTTTTCTTAAAATTTATAATTTTTAATATACACTTTATCAACTAATTTTTATAATATTGTGATGTGTTTTTTATAGGATCTTTTTGCATCTGAAGAGGGAAGACCAGACAAAGGTGGAGATCCAATTATTTGGAATCATAAAAAGCAACTTCATCTAAGTAAATACACAGTAAGTTTTTTTTAATCAGAAGAAAAAAATGTAAATATTAAATTTGATACGTGGTAAGGCTATATTTGGTAGCTTATTTATATTGTCGTTATGAAAAATCCAATAAATTTTCTTTGTTTATTATTATTATTATTGTGTAATAATTTGTAGAAAACAATATGTTAGTCCCTAGTAAATAAGCAAAAAATTTATGAAAAGTCTAGTCTGATTTTGAATTCTTTTTATCAAGTTGTATATATATATATTCTTTAATCAAAGATTAGGTGATATACTGCATCTCAAAATATCTAGAGGTCCCTATGTAGAATAATTTTATGTCTTACAAAACGATATATATATATTATATAATAAAATATTTTAACAATTGTGTATGGACTGTTAGTGATCAGTATATCTGAATGTCTCTATCCTACCTCTTAGTCCCAAACTAATATATTAATGATTGTATTTAATATTTTGTATGCGCAAAAGCTCTTAAAACGTAAGCAAGCTGTAACAACAATAATACCTTAATGTATAAGCGCTTGCGTAGTTAATATTATTATTATTTTACTTTTAAAAATTATCTTAAACTGTAAATTTTACATTTGAGGAGTATTATATCAGTACATTTTTATCACTATTATGAATCATTAGTTATAAAGAGAAAAAACTATTTAAAACTTCTACAAAAGAGGTATTAACGTTAATCTTGCGTAAAGGTTTCACCCATCTCTTTATTGTCATACCTACACGCATTCTTTAAGTTTTATAAAACAAAAGATATTGTATTGTGTTTGTAAAATTAGACACAATTTGTACTAATTTTTGTATATTTTATTAACTATCTATTTGTAAATTATTTAATTTGTCGAAATTTTTAAGAAAAAATTAAAAAACGGGAATAGGTGATACATATGTCACAGTCTAATTTATTTTATGCCGCAGATGACGGTTCTGGAAAGAGTCATATACAAAAATTAAAAAATGTATATTTTGAGCAAATTAAACAAGATCAATTAAAACATAATAGACACAAAACATCACCATTAACTAATAATTTAAATAGGAATTCTTCTACGCTTAGTCATCATTTAAGGAGTCAACTTGTTTCACCAACTTTACCAAATATTGTTGAGATACCACGTGAAGAGGGTGGTAGTGAAGGAGAAGATGAAAGAACTTCTCTCCATTCCACTAATTTACATAAAAATATTTTGGTTGTTAAAATAATCTAACTATTATTAACTTTTATTTTTTCTTATTTATAGGAACGACGAACAACTTTCGAAGAAGTTGAAGAAATAAAACGTGAAATTCAGGGACCGAATCATACTCCCACCTTTAGTTTATCACAAAAATCACCATATCCAAAAACATCACTTGTAGACAATAACAGTAGTAGTCGGATAAATTATCAAAAACAACAATTAATTTTGCCAGAAAAAGTTTCACAAGCTTCTCAACCAAGTCATATACCACAAAAACAACCAGAACATGAATTTCATGAAAGAATAATGTCTCCAACAATAGATAGACAACTTCATATTCAGACTCAAAACCTACCCAAACCAATATTGAAGCAAAATTATAAAACTTCAACTCAATATCAGGAACAGGAAACGGGTTATACTTATCAGCATTATCAAGATGCACAAATTCATCAAAGTACAACCTCCACATTAAATCCAGGAGGTATACAAAAATCCATGGATAAATCTCAACATCTTGATCCCAGAAATCAAACTATATCACCACAACCACGTAGTGTTAGTACAACTTTTGAAATGCTTGATGAAGAAGAAAGAATTAGGATAATGCATGAAAATCTTAAAAAGCATAGACAAAGGAGTAGTAGCCAAAGTAAAGTGCCAAAATATCCTGTAGCTTCATTTAATGGACCATTTTTTAATCTAGAAGAAGTTTCAAGAAATAATTTTAACTAATAATCATCATATTCCTTATACAAGAGAACAAGAAATACCAATCATAAGACAAAATAATGAGTATAATCAACCAATATATATTAGTAAGCAACATACTATGACTAAAGAAATATCAACATCAGAAATGGAATTAAATAATGATACAAAATTTACAGATAATGCTAATCCTATTCATAATAATGGAGTTGTAATATGGCCACCATTACCCACACAAAGTAATGAAGAACGTTCACGTCCATCATCAGCTATGGCTAAAAGCATGTATGATCCAGAAAGAAGAAGAGAATTTGAAAGACAAAAACAACTAGAATATGAAGCTATGTCTAAACGTGAGGAAGAAAAAAGAAAACATATAGAAAAACAATTAAAAGCAATACAAATTCAACAACAAAAACTATTTGAGCAACAACAAAAAATGATGGAAAATGAAAAGTATGTAGAGGATGAAAAAAATTTCCAAGAATATTCTAATAAAATTGAAAGTCAACAAATGTATCAACATGAGGTTAATGAAATTATGAAAAATAGTATGCATGAATCATATATTTCACCATCAGATCAGCATAATCTTCGTATATATGAGACAAGACCTATTAGTGTTATGTCTGTTGATAACCCTCAATTTACATCTGGAAATGGAATATCACCAAATTCTAATCCTACGTGGAAGAGAACATATGTTTTAGATTCAAATGAAAAAAAGAATATTGAAAAGAATGAAATTATTACTTCTGATGTTTTGTTAGAAAAAGACCAATATGATATTGATATTTTAAAGAGACGCGAAACATTTATTGAAAAACCAGATAAGCCACCAGAGATTGTAAGAATAGGAAAACGTTGGCAACCACCACCTGATGAACCTTATATATGGCCACAACTTAGAAAACCTCTTAATATTGATGCTGAAGGAATAAGTAGAGGCAACTCAAATGTTTACTCACCTCCACAAGATAATGCTGATGAATATACAAATGGGCTCCAATTGTTAATGATCCAGGTTATAAGAAAGAAAATAAAAATTTTACACCACAAAATTCTCCCTCAATTTCTCCGGTGAGATTTGGAGGTCTTCAAACACTTGATGAAGTTAATAAAAGGCAAACAAAACATCTTATTAAACCAACTGCAGATGGAAGTCATAGGCCATCTCCTGTATTTAAAGCTATTAGGCATACTCCTTCAGGAGGTTTTTATCCACATGCTCCAAATGGTATAAAAATAGTTAAAAGAAGACTTCATCAATCACATTCAAATTTAACTGATGATCCTAGTTATGGTACTGAAGAGGAAGATATTCAAATAATACATGAAAGAAATTTCCATGGAATAGATTCACCATCAAGAAGAGGAACACCAATGGGTCGTAGCCAAAGTGTTCATGATTTAGGTAGAGAACAAGAAGAGATTAATGATTGGGAAAAAATTTATGATTTACCAGCTCATTCCTCAACAATTCAAGGTAAAGACATACCACATAATGTAAATCTTAAAAAGAGACTTGCTTTATTTGAAAGTCAAGCTAATCTCATTCAACAAAAGTATGCTGAAAAAGCAAATCGTGAAAGAAGGACATCAGAGATTGTAAGTTTTAATATCTTATCCTTTATTTATTATTACTATATCACTAATGATTGTTGTGTAACTTTTTGTAATCTTTTTTTTAATATTATTTATTATTGTGTGATATTTTTTTAAAATTTAATTTATATTTACCTATATCTGCATATATCTTTGCATCTCCAATTCCTTTCTTAGTGTCAGAGTCATCCATCAAGGAAAAATGAATGTTGCACAAAAGTACCTAGAGGTTTGAATCGAATTCCTATTAAAGATCAAGATACAATTGTAAATAAATTAACTAATACAAATAAAAAAGTAGCAGTACAACAAAAACCAACATTGCATGCTCAAGAACATTCTTCAATGCACAATGTAAAATATCGATCCCCTTCAGTACCCCCAGTAAGTGTGATTACTTAATTTATATATTCTTTAGTTCAAAATCTATTAACTTTACTTTTATCATTTGTTGCACTCTTAAGTTAATATATATTATTTATGTTAATCTTCTTATCAATAACTTTTCACCTTTATTCTTTTAAGACTCTTATCTCCTCTTCGTCAGGAGGTTATCATCAACAACCAAGCCAAACTGTTGATTCAACACATTCTAATCATAGTGGTTCTTCTTACTCACGCAAACAGCATACTTCATATAATCAAGGACAATCATCTCAACAACCTCTACAACATACTTCTACTGGTTCTGGATTATTACGTAGAGTAGATTCAAGAACAGGTCAAAGTTATGGTTCAATTCAACATCTTAATCAACAAACGACCACTCAAGTACCTATTGTAAAACCTAGAAGTAGTAGAAATCACTTACAAAGACCGGCATCTGTTACACCAATGATGGTCACAGAACCAATTGTAAGGAGGATACCCTCTAGATTAGCTCAAGCTCAAGTTTCACCTATTCCACCAAGTTACAATACGGCAAGACCATATGTACCAAAACCATTACCGGATGGATATAGGGTATCTAATAGTGTGAAACCTAATATCAATAGAAAAATAACAAATTATAAAAGAAGAAGTCGTAGTGTCAACTATGATTATTCATTCATTTAATATGGATTTATTTTTACCTTCCACCAAAAAACCTCTTTTTTTTAACACATTATTTTTGTTATTATAACACTTTTATCACTTTTTTTACTACAATAAGATATTGTATTGTAATAACAATTTTTTACCTTTAGAGACCATTATCTCCTTTATCAGGATATCTAGCAGTTTCACCAAGATCCCCACCACCTCAAAATCCAGGACAAACTAAGAGAATGGCTCAACAATTGATGCAAAAAGCTGTCTCAGCACAAAACATCATTCATGGTGGTCGACAATCAGTTCCAGTTAATTTAATGAGACCCTTTACCTACAAGAAAATCTCATCATGGAAATACTTTAATACCACCACCAATGCATAGACAATCAAGTAGTCTAATTTCACCAAACGGATCCAGGTATCTCTAAATTATAAGAAGATAATTTAAAATAGGATATTGTGCTGTAGAAAAAATGATAAAAGAAATTAACATGTATATAAAATAAAATCAAGAACTTCGATAAACATTATTCAGTTATTGCCAAAATAAGAATTATATTTCTATATCTATGTAATTTAAATCAAAAAAATTTTTAAACACATTAAATATGAAATAATTATTTAAAGGTATAATTTTAGAAAAACAATTATTTTTCAGGATAGATAAATATATTAATCGTTTAGACATTTTTTTTATAAAAAAAAATATAAATATATATGTGCTTGTATCCAATGCTTTTGTTTAATGTTTAAATGTATATTTCCGTATTATTATTAATATGTAATTTTAGCAAGTTAGTGAAGCTCCAAGGAAGGTATGTTTTAGTTGTAAAAATTTAAAAATATATATATATGATATTTAAAAGTACTAAAAAATAACTAAAGGTTTGAAAAATTTTAACAACTACTAATTGTTTTCTCTAATTATATTAACAAATGCTTTTTTTTACTTAGGATGATCTGGACGAACTTTCCAAACTTAACAAGAATTTAATCGAACGGTCTAAAGGTTTAAAAAAAGATTTCAAATTAGTTTCATCTGAAATTATTAAAACTGATCCGGAACCAGTGCCTGATATGTATAAGGTTCATTTAACATTCTAAAAATTTTTAACATTTTAGAAATAATAGTTTTTATAATAACATTTCTAATTTTTTTAATATAATTTTAACAAATTTTTTACTAACATTTTGCTTTTTCTAATATAGGAACAGCTAAGAGAAATGCTTGAATCTCGTATCTCAACTGAGACAGCTCCTTCTCCATTAACCTTGAATGCAGCGGCTGATCGGTCCGGTTATGTCACAGATGCTTCTTCAACAAATTGGCAGTTTAACAATTCTTTCTCCCCTAGAAGTATTGTTAGTGTAAATGGAGGTACAACTAAAGATTCACCTAGCATTTTAAAAATCCGAACTAATAACGTAGAGAAACGTTACAATAGATCCAATAGCAGTGTTACTAATTCTATATTAACAACAACAGAGGTTTGTGTGCACAGATTGTTTACTACTTACAATGTAATGCTTTGCTTACAAAAACATAACAATATTTTATAATCACTAATAAATATAACCTTATTTATAAAAAATATTTAATGGTGTAAATTTTTTATACCACAAAACACATTATTAACGAAATCACGATATTAATTTAATCACTATTATAGACCGAACCAATCGTTCGAGAATTTACAGAAACCTATTCTCGCATCAAGGTTCGTAATGACCATGAATCTTCAAATATCAGACAAGGAAATGAAAGAATAGAAAATATTGTTCAAAAACCGGTTCATATTACCAAAGAATCACTATCTCCACCCACGGTTAGAGTTCCACTTCCACTGTCTTCTAGTGCTACTAGGCGTCATAACTCTTCTACCTCACATTCTCCTAATTACTCAACACCAGAAAAGTTAACCACTACTATTATCCACCTTAAGGTGCCACTAGCTTCCTTTTTTCTATCTTTAAAAAATAATATTAATTAAATTTTTTTCAGGATGATAAACCAAAAGGTATAATTAAGCCTGTTGTTACAAAACCAAGAATTACTGAAACCATAAAAAGAATTGAAGAAACTAGAAGAACAGAAGAAGTTGAAAGAAGAGTACAAAGAAGAGAAAAGAAGCATCGTTCTCACAGGTATCACCATGATGATCACTATATGACTGAGAATCACTACAGTGGAGGTATGTTTTTAAATGCTTTATAAGTCTTTAATTTTATTTCACTCTCATTAATATTTTTTTGTTTTCTAAATTTGTGTTGTTTTTTTTTAATATTTTTTTTATATAATCCTAACATATGTACTTAGACAATTTGAAAGAGCGTCGTAAGGTTCTTTCAGCTGAAGAAGAAAATGAAATTCGTGAGGAAGCAAAACAATTAAAGGCTTTACATAGATCTTCCTCAACTGGAGATAAAAAAATTTCAAATTATTATTACAAAAAAAGAAGATATACATCCGAGGAATTAAACGATGCTGTTAAAAGTGCGTATGCTGGTGTTAATGAAGCTTACTCTAATTATAGTTAGTATTTTTTAAAATTTTTCACTAACACTCTGTCCTTGCTTTTTTTCACTGCAATTTCTTTCCCTTTTTTTAAACAACATAAAATTAACACATATTTCTCTAGGTCATAGAAGTTCTTCAATGAATAGAAATGGTTTACTACCTATTGGATATTATCCTGGTTATGAAAGTTACAATCGTTCTTCAACAACTAGACGTGATTATGAAAATGGTCATAATGACGGCCAATATCATTATATGAATGGAAGAATGATGAATCAACAAGGACGTTATGATAGTAGTCTTTCAGATTCTCTTCGTCGTGGTGATGTTAGATATAATCCAAATGGAGAAATTCGTGAGTCCTATACATACGATAATCGTGGACATCGACGTAATTCTAATGCTGGATATGGAATGCATAAAAGTTATTCAACAAGAGATGTTTTCAGAGATAGTAATGGAGGATATTATGGTTCTTATTATAGAAATCCACCAACTCAACCTTTTGTTGAGTTTCCACCAACATTACCAAGAAGACATGGTGAACCTCCAATTCCACCACCACATAGAAGTGCCTCACAAATTGGGAATGGAAAGTCAATATCGACCAATTTCAAAATCTCATTCTTATGCTGATTGGAGTGATCAAAGAAATCAAAATGGAAACTATGCTTATGGTAGAAGACATGATGAAGAAATGTCTAAACTTGAAAATGAATTCCGTGATTCACTTCTTGTACCCCTTAATAATGGAAATGGAAACATAAATGACTATGAACGCCGTGTTGAACAAATTCCTGGTGGGTATGAAGAATATAGTCGTAGTGTTAAAGGGAATTCTGGGAGACGATTAAATCGTGACGGAGTACCCACTGATTTTAGAGAACAATCTCATAGTTACA
Source organism: Strongyloides venezuelensis (assembly GCA_963280985.1). Lineage (NCBI taxonomy): Eukaryota > Metazoa > Nematoda > Chromadorea > Rhabditida > Strongyloididae > Strongyloides > Strongyloides venezuelensis. Next base: position 13,991,328 of record CAUJLX010000002.1, on the reverse strand, counting down.
GTTTCCACAGAGAACAAGCTCATTAAAAACATTTAACTGATAAAATTTTTTAAACCGGATTTTTGGAATATTTTTTATTAAAAATTATACGCCATACTTTTATGAAGAAACAAGAAATATAATTTTCGAATGATATGATGAAAAAACTACTTGCTCATAAAAAATAATACAATTATATCTTAACATTCAGAATATAAACTACATATTATATAAAAAATTAAATTTTACCAAAAAAATACTTTTTATAAAAATTACTTTCATTAAATAAAATTTACTATAAAATGTTATAATTTATAAATACTATAATTTATTATACATAAATTTAAAAAGACGTTATTAACAAATGAAAGAGTGTCAACTTCCTTTTTAAGTGAATCCATATGACTTACCATTAACATTCTCTTAAAGATTAGTAAATAAATTTATATTAAAAAAAGTTTATTATAGTGATATTAATTATAAATCTTGATTAAAATTAATCACTTTTAAATATCTTTTTTAAAAAAGGATATCAAATATGTTGAGATGGTATTGTTTAATAGATAAAAAGAAAATATATTATATTTAATTACCTAAGGTGGTAAATTAGAAATGAGAAAGAAAATCTATAATTAAATTAATTATAATAATGGGTATATATTCACTTTTGATCAATTAATGTTAGTGAAGGATATTTTTATGTTTAATTTATATTTTAAATTATGCTCTCTTCCATCATTTTTAAAAGGAGGATATATATTATTTTTTTGCTTTTTACTTTTGGATTTACGAAAGAAAAATTAGGAAGAAATAATGTTGGTATTGAAGAAGTGACAACGTCTTATTCAAAAACTTCTAATGTTATTAAGGAATTAAAGGATCATTTTAGTACTGATAGTGGAAGAATCAGTCAATTATCTGAAATTTTAGAAAAAATTCATATTCTGATGCATAGAAAAATTTATGGAAATAGGACTTTTAGTAAAGATGTAATTTTTATCCTTTATATTATAATTTTTTTAAGGCTATTAAAGACAAAAAAAAATCTATTGTCATCTCGGCTGCTCAGCCAAAAACAAAACCAGAATTGTCTAAATTTCTTTTTGAAGGTGATATTTTTTTATCAACAAGGCAAGCTAAGCAATTGTTAGATAATTTAAACAATAGAAAAGTTAGAAGTTTAACTAGTGATAAAGAAGTTATATGGAATAAGATGCCAATAAAATATAGATTTCATGAATCGTTAACTTTTTTTACTATTTCCCAAATTATTGAAGGAATCCAATATTGGGAAGATAATACATGCATAATGTTTCAAAATATCCAACAACCTGAAGATGATGATTATATAGAATTTTTTAAAGGTCAGGGATGTTATTCTATGATAGGTAAATTTGGTGGTAGACAAGGAATATCTATTGGTGAGGGTTGTGAAAGAATTGGTGTTATTGAACATGAAATTGGACATGCATTAGGTCTTTGGCATCAACAATCAAGACCTGATGCTGTTAACTTTATACATTTTGTTAGAGACTACATCTTACCATCATATTTGGCTGATTTTGAAGTTAGGACAGAAGATGATATAAATACACTTGGAATACCATACGATTTAGGTAGTGTTATGCATTATGGACCAACTGCTTTTTCCATTGATGGCACCACTAGAACATTACTTACCAAAAATCCTCTCTATCAAATGACCATAGGACAAAGAGAAAAATTATCATTTTTTGATATAGAAATTATTAATAAAGCATATTGTAAAGGTAAGTAGTATTTTAACAGTTATTTATTAAAACGTCTGTTCAAGATCAGATAGGTGTAATGGAAATGAATTGAAGTGTAAAAATGGTGGGTATATACACCCATCAAGCTGTAACACTTGCATTTGCCCCCATGGTTATGGTTCTAAATTGTGTAATGAAAATGAGAAGTCAATTAATGCTGATTGTGGAGGAGTGCTGACTACTACATCATACTGGAAATACATCCATAGTCCAAATTATGAAGATGGTGGTTATGTCGAAGATCAGATGTGTAGCTGGATAATTTCAGCTCCAGTTGGAAAAAGAATTGAAGTCATGTTTGTAGATGATTTTGCCTTTTTATGTACAAGTACTTGTATGGATTATGTTGAAATAAAGTTACAGAAGGACCAAAGAAATACTGGAGTAAGATTTTGTTGCAATGAAAAACCAAAAGATAGTTTCATATCAGAAGGTAATCAAATAGCTGTTATTTTTAGATCTCAAATTGGTAGTGATATTGGCTTTAGAATCGGTTACAAATTTACAGTTAGAAAACCAAAAAATATCAATAATATTGTTTCTACAGTCACAACTGTTAAACCAACCACTGTTAGTGGGTTCAATATTTGGAGCGATTGGGGAAGTTGGAGTGAATGTAGTAGAAGTTGTGGAGCGTGTGGAATTCGTTCTCGCACAAGGTTATGTAAAAGTTCAGAATGCCATGGAAGAAGTCAGGAATTTTCCAGTTGTAATACAGAAACGTGTCCAGAAGATCCACAGTGCTTGAAATGGGAGATGATTCAAAAAGATTGTATCAAGAATAACAATTGTCAGCAAATCCAAGATAAATTAAAAATCTGTAATGAACAGGTTGCTTGCTGTCCTCCATTTTTTAGAAATGGAAACAAATGTGTTAGTGATAAAATTATATTAGGAAATTATGATAAATAAGATGTTTTTAATTTTACAAAGAAACATTTCGTGAAATTTTTAAATTATATTTATGATTATGTAAACAAAAAATTATAATAATACATTTTAATGATACTTAATTTACATTATATACAAAGAAGAAACTTTACAAATAATACTAGCTTATTATTAATTTATATTGGAAAAAAATTTACAGATTCCACTAATAAATTACAAATGTTCTTCTTAAAGTGGAAAATAATTCAGAAAATTTCCAAGATAAATAATTTTTAGAAAATGAAGGCAAGATACTTTAATCCCATCTTGTGTAATTAATTGCAGATATTAAGTCAGAAAATAAAAGGTATGTGAATTTGTTAAAATATTCGATTACCAAAAACAAAAATATATATACATTTAGTTTTCTTAATTCGGCAGAAATTGATTTCTAACTGTATATTTATTTGTTAACAAACATTAAAATTTCAACTAGTTTTCTCATACTATTGGCAAAGGCCTCTTAAAAGTTGGTAAATTTTCAAATTTATATCCAGGTCGACCTGATAATACACAAAGAATGTAAACACAATGATAACAACCAGGAATAAAAAATAAAATCCCAACAATAACAAATAACCATGCTTGAAGATCTATAATTATTAAATATAATTAATATAAAAAAAGTAATTTACCTATATGTGATAAGCAAAATATAGCAATAAAACCAAAAATAGCAATTATTAACCCGACAATTGTTAAGAGAATAGAAAGAATAACAACTTTAATATTAGTTTTTAAGTAGGGATCAGTACAGCAACAACAGAATATTTGAGCTTTTTTAGGTGAAACTCCATTAGTCGGTTGATAATAAGATCCGCAATCTGAGAGAGTTGTGTAGTTATTTCAAATGATCAGAAGACGGGGTATTGTCAGGTCGATATACTCTTGAAGATTCTGTATGTACATTAGCATTATTTATTCTTCCAGTCAAAATTTCCTCATCACCATCATGGTGTTCTGTACCAATTAACTAGAATATATATAAGAAAATACTATTTAAATAAAAAAACCTACATGTTGCCCCTGTGATAAATTTCTAGAATGCCCCATCATAAAATGATAACTCATAATAAAATTGCTTCAATCTAATTTAATATTTTTCGTTGGGGGAATTAATAAAGTTATAAAATATACCTTTCTTTCTGATGAAATAGAAGTAATACAGAAATGTCTGTCTCTTAAGTAATCTTTAGTTTTAATAATGCTTACTCTTTTAGAATAATATATATTTTTAGTAAAAATATTAATTGTTAAAAAAATAAAAGAATTCTCTTATTAAGTATTTCTTAAAAAAAAATTAAATTAAAAATATAAGATAAATTTTATTAATAAAATTACGTTTTTTAATTTTATACAACAAATGAAAAAGTTATTCAAAATAAGTTAAAAAAAAGTAAATGATAATTTAAGAGAAAGAGGAAGATGTATAATAATATATATATTTATTTCCTAATTATGTGTATAATGACATTGGAGTATAAGAAATAAAAGTTTGAATAATTAGTATAGCAAATTAATACTATATGTTAACATTTGATAGGTGTTTTAAAATAATATAAAATTTTAAATTAAAATATTTATTTTATGCATATATATAACATTATTATTTATAGAATAAAGAGAAAAAACAAAACAATTATTTGGATAGTATAGGGATAAATGAAAGAGTTTACAATTTTTAGAGAGAATGATGAGTCATTTATTATATTAAAATTGTAAAGTATTAGTTGCGTTATATAGATAGTCAAATTGTCATAAAAAATAAATATTTGAAAGTTTAAATTTGGTGCAGGAAGAAGTAAAATTGAATATATTATAAAGGTAAATATAATAGTATGTAAAATAAAATTTGTTATAATGATACTTTATTAAAATAGGCATAATAATTATATATTTATGGCATATAATAGAAGAATTGACAAATGAACATTAATAAATTGTGAAAGGACAGTTGCTGGTTGTTTGTGCTGATGAATGAATAGATAGATATATACAGGAGAGAGAGAGTTATTTCATCACTCAATGTATATATTGTATTAACCTTTTGTTTAAATCATCAATTGGCTAACACTTCATATATTTGTTAATTACTGTATATAATGAATGCAAAGTTATATAAAGATATAGTTAATATAAATACATACAATAAAGAATTTTGTGTGATTGATCAATTTTGGAATAGTAAAACATATAATGAAAAATAATTGTTAGCTATTTACTAACTATAAAAATAATTTTAAACATTAATATAATTTTGTACAAACATTATTTCAAAAAATAAATTTTTGTGATTTTTTATTTAAAAAATTAAATGTCAATAGTATTTTGTAAAAGTGTAGGTTATCTAAAGGAAAAGAGAGAACGAATAACGTTATGTAAATATAAGATTGTAAATTTCTTTTTTATAAAAAAAATATATGCGTAATGTTTAAGACAGGGGTTTTCTGTACATGTATTAAATCAATTACTTTTATTTTTTACTTTAAATAATAAAATATAAATTTTAGAAAATAAAGATCATTTAATAAGGCAATTAAGGTATAACAATCAATTATAAGTGATAGGAAGAAGAAAAATTATTTCTAAAATATGTAAACAATACTTTTATTACATTATTTTAGTTTAAATATTGTAGATCGAATGTATAAATAGAAGGTCATGAGATTCTTTAACAACAAAATAAAAAGAAGAACTAAACTATTTGTTGATTTTTAAAATATATAGCTAATAGCAATACAAAACATTATTATAATAAGTTTGCTTTAAAAGCTATCAATTTAGTCGTAAAAATATTAGATGCTACCAGTTATTAAAAGTTTAAAAGAATTTTGATAATGCGGAAATCATGTTAAATTAGCGGCAAGATTTTTCAGTACATCTTTTATCTAGATAAAAAACAACTTATTAAAGTGTGTTATGAAAAGTTTATGTATATTATCTATTTATTATATTATAAAGTTTATTTAATGTAAATTATTATATTAAATGACATAATTTTTACTTATTTCACATGTTATTAAAATACTGTACATCAATTATTATAAACTTTATAATAATATGATATTTAATTCATAAATATTATTTTAAGTGGCAATAGAAATTAAACATGTAATGTTAAATTTAATTAAAAAAATATTATCATTTGCATATAAAATGTAATATTATGAGATTCTTTAAACTTTTCAGTAAGAAATCTTTGGTTAAATTGCTATATTTAAACAATTTGAATAGATAGCTGTAAGTAAAATTTATTAAAATAATATGTAAGTAAAAACAATAGAACTTTTATGATTAACTAAAAGAATCCTTTATTTATTGTTGTCTGAAAGATTAATTAACATACTTGGTAAGAATAATGAAAATGATTTATATCATATGAATCTTCTTTATTTTTACTAAAAATATATTTTATTAATGCTGAATTGTAGAAAGAAAGTTTAGTTTAATGTAAGTTAAAATATAAGAGGAAATCAAAAACATATGTTGGTAAAAAACGTTTTAAGATTTATAAAATTATTATATATTAAAACATTACGTAATATAGTTCAAAATTATGATTTTATAAAATCGTATAAATAAAATGCCATTTAAATAAACAGTAAATGGAGAATAGTGTGAAAATAAATTTATAATTTAATTACTTGTAGATCCTTTATAAAGATTCAAAATTATAGGAAAAAAACAAATTGATTGTAAAATTCTAGTTCTTTCGATAAGTTGAAATTTGAATAATTATAAATACTTAATAGTATGTTTTTGTTCATTTAACTTCAATAACTTGTAAGTATATCAATGTTATATTATAATAAATAAATAAAAGCATAAATGGAATTATTATTATTAAATATAATAGTCTTATTGTAATATTTCAAAGAAGTATATACAAATGCTCTTAAGAATATATTACCATTTCGTTAAAAGTAGTCTTTGAATTAAAATAATAATTAGAAATAGAATCATAAACTGATAATGTTTCATGCAATTTATGTTAATAACATTTATTTCACCAATCGTGAAAATGTCTTTTTACAATAAAATATTGTTTTTTTCCAGCTTATCTTAAATTTCATTTTAACATTCAATATGTATACAGATATAGTAAATAAATGTCCACGCTTTTGTTTATTGTTAATTTTTATAAGTAAGGTGTTGTATTATGATATAAAGTAAATTAAACAAAATAGCTTTATGGTTACTAAATAATGAAAAAAAAAATATTTTTGGAAAATAAAATAAACATTACTTTTAAATATTTAACCTTTATAAATTAAAGTAAAAAAAAGTATAAACATATATTTGATGTTTAAAAATAATAAATAATTACAATTTGGCATGATACTTTTATTAAAAACAAATCTCAAATGTTGACAATTTTAATATTATCAAATATTATGAATTTTATTTTGTGAATCACTAGAATGTATAAAAAAAAACATTATTTAAATATTAGGAAAAAATGATCTTTAGTATTATCTTCAAATTATTTTCTTTTACGTAAGCATTTTTAAAGATAATAAGGTATTTATAAAATACTTTTCAGAAATATTTAATTAATTTTTATTCTCAATGAAAAAAAAATAAACATAGGCATGAAAAGAGATTCACAATAATTAGTAAAATTAAAAAATTTTTTTTTCATTATTAGAAATAATGCAATTATATTTATAAAAAAAACGTTATAATAAATTAGGTACATATTTAATTTTTATTATTTAACTAAAATAAAATTTATATTAATAGTGATTTGATAAATCTGTAGCAGTGAGTAAATATTTGAAATACTATTTACAAAAGACTAGAAAAGTATAATGGCATCTTAAAATGATGATATTTTAATTTATTCTTCCCTCCTTTTCAATAGTTAAGTTTCTTAATAAGTTGCCATTTCAAATTTTTGTATAACTTTTTTTGACAAAGAATTTTTAAACAATTAAGAAATTTTAAATATATATTTTTATTATTAAAAGAAAGGCATTAAATTTGGAATTATTTATATTGAATATATTTGATTTTTGTTCTCCTGCCCGTCTTCTACATCATCTCTTTGTATTTAGAAATTAGAGAAAAATTATAAATTCTATTAATGGGTATTTAATATGCATATTTACTGATCTAAAATATATGCCAATAGGTGGCTGTTGTATTACAATAGTAATGTAAATTGTTCAATAAAAAGTAATTAGTTTAGAGAGATTTACTGTATTTGAGAAGATGAAAAATCAGTTAAACAAACGGCTGTTGCAATATTTATATATAATACTTTCTATTTTTCCAACTCTTTATCACTTTTTATTTATTATAGAAGTATTAATTAATATAAAATTATTATAACACACTAGATTACCGTATATTTTAGTGTAGCATTCTTTATTTAGAGAGAGTTTAAAGGTCACCATTTTACATTTTTTTTTTCAGCTTAATCGATAGGAAATTCTTTCATTTTTATTGTTATTTTTAAATTATATATATGAAAATTTTATTAATATCATAAAATTATCTTCAAGGTATGGCACATTAAAAAGTGCCATTCTATGTAGATGACCTATAAAATATGTATATATGAATGTTGTTAGATACGCGTTGCTCCATAGTACACGCAAAAAGTTTTTTTATCCTCCATTTATACAAATGTAATATGGAAAGTCTTGGCACAGGCCAGTACTATAACATGTATTTGGAAAAAAAATTATGTTTAGAAGTTAATTTAATTAACCTTCCTCTAGAGGTGAATGGTATTTATTATACTAATAAGTTGAATATTTATAAAATATTTTGTGCAGTATATTCTCTATATATTAAAAAATTGTCTATACACGCAGTTAAACTACGTCCTATAGTACCTATTGATTCTCAATAGATTATTCTTTGAGTATTAAGCGTCTACAAATAATATCATTTTTGATTAATATTTTTGATTTTTCCTCTCTTCTCTTCCATTATTCTTAAGTTAACAGAGATTTTTCTATTTTTTACTCTCTATATTCATTTATTATATGTATATTTATATTCATATATATTTTTGATGTACTATAAAAATATTAACATATTAGATCAATGGCCTAGTGTATATTTCTACCAATCTTTTTTAGCTATATTATCTATCAATATTATCACTACAATATTTAATAAAGTTCATATCAATTATTAAATAATTTTATTTTCTTGTACAAAATTAAGTTATTATCATTTTTTGATATTTTAAAGTACTTCCTTTAAAAATATTTTTTCAAAAATGAAAAAATAAATGCCTTATATATATAATTTATTAACAACTGTATATATTATATTTATATATATTATTTATTATTGCTTCTGACAGCTGCAACCAGGACAATTTGAATATATTTTCCTTCATATTAAATAAAATTTTATTTTATCATTTCTATGTGCTTTCATGCTCCAAATAATTATATTTTTGGATTGTAATTTTTTGTCTCTCTTTCTTTCATATTTAAAATTACCAAATACATTGTTTAAAAATATTTATGTAAAAGTATTGTTATTTTTATTTATAGGAATAAAAAAAATATATGGGCGAAGGAAAAAATCGAAATTTGGCCAAGGAATCTGAAATTTCTAAGATGGGTATAAATATAAAAAAAGAATACGGTTTCCAAAAAATACAAGATATTTATTGGGAAAAAATTATAACAAATTCATTACGTTCCAATTTACCATTTATTCCTCGAACTCATTTGTCATTTGGCTTTAGAAACTTACCATATCGAAAGTTTCTTTGCGATTTAGCTGCAAAAGGAATTTTAAAAGAATACAGAAAATATAATAGAACAAAAATATTTCTACAAAAGGCTGAAGGAAGATGTCATGATGATACTTTTACAGAAATAATGTTTAATATAGCAATTCCATTTGGAAAAAGTAGGGATTTTAAGAAAAATGAAAAAATGTTATGTGATGCATATATAGCATGGACTGATGATAATTTTACAACTATACAATTTGAAAGTTTAGCAAAATTAACAGTTATCATGAATGGTGAAGGTTCCTTTAATGGATATACACACTATCAAATTCCAATTAAAAAGGAAAATTTTACAAAGTGTTTCTTCATCATTTCAGGAAGATCTACACAAATTACTTATCATAACAGTGGAAGAAATGGTAGAACATCACTTTATATACCATCACCTAAAAATGAAACCATAGAGATTAGCTTCGAAGAAAAAATGAAAAATTCTAGAAAAAGAAAGTATAATGAAAGTGCTAAAGTTTCCCAATCACCACCACCAACACCTGAATCAATGGATTTAGAAATTGATTCCAGAGACTATATTGGTATTATACAAATAGGTGAATATTATTTAAATGATAATGGTGATTATGAATATCATAATAAATTATGTGGTAAAGGTATACAATTATTATCACCATCACATTTGCAACAAATAGACTTTAATATTTCACCTATCACCCACTTATCAGCTAAAGATTTATTTACTTTAATTAAAAAAATTAAAAAAACAGCTATTAGAGAGACACTGCCTTATTTAATGTTAGAGTTTGAAGTTGAAGAAGTTGATAAATTACTAGAAAAAACAATAGAAGATCAAAAAAAATTAATTGGAACATATGAAATACAAGGAAACATCCATACGACTACACAAGTTGAATATCGCCTTGAATGGAAATCAAATGCTACAGCCGAAAGAGTCTTTAGAACAATGAAATGTATTGCTTGTAATTCAAACTTTGACAATATTAATAATTTAGTTATTCATTTAAATACTCATTATTTACCGTTTAATTTCGATGCTATTATTACTAATTTTCAGATAATCATCAATGTGTCTTTCAAAGGTTTTCCACAAGATCGAAACCTCAGTTATATCGATGCAAAAAATAATTATTATTATAGAAAAAGAATTAATAACAATAGGAGATTTAAGAAAATTCCAAAAAAAATTACACCTAGTAGTACAATTATTTTTATTGGAGGAAAACGAATGAGACAATATGTACTAAAAAAATATTACTATTCTAAATTGAAATATGATTATACTAATTTTATTAAAGAATCATCAGAACATGAACCATCTGATGATGCATTACTAGCATTACCTTTTCCCAGAATTGCTCCCGATTTTGCTACCAGAAATCACCAATCACCCTTCCCTGATTATGATTGGGATGAAATAGTAGTAGCAAATTCTTGCGTTGATTATCCATTTGCAACACCAAATTATTACACTGATAAAAATATGTTAGAAGGAAATTATTATATTGAACTGCCAAGTGAAGAATTTCATTCAGTTAGATTGGAACGTAGTATAATTCAAAGTAAATGTAGTCCAATAGAAAAGATATACTGTTTATTATGGGATAAATTTGTTTATGAAAACAATATTGGTACACCAATACTTCCTCATGAAAATATGTGTAAAGCATTAATACAATTTTATTTAAATTATATTTTTGAAAGAGATGATAGGTATTATCTTCATCAATGTTTCCTAACTCATGGTAATAATTTGGCCATTAATAATTATATTACCGTGGAGGAAAGATCAAAAGTCTTTCGGTTTTGCAGCTTAGATTATATCACTATCTCAGATTATGACGACATTGATTTTGACAATCTATAAGCAATACCAAATTAGAAAACACAAATTTAAAATAACTTTCTTTGTTATTTTTTATTATTACAATTTTTAAGATATTATTTTATTGACACTATCTCCCCAAAACATGTAATTGTTAAGACGTATTGAAATATAAATAATATGGATCTCATATAACATTAAAAAACCTAACTAATTATTAACTTAGATTTCTAAAAACAATGTAATTTTTTTTATATTTAAAACAATAAAATTAAGACAACTTCATTTTGCTAGTTAAACTTTATTTTACTAAAAAAATATTGTCAAATAAATACACCACGCACAAAAATTATACATTGCTAAAAGTAGTAAAACAAAGTGATTAATAATTAGTTGGAGATGCGTGAAATTTTGTAAGCTAGTATAGTACTATAATTTTCATCTACACAATTATCATTATTATCAGATAAAATATCTTTGTACTTCTCAAGAGATAGTCCATATGCAGGAATACAAAATATTGTCTTTACATATTCATGAAGTTTTTTAAACGATGATTTATGAAGTTTCCAAAATTCTTCCACAGTATATGATTCATTTTCTGTTACGAATATATTATATTTTTGACCTTTTGTTTTGGTTGATTGACCAAATGATACACGACCCTGATTTTCAGGTACTGATTCAGTCTCGGGATCTAATGAATTCCCAAGTTCATCCCAAAATTCTTCTTTACCATACTTGATTCGAAAAACTTCAACTGAGTTTAGATATAAAGCTTTTAATAGAAGTTTGTCTCCATAGACTTTATTTTTTAATCCAGTTAATTTTTCTTTAATTACTTGATGGAACTCTTTAACTATTGTTATACAGTTTTTTTTAGTAATGCTTGTGCTGACTTTCTCATCAGGTACATCAAACCATAAATATGTAGTAGATGGAGCTTTCAAAAGGCATTTTGGTGATTTATATGTCCGATCGGTTTTTATAGAAGATATTGGATCATCTAAATTTAGTTTATTAATATCATCATATAAATCTTGAACTATTGGTATGTAATAATAAAGTCCTCTTCCTTCATCAAAAAATCTAGTACAAAAATTTGCAAATATTCTCAGAATATAATTAAGAAGCTGGAGAGATAAAATTTCATCTGATGTCAGCAACAAGAAAGGACAGTACTTAGAAGCAAAATCATTGATATCATTAATTTTTTCTATTGATTCCAAAAATATGTAACACGTATAAGTCCAATGTGATGAAAACGTAAAAACTTTTCCTTTTGGAAGTTTGAAAAAATCTGTTGTTACCGGGAAAGAAGAATAAATAGAATTATAAATGGAAAATAAACTAATAGCCTTAAAAAATAAAGTTTTTAACGTTATCGAAATAGTGTCATCATAAAAATCAATAATACTTTCAATTTCTCTTCTTAAGCATACAATTTCAGAAATCCCCCAATTTTCAATAACTTTTTTAGAAGTTAATGATTTATCTGACAAAATAGCAACAATGTTGCTTTTTGTAATATTATATTTCTCAAGTATTTTTTCAATTTCTTGTAATACACATTCAATTGACCTTCTATTCCCTTCATTTTTTACTACAACAAATCCAACAGTAACAGAATTAGTTTTATATTCATTGTCCATATAATGAACGATTATTGATGCAATAGTTTTTTGTGAATTTAAAGCTATTTCATCAACAGAAAGTGAAATTTTCCCAAAATTTCCATCCCAATTAATTTTATTTGACATCTCCTCAATAAACTCTTTGCTTTTTAATTGATAGATTAAATCACTATTAATCTGTGGAACATCTTTTATATCTCTGCCATATTTAAGAAGATTTTGAAATTCTAGGGAATCAAAACGTTCAATGGGAAAATTCTTTTCTTCCGAAAATTGTATACAAAGACTCGATAAATCTTCATTATCTGGTGTTTTAGCTTTCACTGTATCATCTTGTAATAATAATGGACTATCTGTAGATCTATCCCCATCGGCAGATTTAGGTCTTTTACATGGTGGTGGAACAATATCACCATCAAGTTGTTGATTTGATGATAAATTGTTTCTTAAAAGTTCAAAAAAACTATTATCATTACTTTTTATTGTTTCGTTTCCTTGATTTGTGCTACTTGTGGATGAATTGAAAAAACTACTAAATAGGTTGTCGACGTTAAAACTTCCAAAAGAATTATTTGTTGAATTTTCATCAACCTTTGATGAAACATCCTTCCGTGAATAATTTGTCATATTTGTGTTATTTGGTAATACTTTAGCTCCTCTCATAGCATTTTCTAATGCTGATGGTGTTAAATTTTTCCTTAATATTTCTCTGAATTCTGGATGTTTTGCACAGTGTTTATACAAAGAAGTTACTCCACAACTACTCATAAATCTTCTATTACATGCCAGACAAATCCTGTGTTTTACAGAAACCAACTTCGTCAATTTTAAATTATCTGTTTTCAGTCTCTAAAATTTGAAATGATATTCAAAATTATAATCAACTTACTTTTCTAAATCCACTTGGAAGTTGTTCAGGATTTTTCATTATTTCTTCGACCATTGGATCATGGAGTGGATCATCAATAACTGTCTCATTATCTTCTTTAATTTTCTCATCACTTGAAGAATCTCCTATTTTCAGGCTTCCGTTCTTCTCTTCTGACATATTTACTTTAGAAACTTCATCCAATGTGTTGAATAAATTTGACAAATTAGTTAGTGTAGGTGTAACACTTTGTTCACTAGTTTTTCCATCTCCAAATTTCAAAATATCACATAAACTTCTTGAATCCAATATTCCGGGGGATGGTTCTTTCTTTTTCTCACCATTAACAAATCCATTTTTCTTTGCTAATTTACTTTCAAAATCTGGATCAATTGGTGGAGGATCTACATAATCAGGTGGCACCATTGACAAATAATTTTGAAATGAATGGTTCCCTAAGTGACGAATTAAAATTGAATGGAAAGGTGCATGCTTAGCACAATGTTTAAATATTGTATAACTACTGGTAGATAATTTATATTCAATACCGCAATAATTGCATATTCTATGAGTATCATTAAGAATTCTCGTTAATCCCAAAGAATCACTTTTCATGTTGACAATGATCTAAAATAAATTATATCAATTAAATAAATTAAAAATTTATATACAAAGTAACAATAATATGTAATAACTTTGAAATAAAAATTCTAATATATAAAATAAAATATATTACTTAAACGTATGGTATAAAAATAAAGGAGTAAGTTGCGTTAGGATCCTATTAAAAAAATATTGACTGGTTGGGATGTAAAGGGTAGAATAAACGCGAAATAAATATGATGTAAGATAGTTAAAATAAAATTTGGAATGACATCCTCAAAGTTAAATAAATTGAATGCGAGTTAGAATTCTGCGCGTTAGTTATTGTTAGTTTGTTGAATTGAAAAGTGGAGTAAAGCGCTGCGTTGAAAGGACAGGGAAAACGAAAGAATGAAAAACTAGGCAATCAACCCTAATTCATAACAACGACTTGTGAAGGGAAGAAATTCTGTGTGTCTCTGCACCTTTAGTCAAGTTAACATTTAACAAGAACCCAATAATTTATATATTTTAAAGAGTGCATATTTTAATGCGCCACGGTTAGAAACAAGAGCCAGAACAACGTTAAGTCAACTGACAACTCTATCTTGTGTGTCTATGTATAATAGTTATTTTTAGGCGCTAGAATTGTCCGTTTTTATGAAGGGACAAAAATAAACAATGATGAATATATTTATATGATTCATTAATTAAAAGAAAAAGCTACTAACCAATTTTATTTTAACAAAAAAACAATATTTTTTTCTTTTTGTCATTGTCTAAGGAATTTTTTCATATAAATTTTTTGTGATTTTGTTGCTGTTTCATTATAAATGGAGGAAGATGATGTTTGTGGTGGTGTTAACAATGATAAAGAAGGTAGTAACGGAGGTGTTGGTATATTATTTTTGACAACAGTACAATTATTTTCCTGAGATAAAATTTTAATATTATTACTCTGGGAAAGTATAACCTTTTCTTCTATCAGTAATTAGTGAAGTCTTAATACTGAATTTTTTAAATAATTCTGAATTAGCACCAACATTACTTACTGGAGAGCATTCTTCAAATCCACATTTTTCGTAGAATTCCTTTTTATCATGGGTACTGAGATACATGACATCATAATTAAATTTAATGGCAATTTTTTCTAACTCATTCATCAAAAGAGATCCTAATTTCCTACCACGTAATGTTGACTTTATAATGACACTCTCTACCCAACATGCAGATTCATCTGTCTTTGGTATTTCACACAATTTTGCATATCCAATAACTTCAGGGATGTTTTGAGATTCATCTTTGAATAATACTAAAGACATAGGAGGTTCCATATTGCATGACTACATATAAAAATAGTTTTAATAATCTTTTATGATAAAGATATAATACACAATTGTAATGTAAATTTACCTTACTAATACTTCTTTGACGTACAGTATCAGATCTAGGCCATTCTGAATTTAGTAACAAAACAACTTCATTTGCTAGATGAGGACATGTCGCTAAGGGTACCAATTTATAAATTTCCATTACTATAAAATAAGAATTAAAATTTAAAAACATAAAAAAATCTATACAAATAAAAATAATGATTTTTTAATATACAAAAAGATTATATAATTAATATTAAAATAGAGGTGCTAACTTAATCTACCACAAATGGTAGAAAATTAAGTGACAACAAGAGAAAAATTATAATAAAATTAAGATTCAAAATAAGAGGTATTCTAAAGATTTGAGGAGTTGGAGATAACTTTTAAATATTCTTCTAGATAACTGTATGGTCCATTACCAACTAGTCCTAGTGGATTCGTTGGATGTTCCAAGTAATGAGGAAATAAAGGAGCAGTTAAACTAGTATAGTATAAATCAAGTAATTCAGGAGCAGTTTTTTGAGTTGTGTGATGCCGTATTCCAGTGTAGACTGGAGATCCATAATTTGATGTTGCATTTTGAGGGCCACCTCCTCCTAATCGAAGAGAATGAGTATTTTGGGTTTGCGTAGTATAAAATTGATTAGAAACACCATTAGATTGTGAGATTTGATAGCTCTCAGGCCGAGAGGAGTGGACAGATTTTGTTGGTAAATAGTAAACTACATTATTAGATTGTGCAGAAGTTTGATAGGATGACAAAGAGCCATTGACTCTTGGTGTTGTTGTAGACATTGATGTAGATGATAAAATATTCTTGTTACTTAGCACAGTTGAAGGTCTTTGTATAGCAGATAATAATGCAGAATCTTGTGAACGCTGTGTATTTGTTAAATTATTTGTAATAGTTGGTGTACTAGTAGTAAGTGTTTTACTAGATGGTACAGGTTTCTTTTTAGCAGGAAGATATTGTCTATCAGGATTCTCTTTGAAAAACTGTAATAAAAAATAATATTACAAACGTGTAATTCAGGTATAACTATTATTTAAAAAATGAAGTGTTCTTTAAATACTATTGTTCTTCAACAAATATACATATGGTAAAGATAATATAATAGAATGAATTATTTACAAAGTATAAATAATCTATGTGTTAAAATAATATCGAAATAGATATAAAATTCATACCATAAAAATAGAGATTGTTAAAGTTTGATTTATAATAATTTTTTTCAAAGAAAAAAACAACCTTATTAAAAATGAAACATGTAGAGAAATGTCTATGAAAAATAAATCACTTAGTAATCAACGTACCTTTTTATGTTCTTCTAGTTGTCTTTTAGCCATTTGTACATAAGGTTGCTTTTCTTTGTCACCTAATTTTTTCCATCTTTCACCCATCTGAAATATCCAATAAAAACAAAATTTTAATATATTACAAAGATAATAGATATAGAAATTTCCAGAAAAATCGACATACCTCTCTGCTAACTTCATTAACTTTAAGTTCCGGATGTGATTTGGCAATATTTTTCCTTTCTGCTCTCGAAAAAAACATATACGGATTCATTGGCTTCTTGACAAACTCATTGTTAGGACCGCAAAATTCTACAAGACATTTTTCAAATTGTTCTTCTAAGCTTTCATTTCCTTCACTAAAACTCCTATAAAAATAAATATTTAAATAGTTTATTGGAATAAAAATGATATACTTATTCGATATATTTTATAAATAAATAATTGATCATGCATTGACACTGAGCAAAAGTATATAAAATAAATGTAATCACAACTAATTTTTTTGCTTTATTAATTTTAAATATCTATGATTTTTTCTACACTTTCCAAATATGTATTTATATACATTGATTTGTTTAGATGGTTATGGTGTGTTTTTGTGAATGTACGGAAGAAAAATAAATGACTTACATATTAGAATTTTCACATTGATCATAGAGTGGAGTCTCTGACCCTGATATTATTGGAGAGTTTATAGTTGGAGAGGATAGTCCACTATCATGAGCAATGATATCACCAACTGCCGTCATCTTGAAATAATTACGTAATAAAGGGGTATCTTTGATAAATTTATTAATAAGGTAATCTTTCTATAGATGCAAACAAAATTGTGTTTTGATTGATGCAATAATGCCAAGTATATACTAGTCTAAAACAATAAAGGAACGATGTTCCAATGTCTTTTAAATAAAAAGGAAATCATTTAGGCGCTCTTAATTTATTCATCTAATTTTATGTATTAGAGTTGTTTTTAGAATTTTTTTTCATTTTAAAAATTTCATAGAGATGTGGTTTTTTTATCTCTTAAATTGCTAGATTTTAATATGTAATATAATAAATGACTTATATTTTTCTTTTCAAATATTTTAATTATTCAAGTAATAAAGTGAAAAAACGAAAATCTTAATATTTTAAAAATATATTTAGATATTTTTATTTTAAATAGGCAATGTGATGATTGTAAATACAATTTTTCTACTATTTATCTAAATCAAGAATGTCTGATCAAGAAGAATCAATATCAATTTCTTTAGGACTTGGTGTTGGAAGTACTATCTCTTCAACAACTGATCAGTATCTCATTCAAAAGGTTCTTGGGGAAGGTGGTTTTGGAACTGTTTTTTCTGTAACACCTGCATCTAATAGTAGTATTTCTTATGCGTTAAAAGTGGAAAAGAAAGTTCCGGAGAGAAAAGAACCAAAGCTTAAGATGGAAATTAATATTTTAGAAAATCTTCAAAAACGTAAAATAAATCAACGTTTTACAAACATTTACGATAAAGGAAAGACAAAAACTTTTTACTTTATTGTTATGGAACTCGTTGGAAAATCGTTAGCTGATATTAAAGATATTAGACCTCATAGAATATTATCTCCTGGATGTGGTATTAGAGTTTCGATACAGTGTCTTGAATCAATAGAAGCCCTCCATTCAGTAGAATATTTACATCGTGATTTGAAGCCGGCTAACTTTTGTATTGGTACTCAAGGAAAAAAAAGAAATATTTACATGTTGGATTTTGGTATGGCAAGGAAATTTACAAATAGTAAAGGAGAATTAAAGACACCAAGAAAGATAGTTAATTTTAAGGGTACGTTGAAGTTTGCTCCATTACGTCTGCATGAAGGAAACGAGTATAGTAGAAAAGATGATGCAGAATCATGGTTTTATATGGTTAATGATTTGATTATGCCAAAAGGACTGCCGTGGCGTTTAGAGTCGGATTTGGATGGTGTTAGAGTATTGAAAGAAAAATTTAGAAATGACATTGATTTAGAAGTATATTATAAAAGTACAAAATGTAAGGGAGAATTTATACAACTTCTTAGATTAATCGATCAAATTCAATTTACTCAAGCAGTAAACTTCAAGGCATTTACAAAAATTATGGAAGCTGCTGCTAGTTGTTATAATTATGGACCTAATGATCTCTATGATTGGGAATAATAGAATGCTGATAAATAAAATTTTATATGTTTATACTAATAACTTGCTAATCAAACTATTTTCTTTTGGTAGTATGAGAGTATAGTTTTAGTATTTGACTAATGTACATTTTTGTGTATTACTTACAATTGATTACTAGTATCATACTAAATTCCAGAAATAAATTTATGCACTTTATATGTTTTTAAACACACTAAAATTAATAGTAAAGTATTTTTTTCCTAATATTAGTTATTTAGAGGAAGTTCTTATAACAATACTTTTTTGTGGAAATGGTTGCATCGTTATAAATGTATTAGTAATGATATGTTTTTCGCATTGTTAGTCTCCTTCTTCTCTACTTTAGTGCTTCCACGTACTATTATGCAAAAAAATAGGTTAATTAATAAGATGAATAAAATTTCTATAAAGCATACTTATTGATTATACTTTTAGAATCATCTTTATCTTATTTTTACCAGTAAAATAATGTCACCTATTTCATTGATTTTTAAATTATGTCATTGACTATTTATAAATAGTAGGAAATTTTTTTTGTAATGTTATATTTAGAATTAGTTTAATTTTTTCATTTAATGCACATATTTACAAGTTATTTAAGTAATTTCAATTATTTACTAACATTTTAATTATTTTATTTCAAAAAAAACCATAGTTATACTATTTGTTTTACCTTAATATCATTTGATGAATCACTTCATCACCAAAATTATATAACACTCAGTTGAATTATATTTAGTACTTTTACACTCTTTATTTTTTGATTTTCAATATACATATATGGTGTTTTATAATTTATTCCCTGTTAATTTTTTAAAACATTTTTATTATACATTTAAATTTCAAAAGATTAGTAAATGATTTTTAAGTTTTTATTTTTAAATAATGTATTTGATTTTAAAGTAATGTTTATCTAATCAATTTAAAATATCATAGTTTGTTTACCAGGCATTAACACCATTAAAGTTATTTTCATTATCATTGGACAATTTATCTTTTTTTCATTTTATACTTAGTATTTTTTTATTGATTATGATTTATGTAGATTTAAAATGATCATTATAAAGGAAAAAGTTTCATATACTTGGTGGATTACATATGTTATATATTTTTTTGTTATATTACCATTTGTTGTTACTGATGGATCTTTTGCTTATGATATCGAACCAACTGGATTAAATGTCTGTATTTTTGAAGAGGAAGTTAAAATACACAAGCCAGAAAAAGTAGTTATAGACGATGTTGTGAAATATCCAATGAAAGAATTTTTGGTAAAAAAAAATGTCTCTCATTGTTGTATTGGATTTTATCAAAATCTGAATAACACTTGTACTATTTGTAATGAAGGAACTTATGGAAGAGAATGTAGTTTCAATTGTGGAGAATGTCATGGTGATATGATATGTAATAACGTAGTTGGTTGCACTCTTGATCCATTACTTGCTCAAAAGTCACGTTTTAGAAAGTATTTTAGTTATGGTCTCTTAGCATTAGTTGGAGCTGTTTCTTTACTTGTTTTTTTAGTAATGTATTATAGAAAAAAGTATAAAAAAGAAAAAGATCCATCTTTACCTACTGTTATTTTCCATGATACAAAAAGTCAAGATGACACAGATGAAGGAGTAAGTATGGAAATAAAGAACCCTTTGTATAATCATCAAGCATTTATTGAGGAGAGTGAAAAGAATTTCAATAAACAATTACCAAACAATGATGATGAAAAAAATAAATGTTTGTTTTGAAATCAATAATATTAATCTTGTATTTTTTAGATGAAATTCCTGGTGACAATTCAAACATATATACTTCAATTCCGGAGAATCGAGATGACTCTACTAAGAGTTCTTTATCAGGACGTTCAGAAAATACCTATTCAGAATGGGTTTACGTTAAATGAAGTCCCATTCTATAAAATCAACTCATATATTTGCGGCACATAAAATATTTAATAACTTATTATTACGGGGTGCATCTTTAAAAATAATATTAATTGTTGATTACTCACGCTGGTAACATTTAATGATTTCTATGCATAATGCGTCATTGAAAGATATTGTCATGTTTACATCTTATTTATCTATATTCCACTTTAAATGATTTCCTTTTGTATTTCAATTTTGTACATTTTTATATTTTACTAATTTTAAATTTTATTTTTTTTTGTTTTTAAAAGTTTAGTTTTTATGTTATTTTTTATTACGAAAACTTAAATATATACACTATTTCTCTCTGTTCTTGAAGGTTGGAAAGTTAAATCGTGTCAAAAATGTTTTATTCAAACATAAACTGTTTTTTTCCACTATTTTTTTAAAAAAATTAATATAATGTATACGATGCTATGCAAAATACAGAGAATAGTTTTATTTTATTTTTAGTCTTTTACCATGATAAGTGAATTGTTTTTTTAGAAAAGATTTCTATTTTTTATTTACTTTAAATATTTTTAATTTTAAAAGTAAAAAATTTAAACTTTCTTGTTCAAAATAGAAAAATAAACAAAATTTGAAAATTTTTGTATATTAAATAAATCTATTTTGCATTAATAAAGTATTCTTTTGTAATATTTCTTTAAACATTTTATGATCAAAACGATTTATATTTGTCAAAGAATTTGAAAAGAAAGATCTAAATATGTTCTAGAAGATTAAAATTGATCTCATCACATTAACGATATAATTTTGTGTTTATATTATGTAAGAAAAATTTAGACATATTATAGATTAATCCTGTTCTACAATTTTTCCTTTTGTTAAATAAAATGACGGATATTTACTTGTGTTTTGACAATTATTCTCATAGTTATTAACCGTTATTTTATCTTAAAATAAAATTTTATTAAATGGTACTATTGGTTTTACAATCTTAGACAATTAGAGTATATAAATTGAAAAAAATAAAGTTTGAAGATATCATAAGTTAAAAAAAATATTTTTTAAATAATTCATAATTTTGATTTTAAAAATAGTCTGAGAATTTTAGAGTGTTGGAAATTATTTTTTACATTCTAAATAAAACCACTTTAGTTATATACATTAGTAATATTTTGTAAAATCAATACACAATACAGTGTCAAAAACATAAAAGTTTAAAAGTCGAATGATAATTTTAAAAATAAATTAAAAACTTTATTTTTTTGAAAAGTTATGGAGTATACTGTACATTTAAACTTCTTCGGAGAAATATTGGCTTCAAAATGTTGTATTCAAAAACTTAAAATCACCTCCACAAAGTAATTTCAATTTTCACAACAAAGTATCACGACAATTCAGCACTACATTTGCTTATTTCTAGAACGTTACATAATTTTGATTTATAAATAAAATAGTATTCTTTTTAGGATACTATTGGAAGAATATAGCTTCTTAATGTTTATTAATGCTATTTATCAAAAATAAGATAGCATTATATTTATACATATTAATTTTTGCTTTTACCTCCGATGAGTAATTATTAACAAAAGTTCTTAAAAGAAAGATTAAATTTTAGACAATGATATTTCAAGTACAACCATTTGTCACATCATGTGATCCAATATTTTTTAGTAACTGGAGTGATAAAAAGCTAAATGAATGGAAACTTAATGAAAATCCTATTAAAATTACTGCTACATTTTCAAATGGTATGTTTTAAGGTTATAATTTAATTATTTTCAATATTTGTATAGCTGGTCAAAAACGTGTAGAACCAGAGCTAAGATTTTCAGAAAGTAGTTTTAGTGATCATGAACCTAGAAGTTTTAAAGAATGTGTTATAGAAGGAATTATGTATCCATTGAATAAGATTGAAAATTTGATGTCTTTTAATAAGAAAGGGACATTAGAAAAAATTTCTGAAGAGTTATATTTAAAGATCACCGAATCATGGGATTGGATGAATAATCCTAAATCAATACTTAATTTTATTCTTTTAACATATGGAGACTTAAAATCCCATGAATACCATTATGTATCATGCATTCCTTCATTTGTATTTCTTAAAAATCTCCGAATTGTTGGAGAAATTAAAACAATAGATAATTTACCATTTTCATTTAAAGAAATTCCAAAAGATTGGGCTTTTGTTCTTGATTCAGAAGGAACTATATGTTCATTAGATATTTTAAAGGAACTTGAAATTAAAGGTGAATCATTTGATGACATAACACTTGTATATAAATGTCCTTGTACAAAAATTAATTTATTTGGTTGGCCATTAAGAAATTTACTTTGTGCCATTGCTACAACAATTAAACCAATAAACAAAATAAAGGTTTTATGTTATAGATGCGGAAATATACCTTCAACAATTGCTACAATTCAATGGGATGAAATCGATTTTAATAATGAAAATGAAATTTTTAGAAAAGTTGTTGGTTGGGAAAAAAAAGGAGATGGAAGTATAAATATCCATAGTGTTAATTTAAGAAGACAAATGGATCCATTAAGTATAGCAGAACAAGCAAATTCATTAAACGTATCTTTAATTAAATGGAGACTTGTTCCGGAGTTGGATATTGATGTTTTTACCAAAAATAGAGTTCTTCTTCTTGGTAGTGGGACATTAGGATGTAACATTGCTAGAGGATTAATTGGTTGGGGTGTTAAACACATTACATTTGTTGATAATGGTAATGTGAGTTATAGTAATCCAATCAGACAATCATTGTATACAATAGAAGATGCTATATTAAGGAAAAGTAAAGCTGTTGCTGCAGCTGAATCATTAAAAAAAATTATTCCTAATTGCATCACAGAAGGTGTAAATTTAAATATTCCGATGCCAGGACATATTATTAGTGAATCTCAATCAGAAAAATATTTTGAGGATTTTTCGAAACTTGACAATTTGATTCAGAATCATGATACCATATTTTTGTTACTTGATAGCAAAGAAGCTCGTTGGTTACCAACATTGATGTCAGCTGTATATAATAAATTAGTAATTACAGTTGGTATTGGTTTTGATTCGTATGTTATATTAAGACACGGTGTAAATTTATCTCCATATATAGATAATTCAATGATAAATACACTAACAGAAGTACCATGTGAAAAATTAGGTTGTTATTTTTGTAATGACATCACCTCTCCAGGAAATTCTGTTGACGATAGGACTTTAGATATGAAATGTACAGTAACGAGGTCAGGGAATTCAATGACTGCTGCCGGAAATGCTGTTGAATTATATGCATCTTTACAACAACACCAATTAAAAAGTAGTGCACCTCATATATCAAAAGACGATCATAAAAATGCATCTCTTCTTGGCTCTGTTCCCCATCAATTACGTGGTAATTTATTTGGATTTAGTCAGTCGGTCTGGTTTCACCAAAGGAACAAAAATTGTGTGGCTTGTGGTGATAATGTAATAGAAATGTACAAAAGTTGTGATCTATTAAAGGAGAAATGGCTACATATAAAAGAAATAATAAACAATCGTGAAAAATTAGAAATGTTGACAGGCCTTAGTTTAATTCAGAAGAACGCTGAAAGAAATGAAGAAGATGTTATTAGTCTGGAAAGTGAAGATGATTTAGAGTAAAATTATTTAGTTAAAAATTTAATCATGAATGGTAAATACTTAGAATGATAAAATAATACTAAAATTAAATATAAATTATTAAAATTTAAAATTATTTAATTCTTCAATAACTTGAATAAGAGAATCTCTAAATTCATTTAAATCTTCAAATGGAATATGAATGTTTGTATTCATCATTGTACTAGATTCTTTCAGCTTTAATTGTGAAATTCTTATACATTTTTCATTTTCCCTAACGACAGGATCAATAAAAAATGTTTTAGGTTCATTTTTACATTCTACAGTTCCAGAACAAGGATAATGAGGAATATTTCTGGTTATGTTTTGAGAATTTATTTCTTCTAACGTCTCAGTAAGTTCTTTTATAAACTTTGGTAAGTTGTTTGGATTTATTTTTATTTGAGCATGTGTTCCAGCCATCTTTGACACTTGAGATATAATAACAATAGGTCCTTTGTCATTGGAACCATACAGTAAAGCAAATCGTTGCCCATTATAAACAATTGTTTGTTGCAATGGTTCATGATTAGATTGAGAATCTATAATTTTAATATATTTTAAAATTAATGCAATAATTTTAAAAATAACATACCATTGTGATAATCATTAAATATATCAAGTTTCTGGATAAGCATTTCTAGTGCATTTATTGGAACATGGATAGAAATACGTTGTTTATCTCCAAAAACTTCTGAGAGTTTCATAACTTTTCCATCATCAAAATTGTATAAATCAATATAAAACTTTTTAAAGCCAAAAGAAAAAGATCTTGTATAGTAAGAATGAACAATATTTTCACTATTTTTATCATCTTTTTGTCGAGTATTTATTTCATTTTTTTGTATAGATAAAGTTTTACTATCACGACTGCGTCCCTTTTTTCCACCAAAATTATTATTTCCTTTACTACCAACCATCATCCATAAACTGTAAAATTAAAAAAAAATTTAGTTAAAAGGTTATATTTATTTTGAAGAAATACAAATAAATATTTACAGATATACAAATCGAATAATGAAAAAAAGGAGGTACAGAATACATATTTATGGCAAGACAACACCCTGAATATTATTTAAAATTACACATATATTTATATATATAATGGCATAGATTTTGCTACCATATGCATAGCCAATCTCTAACAATTTTTGATATAATATTATCAATTCATATATGTGTCTTCTAACAACCCAAATACACATGGCACAGGAAATAGCTTTTTCCAAAGAATATCTCTTACAGCGTATAAAAATTGATGTTTGATTTCCAGATATTGTGGAAAACAAAAAAAAATTATTTTAGAAATAAAAAATTTATTTTTAACAAAATATAAAAGTGAAAGTTAAAAGTTAATTAATGTAACAATGTTTTACAACCAGATTTTAACTTATTTTATTGAAATGATAAATAAATATTTTTAAAAAAGTCCAATTTCTTTGTGAATCAATTTTCATTCAGTTTTTAATGATAATTTTTTCTTTGATGAAACCATAAAATTTTAAAAAAATTATTGTTAATTTTTTAAAAGTAATAAGAACTGCTGAAGAAGGAGATATTTATATTAAAAAATAAGGAAAAATTTTCTAACTTTTAGTTATATAGGTAATTGGATCATTTAATAAGGATTTAAAATTCTTGTATACTTTTATTTAAACTTTTAAAACTATATATACACATATTATAACAGTGAAAGATAAGATTATTTGTCAAAATTTTTCAATCTACTATTAATCTTTGAAAACATTTAAATGTTCTTTAATGTTATAATAATATTATTTTTAATTAATTATTGTAATGGTTTGTTGAAATGGTTTATTTTTATTTTACCATATTTTTTTAAAAATATAGGACAACAGAGAGATAGGTCTCGGGGATTGGGTTTATTAAAATTGCCTACTGGAGCTACTGATGAAAGATCAGGATTGTTTATGCCGGATTTAAAAGTTTCAGGTAATCAAAATGATGGAAAACCACAACCTGTTAGAGGAGCTTCATTACCAGGACAAAAGGCTGATTTTGAAGGGAAAGCCGTTTTTGATCCATTTACAAATAGTGTTTCTGTTGGTTACAATGAAGACATTTCTGATTCTTGGGGTTTTGGTTATGGTATAAGTGTAAGAAATAGTAAATATTTATTTTTATTTTCATTTTTTTAGGGAATTAATAATTATCTTTTAAATGTAAGAGAAAATTTTGATAGCTTTGCTGATTTACCACTAAAGAGAAATGACGGACAAATGCAACCATTTATCAATGCATTTAACACTGGTGGAGAATTTGATCTTAAGAAAATCTCTGAAGTTGCTGTATTTGGGGATGTTCCAATACTTGGAGTTAATGAAGCTTTTGATTTTAATTTTCATGCTTTGCAAAAATCACGTTTTCTAGGTTTAGCTAAGGAAGATTTAGATTTTCCATTAACATTATCAAATCCGGAAGAAAGGTTCATTCAAAATTTTTATTATTTAAATTTTTATGCTGATCGGCATCTACAATATGGTCATAAAATACCTAGTGTAAATATGTTTGCTATTCCAAAGGAAAAAATAATATCAAAATTAATTAGGAATCAAGCCAATCCAATGTTTATAGGTTAAAAAGTTGTACATTATGTTGTTTAAACAAATACAATTGGTACTTGAAATGATTAAAAATGGTAGAATAAAAATATAGCTAACCTTGACCACATTTAATTATTCTAAACTTTGATATATTTATAAAAAAACCACACAAAAATGGATGATAATTAGAAATTTAAGACTTTTCAATTATTGTAGAGAGGTATGTTTAACATATTTCGTATAGTATACTTATATTTTAAAATAAGTCAAAAAATTCTTTTTAAAACAAATGTTTCTCTTAATTTCACTTATCCAAAAAGTAAATCAAAGAAAAATAGGAAAGTGTGATAACAATTAATTATTATCTGATAATAGAAAATATTTAAACTTGTTTCTTTTTTACTCTTTTTCTTTCCTTTATATACTCATTCCCTTCTTTTCTACGTTTAAAATAATCTTCAATTTTTTTAGAACTAATAAGGAAAGAAAGTTTTCGGAAAACACTGTAATATTTTAACAAAGATATGTCCGAATATTATAAAGATATTGTATTGAATAACTATTTTCTACTTAGAAATATTTTAAAAAATGTTAATTTAATTAAAGATAGAAAAAATATTGAGTTATGTAATAAATTAATGAGAAGAATAAGCTTATATTCTCCTTATCTTTCTTTAGACATTAATATTAACTCTACTATGGTTGTTGATATATTAGACACCAAGGTCATATATTCAATTGCTGGTAATTATTTCAACAAAAATTTTACTTCTGGAAATGATATTTTTGATCATATTGAAAATTTTATTAAACCACTAATGAAGAGAGTCTCAGGACAAGTCAAAAAACTACTTTTTATAAGAAATTATTTTTATCTAACTGATGACATTGAACTATCAATAGATTCATTATTACAATATATAATAAGTACAACATCTTCAATAGAGATGATACATTTTGATAAGATAAACATGTACCCAACGCTTTGCCCATATTTTTTGTCATTTGGTGAAGAGAAAAACGGTAGTGTAAGAGAACTTAGATTTACAAATTGTAGCTTTGATGATATTGCACCATGTGAATCTTTATATGTAATTTTTTATAGCTTCATTTATTTTTATAAGAAAACATTTTATTTACAGAAATTAATAGAACACTTGTCGAATGTATCTTTTATTGAAGTTAAATCAACACTTTGTGAATCGGGTTATGATTTTGTTAAAGCAATGATTTCCATTAATCAAAAAACACCAACCATTAGAATTATAGATAACAGTTGTTTTGATGTACGTTATGAAGAAAAAGTAGAATATAGTGAAAATATTGTGCGTTCAAGTAAAAGTATTACAAATTCATTTAATTACATAACTATCTGTAAGTGTAATGAAAATGAATGTCAATTTTGGAGAAATTTATGTAAATTACATAACATAGGACTTATTTCAACAAAAAATATGATGATAAATGATATTAGGAATTTGAAATTCTTTGATGAATATTGTAAACATAAAAAAGAACAAAAGAAGATCAATGTTATTAATTTTCAAATCTAAAATAATGTTTTTAAAAATTTTTATATTAGTCTAATAGTAAAAATGGATATTATTAAGAGAAGGAAGGCCAAAATTATCATAGTTATAGAAAATCAATTATAGAATAAACTTATTACTTTGGTTATTTGAAATTAACCATTTCTTTTAATATCATAATTTGGTAAAGTATTTTGTAATTTTCTGATATTATCTATGAATTTATTTAAAAAAAGAAGACTTGAAACCATTGCTATGGTTTTTTATTTTATCAATGTCCAATTATATTTATTCAATTTTTAATATTAATGTTTAAACTATATTTACAATATATATTTTTTGTCTTCTTTTAAATTGTAAAGATAGTCATGGATTATCGAAAGTTTTAAAATTTGTTTTTAAAAATACATTTGTTAGAATTTACAATGCTGATATAAAATTTATGAGAACACCGACACGAAACATCAAAGCTTTTTTTCCATACCAAATAATCCTATTACTAAATTTTCTTACGAAAATTTTATGATCTTTAAGTTTATAGAAGAAAGTATCTTAATCGTTAAAAATAATAATTGAAAAAGATGTTAATTTTTAATGTAAAAGGTCAAAATATGAGTAATTAATTTTTTTAATTAACTTATCAATTCATATATTGAATTTTTATTTTATCATTTCTTTATAGTAAAATTGTTAAATAATAAAAGTGTATTAAATTATATAAAATTTTTTAAATTTGGTCATTTTTTTACATTTTTAAATAGCAATTGTGCACATTATTTCTAATATGAAATGGAAGAATAAAAAAGTGTATTTCAATTCCATCATGATTAAATAATAATTTAATAAAAAATTTTACTTTTTTAAACATTCATTAATATTTGAAATTTTGCTAATAATTTTATCAAAAATTTAAAAATATAATTCATCAATATTGGCAATAATATTTAATATGTATTTTGATTTGTATTAAATCCTTCCTTAAGATTTTTAATCCAGTATTATAAAAATATTATTAAAAATACTAATAATAAAAAAATAATTTTTAAAAATTTAAGCAAACTATTATGAAAATAATAAGTAAATATTTGATTATTATTTTAAAATTATGTATTATTTCCAATATATGTTGTTTTTTAAAAAATTTTTATACAGTCGGCCGTGTATCTAGGGTTTGAAAATTACCAAAAACTAGAAAGTTACAAAACGAGAGCGAATACGTGTGATTTATTTTTATTTTAGCTATCTAAAAGTACAAACTTCGTGTATCATTAAATGTCTCATTTTATCCTAAATTAAGCTAACAAAAAAAACAATGTTACCTGAAATTGCAGAAAAAAATTATATCTTATCTATCATTAGAATTTAAGGGCTTTAGCGCATAAAAAATAGGTAGTACTACGGTTCGCTTGTACCAGCAATTTTGAAATCCGCAGAAATCTCTGAAACCAGTTTTCTGTGGATATGAGTGGGCGACAATACCTTTGTTGTGTTATTTTGATTGCATTTTTAAAAGATAACATATTATTTTCATGCATGAAATTATTTTCTTATTCAATATTTTCTAGAAGTAGTTGATCATTACACTATTAATTTAATATATTATAAAAATCATTGAATTTTCCTATTCAATCATTTAATAGTTTTAAATTTTTAATTTGTTACCTTAGCATTGTATTCTTTAAAAGAATTTTATTTTTTAACTAAACTACTTATAACGTAATTTTCCTTATATGGCTACTTTTTTGTTTTATATTCATTCAACTGAATTTTAAGTTTTAAAATATTTTTAATATTATTCAATATTTGTTAGTATAAAAAAATTAAAAAGTTTAACATATATATATGCATATTGTTTCATTAGAAATAAAATTGCACTAAATGTTTTTTATTAAAATTTATCACATTATAATATCATATAAGATAATACTTATCGAACATTAAGGTATTCCTTTTAAATGTTTTTATTTAAAAAAAATTATATACGATCAATGGAATTTGAAATTTAAGAAGAATTATAAAAAGAATTATTAATAGTGAAATTGTCTAGCAAATAATATCAATTAATTAAAGGAAAAAATTTTTCTTATAAAGCATAATTTTTGATATAACCTAAATTTAGTATAATTTTATTCTTGGAAAAAATTGCCTTATAATTTTAGCTCATAACCCATAAAAAACTAACTGATCGTTTGAAGATAGCTAAATAACTAGATTTTTTAAATTTTAACTATTTACAAACTATTATTTAATGCAAAATATATTAAGTCAATTTATTAGTGACAATAAAAATTAATTACTTAAAGAGTCGAATAATTAATAATTTGTAGAAATTGTAAAAAAAATTGCTTATTTAATATTCATTTTATAAAAACAATTTTCTTGTATAGTAAGAATATATTTTTCCGTATTTCTAGTTTTCACGACTCAAAGTAAAATGATATTCGAAAAGAGTATAGAACAAAAAAATCATAACAAACAAAAACTAGGGTTGAATAGAAAAAATAATATTTTTTTATTTTATGATATAATATTACCTAATATTTTTATATTTTAAACTATATGTGCTTTATTTTAAAATCTACTTTAAACTTTTTAAAACAAAAATTAAAGTGCATTAAATTAAATATTTTTTATTAAATTTGTACAACGTATTTTTCCATTATAATTTAAAATATAATCTTCATTTAATTGTTGAAATATTTATATAACCAATTAACGAAACTTCGATTTCTGTTTGTTATAATGAAACTTTTTATAAAACAGAATTTTTTACTTATGAACTATTTAATATTTATGAAAATTTTTATAACGTTAAGAGTGATAAAAAATTACAAACATATTTCTTCTTAAATTTATAAAGATTCTGTCATTTATATTTTCAAAACATTATTATTCCTTCATTGGCATTAATACAGTTTTAAGCTGTTAAAAATAATTATTTATGTCATTTCCATTATGCTAATATTTTATCTTCTTTTATTTAAAATATATTTTAAGTGGTATTTAATACACATGGACATTAAAAGGATTATTATCATCTTCAATCGTTATCCTTTTTATATTAAATCTTTGTTCTTATATGATAAAGATTTAGCTATGTCTTTTCTTTTTTTTCACAAATTAAGGACACTTATACAGTTTAATTACTTTAAATGTTGATTGCCGAAAAGATCAAGTGAGTTAAACATAAATATTTGCCGTTTCATCAATTTTTGCATTTATAAATCAGCTGACATTTGATGAATTTATGGCATATCAAAGATACTCTTATAGACATCATAATTTATTTATATCATATTACCCTTTTATTAATATGTTTTTACCACTAAAACTACTACATTTATTTTTATAGTGTCAATAATTAAAATCATAATAATTTATTTTCTTCTAAACACAAGTTTACAAGAATAAAATAACAATTAAAAATTTATTTCCACCTATGATCAGAACTTTTTTGCCATGTCATATTTAATAAAACATCTGTATTATCTTTGTTGAAGATAAGGTTCATGATTACAATTTAAGATAATAAAGACTTATTCAAGTGTATAGAACATGTGTTATCTTAAACTAACACTTATTTCAATAATATACTTTCCACATTTTTATATGTTCCATTATATTTCTTTAATTACAAAGGATAGGCTGTTAAAATTTCTTCTTCTTATTATTATATTAGAAAAGATTTAGATGAAATATAAGATACTTTTCTATTCTTATCCTAGAATTTTATTAAATTTAATTTCACTTCTTCGTAATTCTATTATTATTATTATTTATATTACTACTTTTTCCTTCAAATATAATAAGCTATCACTAGACTTCTTTCTCGTTTTATTAATAAGAAAATTGGTTAAAAAGCTAATAATTAAAGCATATAATTATGTTAATAATACTATTCTTTAATTTAAATATATTCCTCATATTTGTATTGTTTTGAATTTAAGGTCAACCAGAAGTTATCATTAAAATGTCTGTGGCATGTTTTACCAAAATAACTTTTTAACAATTGTACTTGTTCAAATTAAAATGTCCTTACTTTGTCTCAAGATACAAAACCAAGATTTCTTGTTCCTCATAATAATATACTATTCATCAAAGTATATAATTATATACTATTATTCTTTTGACAAACTTTCTATTAAACAATTTCGGACTTAAAGTTAAACTTATTATATTTTTTCAATATATAAATAATAATACCATTTACTAAAATGTATTCTAAATATTCTTCTTCACACTTTTCTAAAAACCTTTTCGTATAATTAAAATTTTTCTATAAAATTCATTATACTAAATTTCAACACTATAGCATTTTCTTACTTTTTTTGTTTAAATTTCTTTATATTCTTGCATTTATATCATACAAATGAAGAATCTTTCATTTATATGTAATAAGAATGTATGTTAAGCCAAAAAGTTACTACTTAACATTTACTTTTCAATACTATAACTACAGATGTAGTAAAAACATAAATATATTCTTCAAAAGTCCATCCTATTGAACTCACATGTTTGTAGTTGTCACCTAATGATATGCTCAATCAAATTTTCCTTTCTAATCATAATTAAATTTATGATACTCTTAAAATTTGTCATATAATTTTATACTCTTTTCCTCTAACCCTTTTAACATTTCTTTTTGATATTTTATAAGAGAAACAAGGAAAAATTCAATAAATGTTTTCTTTCATCTTGAAAATACTTTTGTTTTGGCTTTCACCATTTTCCAAAAAATAAACAATAAACTTTTCTCTTTATGGTTGTGAAACAACGGCTTTTCATAATGTTTTATAATTTTATTTATAGGTGCGCTATACTTTCTTTTATCTTTTTCACTCATTAATATTCCATATATATAACACATCTATAAATCTATCCATCTATATAAATAAACATATATATATGTTATTTTTCAACGATTAATCCATTTTATGACAGTAGGTATCTTAATTGGCTTTTGCTTTTATTAAAATATTATTGGCTTTATTTAGAATTTAATTATTAAATATTTACATAAGATAGCATTTTTCCTTAATTCGTAATTCTAATTAACTACAATAACCACAAAAGTATAATTTCTTTATTCATAATGGCATCTTTTAATGGTGAAGTAAATTATAGTAAAACTGTTATAACAATATAAATAATAAATATAACTTTAGATATTAGAAAGCTTTTTAGATGATTTAAATCATTTTAAAATCACAAATATTATTTGTCACATCATATGTTTTTACTACTGTTTTGTCTTATGTTGTATAAATGTTTGTAGGAACACATTTAAACAAAAAATACACATTTATAAACATAACATATAATATTATTATATAATCACTTTCTTCATCCAGCTATATTATATTAATGTTTTTTATTATTGTTGATTGTTTTCATAATCCTGCAAAAATATTTAAAAATTCAGGAAGTAAACTTAATTATTGTATTAATCAGAGTATATTTATAAATGTAAAATAAAATTTTCCTTCTATTAATATAAAAATATGGTTTTCTTATTATTTTAATTACTGTTCTTCTAATAGATAATAGATACTAAAAATGATAGAACAAATATTTTTTAAAAGTAAAATAAAAACATTTATTTTCTGATTAAACAGATAATTAACTTTTCGTTCTGGGTAATCAATTTTATAAATTTATTCAAATGTACTTAAGCATTGTCTTTTTACAATTTCTCTATTCTAATAAGACATTTAATAAAATTTCTATTGTTTTCACTATTCTTGTTCTTTTTATTATTACAATTTTATACTAATA
This sequence comes from Strongyloides venezuelensis, assembly GCA_963280985.1. Classification (NCBI taxonomy): domain Eukaryota; kingdom Metazoa; phylum Nematoda; class Chromadorea; order Rhabditida; family Strongyloididae; genus Strongyloides; species Strongyloides venezuelensis. The sequence continues at coordinate 13,956,754 of CAUJLX010000002.1, read as the reverse complement.
TTTATTTTTAAAATTACTCACCATAATTATATTTTTATAATTAAGTATCTGTACTTTAATAAAACGTCCAATAAATTTCTTATATAGATTGATAGTATTTTTTTCTAAATATTGCGTTTTTATTATTAATCTTATTACCATAATATTTCAGTTTCTATTCTCTTATTTGTGGAATTTTATTAAAATATATCTATAAATTTTATGATTGAGACGTATATTTATTTATTTTTTTTATTTTTAGTATTAACAACATTTCTGTACTTCATTTTTTATACCCCACTTTTTTACTTTTTTTTTGAATGGTGTACTTAGATAACGTTGGAATATGAATAACAATATTCCTGTTTGTGATCATCAATCTGGTAATATTAATGAAAAAAATGATTTTGACGACGATAACATTATTAAATATGAAGTAAATTCTCCAACATTTATAAAAAAAGTATGTTTACATAAATTTCTCAATTTCTTTTTAAATAAATATAAAAAATATTTAATATCTTATTCAAAAATGTTTTTATTTTTTTATTTTTAGTTAGATACATCTAAAAGCTTGGCAAAAGATACCACCATTAAGTCTAATTTTATAGAGGGTAAAATAACTTTGTTAATGTAACATATAAGAAATTTTATTTTTTACTTCCAGATGATAGAATTGTTATGGTGAAAAGCAAAAAAGTAACAGTAAATAATACATCTATCACTAAATCAAAAACACCAGATAGTTATAATCATAACAGTAATTGTAATAAAAAGGAAAGAATTCTACCTTACAATCAAAATCTTAATTTATCACTAATACAAAATATCACAAACAATAAGGAGTTAGAAATTGAAGGACAAAGTCTATTTTGTTGTAGAATTTGCCATTCTTTAGAAGCATCCAAAAAAAGTCCTCTTATTGCACCATGTCGATGTTCTGGAACGATGAAATATATACATTTAAGTTGCCTTGCAGTAAGTTTTTTGATAATTATTTTGTTATATTTTCAATAGTTTTTATCACTGTTTTCCTTTCACAAATCTTGTATATGAAAAAAGTAGTTTAGGCATATATTTTTTTATCTTTTGGGAATATAACGCCAGAAATTAATATATAACAAAGAATATAGAGTATAAGAAAAACCACTTTTTAATGCAAAATAGGATTCTAAAAATTTTTTACAAATACAAATAAATTTTATTTCATAAAAATATTTCTATAGTATGGAGTATAATAAGAAAGTGGATAGAGTATTAAAAATTTTTAGTGTAGATAAAAATTTAATTCACTTTGATAATATAGAGGAATTAATATATATTTTGTAAAAAACATATAATTTTTTCTGCTTAGTTATAAAGAAACATGATAAATAAACTATTAAAAAAGTATAACTACTCTTTATAATTAACATTAGAAATATTTAAATTTTTTTTAGAAGTGGCTTGAATTGTCACCGCGTTGCTTATTTTCAATACCATCTTGCGAATTATGCGGTCACATATATCAAACGGGGAGTCTTATGAAGCTAAGAAAAATCCATCTTCCAACATTGTCCTTTTCAGACAAGATTTTAAATATTCTTTTCATATTACTACTTTTTATAATGATTTTATGTGCTACAATTGCGTGTAATTATTTAAAGATAACGGAAAAACAATATGTTTACAGGTCTACTTCACTTCATTCAGCATCAAAAATTATTGCCTCCAGTGAGGGAAATGGAGGTTTTGGTGGTAAAGTTAATAGTAAACTTATGCTTATTGCTCCTGGATTAAGCGAAGCAGAGTTAATTGTACTTATCTCCACGGTTCTCCTTTTCATAGCTTTTTTTATGGCACTTTTTACACAGTACAAAGCTGAAAATACGGTTTTTAAATTAATTATACAATTTTTCTGGGCAAACCGTAATTGGACAATCAGGACATTAGAAGAAAATGAAAGGAAAAATTTTAAAAGCTTCTATTTCAAAAAATATTGATAACCAAGATAGAAAATCATTAATGAGAGATGAAAAAGAAAATACTGATATTGATTGTCTAGTGGTTTAGGATTCTATCTTTTATATATAAAAAATATTAAATAGTAATTTTCAATATTAATTGAAAAAGATGATATTGTTTTAATTTTTAAAACAAAACATAGTATTTCATTTAAAATACATTCCATTAAATAAAACATTTTACTTATTTGTTTTATATGGTTAAATTTTGTATTTTAATGAATAAAATTCGGAAATAAATAAAGATCATCATTGTATATTTTTGAAACAACAGATATAAAATATAATTAACAGTCTAATATATATCCTTCATCTGTTCAATATACAAAATAATTGTATTATATAATAAATAAAATATTTTTACAATCATGAAATAATTATATTTTGAAATTAACAATAGATAGTGATTTTTAACACTTTTTTTACAACATTTTTGTTCAAAAAATTAATGTTAAAATATTATGAGAAGCTGATTTTCAAAACACAAAAAAAACATTTAAAAAAAATATTTTAAAAAAATGTGTAATTTAATTACCTTTAATGCATAAATAAAGTTTTCTACTTTCTTATATTATCTTACACATTTACTACTTCTAAAACTCAAATATTAATATATTTATTAACATTTTGTTGAAAAATCTATTTTGAAGTATATTTGAAAATTATAAATTTTTTATTATTATTCTAACATTATATTTTAATATGTCTTATGTAATGATGAGCCTGATTATTGATCAATAACGATAAATGAATAAAAATAAGTATGTAGAAAAGAAGACGCCTACACTAAAAATATTTTTATTAAATAATAGAGGAATAAACAAAAAAATTAAAATTAGCTTGAGGTATATATAAATAATTTTCTTGAAAGAGTGTGACAAATTTACTATTGAATAAGTTGATATTGATAAGAAAATATATTTCTTCTTCTCAATACATAATAATTTTAGCAGAATTATTTTTAAAAAAATATATTCAAATAAATTTAATATTTGTATAAAAAACTATTTCTCACTAAAGATGTATGAAGAAAGAACTGTTACTTATGGAAGAACTTATCAAACAGAACCTAGGATTGTTTATCATGGACCAAATTTTTCGGGTGTTCATTTAGATTTAGACTACCTTAAGACTTTATCTGGAATGTTAAAGTGTATTCAGATAGCACTTTGCTTTTTAACATTTATTACTGTAATCGGTGGTGGGCCATATTATTATAATGGTGCTACATGGGCTTCTTTCATCTCTTCAGTTGGATTAATGATAACAACTATTCTTTTGATTTTCTATTTATTCCATGTTGTAGATAAATTTACCAATGTTCCATGGATTGTTGGTGAAATGATATATTGTTTTATGTTTGCTATGTTTTTCTTTCTAGCTGGATCTGCTTTAGCACTAGCATCAATACAATACAAATTAAGTGCAGGGTGGGCTATAGCAAGTGTAAGTTTAATTAATAATTAAATAAATATTTTTAATTTAAAAGTTCTTTGCGTTTTGTGCAATGGTCGCTTATGCATTTGATTGTTACTTAAAATTTTTATCGTGGAAAAAAGGAGAAAAAGCTGTTGGTGGAGGAATAAACATTCAAAATTTGTAATAATACTACCTGTGAAATTTGCTTGCTCATTAAAAACATTAAATACTAATTACTATTACTTTAATAAAACTAATAAATTTTTTTATTAAACGATAAAATTAATTGAATATCTTTTTTGGAACAAAAAATAATATTGTAAAGATTAAAAATTTTATTCATTCATCAGGAAGGTGTTAAAATATAGTAAAAAAATATGTTACTTCAATTTTATTTATATAAACCAGTATTAACGGCACCAATTGGAGAGAAAAATAAAGGAAATTTTTTATAAAAATTATGCTTTTTAACCGTAATAGCGTTAATATTAATACATTTCATTTATATAGATCTGTTATCTTGTATAATAATCTAGTATACATGTCCATTGAAAATGAATTATTTACATTATCTTTTGCAAGTAAAAGAATCTGCAAAGATTCTGATAATTTAATACGTAACTCATCTACAATTTCTTCTCTCTCTAAACTTGGAGTATGAGGCTGACAAACTGAGATTACTGACAATATCGGAAGACACTCTTCCCCGATTGTTTCAAAATCCAACCCATTTTTGAATTTTTTTATCATCATTGTTTTATTTCCAATTATTGATGAAGTATCAGATTCCTTAAAAACTGTTCTTAAAATTAAGAAAGCGTTTAACCCATAATTTACTAATTTATCGATATCTGTTTCAGGTATATCGTCGAAATTTGTTATCTTTTTTAATAATTCTTTGATTTTAATCATAACTGTATTTCTATCATCAAAAGTAATATCATTTGGAAATAGTTCTTTATACGCTTCTACGACAATGCTTGAAATATTCATCGCTTCTTTAGTTTCTTGTATGTCATCTTCTCTATCATCCTCTTTAGCTTTCCTTTTTCGACACTTTTCACCACGGACAGTTTCTTTTAGCATTCCGACGGCCAAGCACCTATTAAATCTACAAGCCTGACAACGCGTTCTTGTGTTTCTGCTTACCATACAATCATTTTTCTTGTGACATTGATAATTTCCTTTTCCTTGAACGCTTCTACGGAAGAATCCCTGAAAAATATGACAAATTATTACTCCTACTATATTTTTTTCTTAATTTCCCAATTATTTAATATTAACTACATCGCTTTAACATATAGCTCATGCAATTGACTATTAAAAAACATCTTTCTCATATTTAAACTTTTCACTAATGAAATGACATGTGAAGAGTTAATTAACTAAATAACACATATCCAGATGTCTTTTTATATACTTAATCCAATAATCTATAAAAAGTATCCGAAACCCTCCAAAATTAAACTAAAGCATTAATGGTATTAGTCTATAATAATTAATATCAATTGACATGCATCGATATTTTTGTACATCAATCAAAGAAAAAAAAACAACTTTTAAAAGTAATAATAAAACATACCTTACAACCCTTCACAAGATTGAACTCCATAATGATACCCAGAAGATTTATCACCACAGACTTTACATAATTCATTCATTCCACTACTATTCATAATATCTATTGCTGTTCCATGAGCTTGTTGAATCATTTGTGGATAGTACTGTGGGATGGGAAGTTGTTGGAACATCCCGTTTATTTGTCCTGGAGGTGGTTGAATAGGTTGATTTGAAGAAGGTCCTTGGGTATTTTGTTGTAAATGAATAGGTTGATACATCTGATATTGTATCATCGGAGATATTAATTGTTGTTGATGAGGAGGAGGGCATGAAGCTGGGGTTTGAATGTTATTTTGGGGTGTAGTTTTTGGAGATTCTTTTGGTCTTTGTGGAGTCATTGTATCCTTTTTTGTACTAGACTGAACATTGTTGACTTCTGTCAAAGATGTATTTGGTCTTTGTGGAGTTGGAGTATGAATAGTTATTTCTTCCTTAATTGGTACCGATTTTTCAGTATTCTTTTCTTTTTCATTATCTGTTCCCTCAACAAGACTATCTTTATTAATATTTTCTTTATCTGTTGTCAACTTAGCGATAGAAAAAGAGTTTGATCTTGATGGTATAGATGTAGGAGAATTGGACAAAGAAGAGGCACTATTATTTGGAGACATTGTAGTACTTTCATTTCCCGAATCTCTATCTGTATCTTGCTTCTTCCCAATAACATTATGATGACCAAATATCTGTTGCATGGGACCTCCGTTTCCTGGTGTTGGATGCATTTGTCCCATCATAGCCATTCCACTATTTTGTGCCATAATTTTTTGCCATACATTTTGTTGTTGCTGATGAAAATGTTGTTGCTGGTGAAACGGTATTGAATTGTTAAATGGAAACTGAAATTGTGACAATGGTTGAGGAAAATTCATAAAGGGACCATTCATCATAGAATTATTTAACATTTGATTGCCAAACATTTGATTAACAAAATTAGGATCATTTGATATAACATTTGGTTGAAGTATAGTCTGATTAGGATCAGGATTCATATTTTTAAAAATATAATAAGTAATTAAAGATTATTTAATAAAAATTATGTACAAATGAAGATGTATCAAAACATATACACAATTACTATTTAAAAGTAATAATAAAGTTTTTCACCTTTCAGAATAGGTGAAATAAAACTGCAATTTCTAAGATTGACCTGTTCATTTACCTTACGTAATAGGCCATTCATAACAACAAGTAGAGGTTTCCTCTAGCTCAGGTCATAACAACACGCCTATAACATCAAAAAAACGCTAAAAGATAGAAAAAAAAATGCGACAGGACTGTCAAGCTGTTTGTGTGTATCTTATTATAAATAAACTTATTATTCATATAACAGTATGAAAATGGAGGGCCAAACTTTTAAGGTTATATCTCAAGACGTATCTAACCATAGAAGGGGGGTATTTACCTATCTACTTAGGCCTATCCTGGCATAGTTAGAGCTATGAGATATTATGTAATTGTGGAGGTTATCAAAAAAGCCCTTATTTCCACTGTAGGGGGTGTTAGAGGTATAAGGGAAAGTTTGTTGATTATTGAACTTTAATAACCTGATAATAGAGATATTGCTCTTGAATTTGTTCTGTATTTTATTTAAAAATTGATCACCAAGATAAGTTTTACAATTTTTTATTCAAAACGCATTTGACATAAAGATCCCAATTAGAAAACAGTTATCACCTATTTGGGAGTTTTCTGTATAAAAAATTTTTGGAGTTACGCGTATTAGTTGACAAAAAAAATCATTTTATATTATCAATTGAAGATGGTAGGTTGCTTCAATTGCTTCATGATTGTTAAATAAATGTATTCCATTTAGCCAATCTTAGCTTTACAAATAAAATGCAATTTAAATGGAGTTGAAAAACTATATCCTGATGATAACGAATCTTTCAGATGGTACCTCAAGGTTGGTTTTGTCTTGTTTCCATACATTGATTTTTCATCAATCTATGTAGTTAAAATGTTCCAGTTGTGGAGAAGAAGAAGATAAATGGAAGTATGTTGTTTTTGAGGAAACCCAAGATACAATTAAAGGAAGGAGTGAATGTCATCTAATTGAAAAGTGCCCACTATGTGGAAGACAAAATACTTTAGGTAAAAGACTCTTCTACTTATATTAATTTTTCTAGTTACTTTTAGAGATCAGAGATAATTCATTCAAAGAATACGTATCGGAGAAAAATGAAGAGTTCCAAACGATTGTAGAGTTTGATTGTCGAGGAATCGAACCAACAGCATTTGACTTTAGAAATCACTGGGTCGCAGTCGCTGCAGAAAGTGGTGCAGTCTTCGATGATGTCGATTTATCAGAAGGTTTATGGACAGATTATGATGAGAAAATGGAGAGATGTGTAGAAATCTCTGAATTAGAGTCAAAATTTACTATTCTTAAGAAATAAGTACTTTAAGTGTAAATTCAAAAAGATAGAATTTAAAGTAAATCTTTTGTTTTTAATGATAATAATAAAGTAAATTGTTATAGATACATATATATGAGTAATTCGTTAGAAAAGTAAAAACAAAACTAAATATAGTAATAAATAATATTTTTGAAAGAGTTACACTAAAAAAGGGAAAAAAATTATCTTAACATTTTGTGCATATACCAACAATAAATATCAGAAAATATTGTATGTAATTAATTTGATTCTATATGACAAATAAAATTGTTTTTTCTTTGATTACACTTTTCTATGATGCAGGTTTTATCTTCCTCAATTCCTTAGTAGCGTAAATTGCCGTTGATTTAGCTTTGTTAGATCGTCTTCCACGATTTAGGAGATCGTCAAGAATGGTATTGTTAAGTAACGGCAATAGATCAGCACCAAATAACTTGATAATGTCACCGAGAAGACCACAAGAATGACCGAGTAAAGTATCAGGAATATCTTCCTCTGAACCAATTGACACAATCAACTCCACAATACTAATAACATATGTTTTTAATTCATTAACCATAGGATATGCTTGACAAATTGATGAAAATGCTGTAACACAACTAGAACGTAAATGTTCTACGTACTCTATTTGTTCATAGTCGGAATAATTAGTAATTTTAGCTGCTTTAGATGCCGTACAAAGCAAATCCATTGACATTTGGAAGTATCTTTTAAAGTCATCTGTGATTGCGAGAGCAATATCACCGAAACATGCAAGAATATCTGCTTTTAAATATTTATCAGAATCCGCAGCATGAAGAACATCAATTAATATCTGAATACATTCATCCAACATGAAACAAATATCTTTCTCAAATTCACGACAAAGATCTGTCAAGACACCAAGTGCTGATAAGAAAACAACAGCTTCTTTGTAGTTTTTTAATGATAACAAAAGGAAAGGGTTTGAATGCTGTTACATACTTTCCAAAACCACGCCCAAGAGATTCCACTAACGCAGAGACAGTCAATAAAGCATCTTCCATAACTCCTCCAACATCCTTCCCTTGACACCTTTGCATTATTTGAAGAATACAATTCATAATTGTGTCTGATATTAATGGTGTATCTTCACGTCTAATCTTCTTAATAACACTTTGTAATGTAGCACATAAGAGAGATTGTAAATTTCTAAGTTGAGACTTATCAGTAGAAGATTCAATTGAATCCTCCAATTGAAGAAGTTGTTCCATCTTCTGTAGAACATTTAATGTCGTCTTTTGAACAGATGGATAACAATCTTTAGGACTATTCTTAATCATTTCCATTAAAGTTTCGTAAGCAGCAATTCTTAGATTAGATATATTGCCGTCAGGACGATCAGTTGTCTTAAGAAGTTCTTCAACCATTGCCTCAAAGCAACTAGATAGGACAAATGTCTCTGGTTCTTCGACTCCAGATTCTAACGAGGCAACCTCATAAGCTGCTCTAGCTAGTGAGGATATTGTCCAACATATGTTAGCAGCAACTCTTGGTTCTTGTAGAAGTGAATTTGATAAAGCTGGAAGTAACAATTGCAGTACATCTGGTTTTGTAACAATTTCCATTGATAACTCACAAGCTTTTCCTAATGTCCAAGCGGCTGAGTCTCTTACAGCAATATGAGAGTCTCCTAGTGTTTCAATTAATGAACCTAGAGCATGTGAAATAAGCTCATTTAACTTAGCTTTATCAGGGCCCTCCATAATACAACCAAATGCCATTACTGCCGCTTCTCTGTATCTCCAATCTTGGTGTTTGAAATTTTCTGTTATAAATGGTAAAACATATTGGCAAATATCATCTCCAGTACATTGGGCAAGAAGTTGAAGACAAACACCTGCTGATTTTGCTGGAGTCCATTCATCGTCATCCTCCTCTTCTTTCACAAGAACATTAAGTATAATAGGACAAATGTATTGCAAGGCACCTTTAGCGTAGTACTGGGAAAATTGAGTAGGTTGTATACCAGATTCTTTAGCCTCCTCTGCTTCACAGATATAAGCAATTTCATTATCGGCAACATTGGACCAAAATTCAATACCTTGCAATTTAATTTCATCAATATCACTTTTCATAGCAGATATAGAAATTGGAAAAAGAGCTGGAGCCATATATGGTTGCATGACAGAGTAATATAAAGACATAACTTTAACGAGACACTCTAGCGCACAAACTTTAACTTGTTTATCTTCATCTTGTGTAGCATCACAAATAATAGTCATAATATGATTTCTCTGCTCCTCAATACCAAAATTATTTCTAGTAAATTCAAGAGAATTCAACAAAGCTTTTACAGCAGCCCGCTTAATGTTAACATTAGTTTCATCTCTTCTCATTCCATAAACAATGGCAGTTAATATGGTATTCGAATTAGCTTCTAGAACTGCGGCATCGAGATCTTGGCAAATATAACCGAGGGCTTCCAGAGATACTTCTTTAGCTAAAGCGTTTGCATTCAAATTTGAGACACAGTCACTCAAAATTTTTATTGCATCAGGCCACATATTACGAGGAATCTCAATACCAGCAATTGCCGCAACACACTGTGACGCAGCAGAAGGACGAAATTGTTCTGTACCAATAGTTTCAACGACATTTGTACGTACCTCTAAACGAATATTTTCAGGCAATGTTAGCCATCTATAAAAGAAATTAATTAAAATAAATTAAATTAATATATAAAAAACTTACCTATTGGCATAATGCACTTTTGTCTCTTCCTCTTTAGCTACAAGACAATTTTTCAATTGAATACCAGCAGCCTGTCTTACATGATTAGGGTGTCCAGTGTGTTTGAGAACTTTAGACAATTCAAGTATATAAACTGCCTTTAAAAAATTAACAATAAAATTAGTTAAAATACATCAAAACAAGAAACATACAAAATTTTGTTCACTGGCTTGATTTAAAAAATCTAGAGCTAATTTCTGGTCTGCTGGATCTAAAAATTTTTAAATTATGTTAAAAATGAAAGAAAATACAGGAAACATACTATTAGAAATGGTCTTTTCCAACGTCTCCAACAATTGATTCATTTTTTATCCAGTTAGATAGAGAAAAATTAATGTTAGAAAAGTGAAATGGATAAGAAATAGCCTAAAAAAGAAGAAGGCCTGTTAATATTAGTAAAAAAAACTATATGATGATTATTTAACAAAGAAAATTTGAAATGAAGTGCGCTCGCAATGGAGAAATATATACAGAGAGTCGTTGCAAGAGGTGAATTTTGTTGAATAATGTGATCGTATGAGTTGCAATTTACCGCGTTGTCTAATCTTATAGTATGGTAAACACCAAGCTGCTCCTTGTATCGGAGAAGGCAATCATTGAATAGGTAGTATTTTTTTAGTTATATATTTTAATAATTATTGTGTTTTTAGAAGTAAATTAATATTTATTAATTTGTCTTATCAATTTTAAATGATGTGGAGACTTATAAGACTCTTTTATCATTCTTTTATAGTGACGTGGTCATTTAGCTTTGTTAATTATTTAAATTAAGTTTTATCTTCATTCATTTTAGTTTTATCACAAATTATAATGAAGTTTTTCATTTATGTTGTATTTGTCTTTTTGGCTTTTCCAACTATAGTCTCTTCTCAAGAATGTGAAGGTAAGTAAAAAATATTTTTGTCAATATTCAATGTAATTTCTGTAGTTTGTATTAAGGTCCTAACAGATGCTATGAAAAAAGTCGCTCCTGCTGATGGAAGCAATAAAGAAAAGATTGGTAATGTTATACGTAAACACTGCACCCACACAACCGGTAAAGAACATAAATTGGTAATTTTGGTCATTTAAAAATTTTATTTTAAAATTATTTAGTGTAACTTCATTGGAGCTCTTCCCGATTCCCCAACCTCTATGATGAATGACGTTACGACACCATTGTCATTTTCAATGCCACCAGAAAAAGTGTGTACTAGCAAATTGAAACCAAAAGACGCTCAAATTTGTGAATTGAAGTTGGATAAACCTATTGACTGGGCAAATATTAATCTTAATAAGATGAAAGTTAGAGAACTTAAGAATATCCTTGAAAAATGGGGTGAACAATGTAAAGGATGTACTGAGAAATCTGAATATGTTAAGAAGATAGAAGAATTGAAACCAAAATATGTTAAGACTGAACTTTAATTTATGTTTGTTTTGTTTTTTAAATAAATAATATAACTACATTTACATTATGTTTTTATTTTCTAACAAGCAAACACAACAAATAATAATTTTACTTTAAAGAGCAAGTTGCTTATAAACGTGTTTTTTGTATTCTTCAAGACCACCTTCAAGGGTAAAGATTCTCTTGTCTTTGACAACCCAAAGTTCTTTACAAACCAATTCTATTAATCTTTCATCGTGAGATACTAACACAACTCCTCCATTGAATTTGTTAAGAGCAGCTCCAAGAGCATCTACTGTTTCAACATCTAAGTGATTTGTAGGTTCATCCAATATAAGGTAATTTGGTTTTTCAAGAGCAAGTGAAGCAAATGCAAGACGAGATTTCTGACCTCCTGAGAGTGTTTGAATATTTTGGAAGACAGTATCAGCTGCAATACCAAATCTTCCCAGAGCTGCACGATGTTCTTCAACACTAGCATTTGGAAAACGTTGTTGTAATAAAGATAAGGATGACATATCCATTTCTAATTGATCAACGTGGTGTTGTGTAAAGTATCCTATTCTTAGTTTTCTGTTAGCATGACGAATACCACCTGTTGGTGTTAGTTCTCCAAGAAGAAGTTTAAGAAGTGTTGTCTTACCAGCTCCATTTTCTCCGACAATACAAATTCTTGAATCTGCGTGAGAACCACAGCAAATATTATGAAATAGTAATGGTGAATGTTCATTGTAGCGGAAAGATACCTCATCAAGTTGTAATACTTGTTGTCCAAGAGGCTCGCATTCTGGGAATCTAAAAACAACGTCAGCTTCAAATTCAACATCTTGAAGAACAGGTAGTCTTTCAAGCATTTTAATTCTTGACTGTACCATAGAAGCTCTTTTTGCATTATATCTAAATTTGTCAATAAACTCTTGTGTGTGTTTCCTAAGAAGTTGTTGTGCTTCATACTCAGATTTTTGTTGTTTCAATTTATCTTTCATTGTCTTATTGAACATATCATAATCTCCTCTGTATTGATCAAGACGTCTAGAATGCATATGAACAATATCTGTACACACTGAATTTAAGAATTTACGATCATGAGAAACAATAAAGATTGTTCCAACCCATGAAATAAGATGATTCTCAAGCCAATAAATAGCTTTCATATCTAACATATTTGTAGGTTCATCAAGAAGTAATAATTGAGGTTTAACAAATAAGGCACGAGCTAATGCTACTCTCATTCTCCAACCACCGGAAAACTCTCTTGTTGTCCTTTTTTGATCTTCAGGAGTGAAACCAAGACCATAAAGTATTGATGCAGCAACTTTAATGGCTTTATCAGCACCAATAGCTTCCATCTCAATATGAATTGTATTAAGACGCTCACATAATTTATCTTTATCCGCATCTGATACCTCCTCTGATGGGTTATTAAGGACATCATTAATAAATTTTTCTTCATCAAGAAGTTCTTGACGCTTTTTATCAGACTTTAAAACAGCATCAATAACCAACGTATCATCTCCTTCAACTTCTTGTTCCACAGATAACATTGTAATATTACTTGGTATCACTAATTGCCCAGAAGAAATCATTTTAAGGAGCGTGGTTTTACCAATACCATTTCTTCCAACAAGACCATATTTCCGGCCATTGATAAGAGATAAATCAGCGTTATGAAGAATATGTTTAGTACCATAAGAAATATCAATACCCTCAATTTTAATATCAAGAGCATTCTCCACAGCAGGGTTACCTTTGGCATCTCTACGACTAAACCTCTGAGTTGCCATAGCTTTAATAGATTCTCTCTTACTTTTGGCCAGTTCTGATTCTTTAATAGTTGTTTCAATATCTTTGTTAACTTTGGTATTTCTGAACTTAGATAAGTCAATTAATTTATTATCTTTGATAGATTTTTTCCAAATAGTTGTATTGACGTCTGAAGATATAGCTTTTGTGGACATGTCAACAGTCATATTAAGACGATAAGCTTCAAGCTGGTTAGTTTCGTTCTCTCCACGAACTTCTTTACCATGAAGCATGAACATAATTACACGGCAGTGCTTTATTGTTTCTTCTTCAGAACATCCAAATTGTCGGAAGATGAAACCTATGGCTGTTGAGACATCCTCATAGTCATAAATTTCTTCAACGTTCTTTGAAACAACCTCTGAAATTGATATTTAAAATACAATAAAAATATATATACTATAAATTACCTATCAAATAATCTATAATTTGATCATGGCATTCCCCAATAACCTTACAAAAATATTTCCTCATTGCATCTTTTACCTTATCTTCAACAATAATAATTGGCTTTCCAGTAACTTCTTCTATAGTAACTTTTGGCTTAAAATCTAACGGAAAAATTCCAGTGAGTAGAGGTTCAATACTATCATCAATAACTTGAGCTTTCAAACGTTGAGTTCTTTCTTCTTCACTTTCTTTGAACGTATCCTCAGGTATTGGGAACTCTATACATTCATCATTTGGGTCATCTTTAAAATCGTCAAATGTTTGCTTTAAATTGAAAATATTTTCTGAAATTACTGTAGAATTACAAATAACCATACTCAGTTTTTGATTTCTGGGTTGATGGACGAAATTGAAATCTAAAAATATAAATTATTATCTTTAAAACAAAGTAAAAAAAAATAGGAAATATATTTCACAACTCTAATAATTTTTTGACACATATTATGTGAATATTTTTTTCACTGCAGCCGCGACCTTTTTTAACAAAACATTTTGAAAATATGTTTATTTTATGTGTACCTTGATACTATACTGTTAATTTTAACAGAATTTTCGTATTTCTTAATTACTGAAACATTTCATTAGTGAAATAATAACAAATCAATTAACACTTAACTAATTTTCTGCATCAGACTTTAAAAATTTTCTTTGTTACTTTTAGCTGTTGTTCGAAAAATTTATAATGCCTTGTAAAAAAGTGAACTATTTTTCATTAGAATATAGAATTTTGAGCTATACACAAATTATTTTGAGATATTATGTTGATTTATTATTATGAATTTCTGTTAAAATATACAATCGGGAAGAAAACTTCAATATATAATATTTTATGCTACTTTACTTTTTAAAATCAAAACTAATCTAGAGTTTTAAATAATTTTTATGATATATACAAGTTTTTTAATATTAACAATAATTTACTTAGAATATTGTTAAGCTTTTATTATTAGAAGATTTATATCTAATACTTCAATTGAATTTTCATTTGTTTATTTCATTAAGAAAATTAATAAAACGTTATACTTACCATATTTTATTTTTTTAACTAACTGAAATTTTAGCAATTTGTATTATGAATACTTTCTTTACAATTTAACTGGATGTACTTATTTACGTGTTTTTAAGATATTTAATAACAATTACTTGTAAAATTTTAGAGGAAAATTTAAAATAATTAATTTCCTTGCTTACCAATAGGTACTTTCACATTTTTATTATTATATAAAAATAATCACAAAGAGGCCATAATTCTTCTTTTACAAGAACACCTAGAAACTTTAAATATAAAAATATTATAGAAACTATTGGTAAAAACAATATCTTAATGCATGACAATCATATAATTTCCACATAAAAAATAATGCCTAAAATAGAAAATATTTAGTGTAGTCATATTAATCCCATATTTCCCTTTGTTTAATTGTATTTTCACATTTATGTATATAAATGTTTAATACATTTTATTATCTAAATTTCTAAGAACTATTAAGTTTGTTTGAATTTATATCATCTATTTATTTTTATAATTTATGTCAACATTTAAATAAAGCAATAATATCTAAAACTACTTTTTCAACAAATGTTCTATATCGAAAATTGTTTATGGAATAGTGTTTTAGAAATTTAAAAGGTACAAATAATACCTTTATTGTTCAGTCTTTAAATTTTATGTTATGTAGAGTGGTTCAACGGTTAGTCCGTTTTGTCGTAGATACAACTTTTTTAAATTTTATTTTTACGACGATTTTACATAGTATTTTACATATCTTTTTTAATTTATTTTTATATCATAGATTACTTAAGAAAATGGATGAATTAGACATGTTTAATGTTCACAATGAGGAGGAGGAAGATGCTAATATGAAGCCAGAAGACAGGAAGCATTTGTTTAAGAAAGAACTTTTAAAGATGCTGTATGGTTTTGGTGATGACAAAGTTCCATACGATAAAACATTAGATCTTCTTGAAGTTATGGTATGTAATTATGTCCGGGATATATCAGTGGCGGCTTTAAATGTTGGTAAACCTGACAAAATTACTCTTGAAGATATACACTATCTTATAAGTAGAGATCCAAAAAAATATGGTCGGGTCAGAGAGCTCCTCTCTGCGAATCAAGAAATCAAAGTTGCCAAGAAAAAATTTGAAGATAACAAATTTTAATTACTTTTTTTAAAATGTAAATAAATTTTGTAAATGTTATTAATCAGTTTACCATTACAATGCGTAACTTCTCATAGAGTATATAGTTAGGTGAAAAAAATAAAGTTGGCCGCGACTTTATTCCTCTTTCCAAGATCATTAGTATTGCCCTTCTACACATAACACAAACATTTATATTATCGATAATAAACACGTTTGTATCTTCCAAGGTTAATTGAATTTTTAATATGCTAATATTTAAAATATATAATGAGTAATAGTGTTAAAAATTTGTACAATAAAGTAAAGGAAAAAATAAATGCCATTATTGAATGGAGGTCTTCACTTTCGTTATTGTATCTATTCACTGTTAATACTAGTTTTTGGTAAGAAAATATCTAAGAAATTCAAATAATACTAACAATTTTTTTAGGTTATCTGTTTTTTATTTACAACAAGAATATCAACTTCAAATTCTAGTGTTTTTTGCTATTTTCATTTTATCATATGATATATTATTAACACCAACAGATGAAAATTCAGTAATAGCTCATATATTTTTATGGCCTTTTCGAAGTTTTTTTAGAACAACAGCATTTCTATTACTTTGTTATTCTTCTAATGAACTAAAAGATGGTGACAAGGAGTATGCTTGTTGGTCCGGATATATAGCTTTGCTACTATTGTTAATTAATCCAGTTTGGGTTTATAATAAAACAACTCAAAAAATTAAAAATGGAATTTCTAATGGCGTAGATATGTGTATTATCAATCCACTAAGTAAAATATATGCAGCTGGGTACTATATTTGCACTTTTAAATTTTTGAAAGGTTGGCTTAATTTAATAATATAGAATAAATAATTTTTTTAAAATTAGGTTTACCTGAATATTGTTCACGACAATTTTTTCACATTAAACAATTTTTTTCTTATATTGGTAGTGAAATCTCAAAAAATTTCAAAAGAAGCAGACTATATATAGTGTCGACAATAGATTGTTATCTTTACCAACCCATGAAAAGTGCAGCTATTAAAGGAAGAGACTTTAGTTACTATTGGTTATTTGCTGGTTGGTGGCCTTCGGTAATTAATTTTATAGATCGTAAAATTGGACAGCCTGTAAAAGATAGATACAATAGATTTATCATTAAAATTCAATATATTGTTTATGGATATTGGCTTTCTCCTGTTGCTGAGAAAGTTAAAATTATTTTAAAAAAACAAGCTTTAATATTACTAACTTATACTAAAAAACTTAGTATTAGATTAGTCATTTTTCTTAAAGATTCTATTTTGTGGCCTATTTTGATTTCTGGATACAATACCGCTTTAGTACCTACATTTGAAATGTTAAAAGACAAGTATCACTTTGTAGAGGATAATGTTTTAATTTACTTTCTTGCTCCAGTTTGTCAAACTGTAATAAGTGTGGTCCCCGAAAAATCACCATTTGTTGAAGATAGTGATCTAGAGTTAGATGATTTTTTGCCCTGTGAAGATGATGCTGAAAGTGATGCCTCATGGAATCCAGATGAAGAAGAAATAAAAAGAAAAAAAGAAGAAGCTGCATTACAAGAGAAGAAAAAGAGGATAAACCAAAAAAGTGCATTAATAGAATTTCCCGACTTTAATGATTTAGGATCGAGTGATGAAGAATTTATGTTTGATAATTAAATAGAAAAATAAATGTGATAATAATTTTTAAATATATATAAATATAATAAAAAATTTGGTTTAACAACTTTATTCATTAAATCAGACTCTGCAAAACAAAAACAATAATTAACAATTGTATCATAAAATTTATTCCTTTGTCTCACGAAGACGTCTGATTGTAGAACGTACAGTGGCTGCAGTTACTGTACTGTAAACGTAAGCTCCTCCGGCAACGGTTCTTGTGCATTTAGAGCATTTCCAGATTCCAACACATGTACGTTTCATGGCTTCCTGTAAAAAAAGTTTTTCGGTTAAGTAAATTAAAAGAAAATCCTACCTTTCCGCAGAAAAGACATGTATATTTGGAGTGTTGAGTAACTTCCATCTTTTTAACTTGTTTACGAAGAGAAGCTCCATAACGTGTACCGTATTTTCCGGTGATTCCAACCTTCTTTGTACGTTTAGCCTAAATAAAACATTATAATATATTTACATATAAAGAAAAACATACCATTTTAATTCAATTTAGTAATTTTCTACAAGAAAATTCAAACAACAATAGGATCGAAAATACATTCTCCCAAAGTAAGGAAGATGTAAACAGGTTTTCGTGTTGAGAAAAATAATTACTTTTTGCTATTTTGTAATAGTAAAAATACATTTAGTAATATGTTTTTGAGGGTTTATAGATGATTATTAAACTTTTGTGAAACGAATTTATATATAATTTCGTAGATAATAGTGTAAAAATAAGAAAATAAGTTTTTTGTTAAAAAAAATTTTTTAGAAATTTTATTAGCTATTCTTATCAATTAATGTATAATATACTATGATAAATAACGTATATACTTTGTACAAAATAATAAAAAATATCTAATCAATCAACTTAAAAGATAAATATCCATACTTTTTAATTTCATTATTCCTTTTTCTCCAGGCAAAAAAGATGAGGTGGATAAAAAGTAAATGAGAAATAAAATCAACAATCATTGAGTACATGTAAGATAAATTTGTGTTGATTGTTGGAAAATTATTCATGTGAATGGCCTCGTATTTCGTCAACCCAATAATCTCTGAAAATAGAATAATTATCTGATGTTAATATCTAACAAATATGATTTACCATAAAAATGTAATTTTAAAAAAAGAATCATTAAATCAGTAGTTCCTGTCCCAAGTGCATGAAGAATACCTACTGAAAGAATAAAAGGAAAAAGGCGAAGATTATCAGTGTTATATATAAAAAAAGGTATTATTAGTAGGAATTTTGCCACTGCAAAAACTGCTGTTAACTCCATAAGTGTCTTAGAAGATTCTAATAAAGGATATACATGCTTATTGATTTTTTGACAAACATCTATATAACCTTTTTTAGTGGTAACTATCAATGAAATATTTTCTATAACTTCAAGAACATCGGTTTGCGATAAATTAAAACGTGAATATCCGCATCCCATGCCATCAAAAAGAAGAAAACCTTTTGTTTTGTGTTCTCCGTCAACATAAACATTAGTTTTACCAGTTAAATTAGTAATATCAATAATGGTATCTATGTCTAATAAAACAATAAATTATGGTAACAATTATGATGACTTACCATAAGTCCTTTTATTAAAATTAATATTGGCAATATTTCTCGATAAAATTTCTAGAGTGGCAACAAAAACAACAGCAATAGCAAGTAAACCTCTTGTAGTACATGTTTTCATTTTTAAAATAAATTAATAAAAGTAAAGTAATATAAAGGATAATATATGTATAAAATTGTACTTCCAGGCGGCAGTTATATTTTTTAATTTTTCAAATGTCAATTAACCGCATTTTTATAGATCTATATGAAAATAATTTTTGAAAAAGAAATTATTTTTGTAAAGAGAATATTTCTATGTTTTTATCTATTACCGATAATGATCAAATGTATATATTTAAAAAGAAAGATAATTTTTATTTTAGTGAATCTCTTTACTTTTCGTAAAATCTTATACCTTTTTATGAGTTCATTTTTCTTGTTATTTGTTAATAGTTAAAGATAAATAAAGGGTAGATAAAATGGTATTATAATTAAAAACACGATATAATGTAATTTTTGTAGTAATTTTTATTATAAAATCTTTTTTTTATATTTAACCAATAATTTTAATATTCATTATGCTTTATTATGAAATTAAAAATTTATAAGTTTAAAATATTTTTTAGTTATATATATATATTTTAGTCCTTCTTTATACGTTCTTTTTGAATATATTTTCCTTTGATAAAATAAGTTTCAACGAAGAACTTCACAAACAATACTCCAAATGTTGCATATATAAAGAATGCTAAATACAAATTTGGAATACTTTGTTGGCATGGAATATTGTATTGTGTTTTAATTTTATAAACGTAAAACGTTGTAGCAACGCCAAGGAACATTTGTGTTGTTTGAATTGTTGTTACACACATTGAAACAAATTTTGGAGGACGGTAACCAAGTGCAGTAAGAGCATAATAACTATACATGAATGAATGAGCAAGATAATTCATAGTTATGAAGACTTGTCCAGGTGCTGTATGTTCGGCTCCAGAATGAACTGTATAAACAAGAACTGCTGCATGATGATAATAATGTAAGAATATTAATGGTTTTTTACGTAAAATTATAAATAACGTGTCACCTAATTCAACTAATTTTGAAATACAAAAGGCAAATGACCAGAAAGCTGCAACATCATCAGGATTACATGAATGACATATTGACCATGTGAAGCCATGTGTGTACCAATTATGAAGGAAATCCTAAAAAAGATTAACTATTTAGTTTTATTTTAAAACTTACTTCAGAAAATCTAATAGTTCCAATAATAGAAAAGATTGCCAAACTAAAATTCCATAAAAATAATGGATATTTTAACTTTAAAGGTTCTTTATTTTTCATTAAGTTTTGAAGCATATTAATAATCATAAAATACACAACAGAAATAGTTATTGAATGATACCAATAATTTTGAAAGAATATAGTTTTCTCGATTTTATCTTCAATTTTTTCAAAAGGAAAAGCATATTTATACTGATATGTTGAATGTAAACTATCGGAACTATTATTTTTATATATTTGAAAATCATTTAGTCCAAAAAAATTACTATCCATCACTACAACTTTTTGGTACTGAAAATAAAATTATTAAAATAAAACTTTAGTAAAATGAAAGAAATTAGGATATGAATATCTATTAAAATTTTTTAACCAAAAATTTTTTTATTCACTGTTGTGAATAATACTCATTATAAAATAATTATGAATACTAAAAAAATCTTTAAAATGACGATGTATTGATACAGACAAATAGTTATTATAAATATAATTGTTAATATAAATACAACTAAGATAAAAACGTTATAATATTTAAAATAAAGAAACTTGGTGGTTTTAAATATATTAAATAATATATCATCAATATCCTGTTCAAGAAAAGACATTATTAGATAATAAAACTATATTCATATATAATTTAAATTCGATTCTAATAATGCCTGTACATAACAAAGTACAGAATATGTCAATCTTATTAAATAAATTATTTGTTAAAGAAATATATATATTTAAAATATAAAGTTATTAATATTACAATGAAAATAAAACCATATTTTCACATCTACAATTAAAATATTAAAAATTTTTATTAATAAATTAACTTAAATAATATGTAATTTTTTTGTTTCATAAAAATCTTTATAGATTAAAATTAACATTATTAAGATATCAAAATTAGACTTAAATGGTGAATTTTTTATTATGATAAAAACAATACAATTATAATTTTTTGATCAAATTTTAATTTAAATACTAATTGTTAAAATAAGAGATAATGAAAGTGACCCTTTTAAATAAATGATAAATGTTTGAAGATGAAAATCGGTCTGTTAAATAAAATGTTATATTAACAAGACTTTTTAGAAGACAAGACTAAAAATAGGACACCGAATCATTAAAGAATAGGAAACTGATTAATTTTAGTATTTCAAATATCATCTTCTAACAATAAATAATTTTTATTCATGTATATGGTTTTATATTTAAGAGACAAAACTTTATTTTTTATCTCTATAATTATTAATATGGAAAAACTTATTGTTTTTAATAATTATTTCAATAAAAGAGTATCACAAAGTAAACTAAGGAAAAAAACAATAAAAACAGGTTATAACACAAAATGTCGTCAATTAACTCAACTTTTCTTATTATTTTCTTTCACAAAATTCTAAAATTGGGGTAGATTTTTCAAGAGTCAAATTAATGGTAAATTTAATGAGATAAAAAGTATATTAAAAAATTTATTTATTATCATTGACATCATAAACGTTCTAAACTCCAAATGAAAAAAACAAGGTATTTTTTATATTTCATAAAGAAAAACTCATAAATAAGAGTGAGTTAATAATTTCAAATAGCTTCTCATCTATGCACACTCATCTTCATTTACTGTCATATTTGGTATTCCCATTTTTATTGGAAATTCTCTGCCTGTTTCAGGACAAACTAGCTTTCCTTCCATCACATTTAATTCATATAAAACTGTATGTAACTACAATAATATTAAATTATTTAACAAACAAAATAAAAACATACTTTTTCCAAGAATTCTCTATTTGTATGTGAGTCCTCCGGTAATTCTACAGGTAAGATATTTCCTTCACCACATGCCTCAGATGCCTGTCGTAAGGCTTCATAATCAATTTTACAATATATTCTCTTAACATTTTCCTCATCGAATGTAACTGGCGTTTTCTATAACAATAACAATTTTTTAAAATTATTTTTAAAACTTACCTCAACACTTGAAACTTCTAATTTTAGTGGATATCCGTTTTGGACACCCTTTTAAAAGTCGTGATGATAGGAAATTATGGGTCAAAAGTTTCATGACTTCGATTTATAATTTTAACGTTTAAAAGTCTATTTTCAATTAAACGGGAAATACGTTATACCAACAATAATCTTTAAAAGAAATCAAATAAATGTTTGAAGTAAATAAAATTGTATGCTTTTTCAAAAAATTTAAATATGGTATTTGTTTTAATTTATTTTTATTTCAATAGCTTGAAGAAACAGGATAAATCAAATAATACTTTCAAATTTCAAGTATATGTATTTTAGTTATAATTTTATACCTTTTTTTAATAAAAGTCGTCTAACATTTAATTTAGAAATTATATCAACTAATAAGTACGGAAATTCATTTGTTTTCTATTTTTTAGGTGAATGTTTATACAAATTACATAAAATTTTAATAGAAAAATTACTATTGCTAATTGGAAATTTAAAAACAGGCAAATTATAGACTACCACAAAACAAAAAATTGTTCTAATAATAAAACTAGAAAGGATAAATAGGGCGCATAAATATAATTTTTATTTATTTGTAAACTTATGAAATATAAGCTTTTAATGGTAATGAAATGAAGAATAATTTTTTAATATTGAATATAACTATAAGCAAATACTGGTAGAACTAAAAAGTTATTCTGCAAAGTGATAAATTTTCAGTTTTTTATATTTATCAAAAAAGTGTACTTAAAGGGAGCATTTTCCCAATACACGAAAATAACCTTAGAAAAAATATCGTAACCAGATAATAATTAAGTTATTTATGAACTACAACGTTTCTACAGGAGAATTTTTCTTCTCTTATTGGCCAGCTTAGAAAAAGGCTAATTGAAACTCATGAAAGATTAGATTGTTATCATTTTTTAAGGATTTTGTACAATGTGCTTGTTAAACTTGATCCACAAACCAGAAATAAATTTTTTATTTCATATTACTTTGCTATCAACGCTATTGTAGAATTGAATAACACTTCATTGGCAATGTTACTAACTTTTTATTATAAAGGTACTGTTCCATTATCGTTTAATTATTTAAAAAGTAAAAAAGGCTTTGGAACATTAACTGAAATGTTAGATATTATGAAGTTGTTTTTGCGAAAAGGTTTAGCTTATACGGTACAAAGTGAAGATATTAAGTTAGACGATGTTCTTGAAATACTTACAATTGATCAATTAAAAATTTTGCATGGAAAATTTTGCAATGGTAAAAAAAAGACTTCTAAATCTGAAATTATAAAAGATATTATTAATGCTGGAAAACAACGCAATTTAATGTGTAAGAGTGTTGGAACAGATATCAAGAATCAAGTAATTGAAATGTTATCAGGTTTATACAAATTTAATCCAAAAATCCACAAACTTATAACTGGGATTATAGCATTGCATTATCCTGATTTGATTGATTTAAGAAATAATAACAGTAATGAACAGGAATCAATTGTGGGTAAAACTGTTCTTCAAAAATTGTCAAGATCTACAGATACAGATAAAATTTTTAGAAATAATTCAGATATTATAATTATTAAGATTTATAATGATTTAGAAGATGTTTTGGAGTATGTTGATGCCTTGGAGATGCTGAGGAGAATTCAATTGATAGATGACATACAATCAACAACTTTTATTGGCATTATTAAATATACCAAAGAAGCTTTTGTAAACGATTCTCGAAAAATTTTCAATTTGTTAAATAGAAATTTGCCGATTGGAACTTTACAATACACGAGAGTTTCAGTTCTTTGTTACATTTTCTTTGTAGCCGCAGAAAAATTTTCCAAGGCAAAAGAATACAAAGTTGCAGAAAATTTGTATTATTATATAACGGAAGATATAAATTTGATACCTTTTATTGGCTCAAAAAAGTATTCTGAATATTGGATAAGACGATGTATAAATATTAAGAACAATGGTGATTTAAATTTTCAAAAGGAATTTTATGAAAATATCTCTAACTATAGTGGATATATTTTGGAATCAACAAATATCGAAATTTTTGAGAGAAAATCAAAATTGATGGGTGATACCAAAAATTGTGTATATAAATGTGAAAGTGAAGAAATTGTTTTGCCAATTTTAAAAAAGACTGGTGATTGTTCTATTAAAAACCAGTTTTTCTATCATAAAAATAATACTATACATTTGGTCAATGTAGAAAATGCAGTTTTGGAATATTTTATGTCTACAAATAAATTTACTCATGGTGGACATTATGAAAACAACATTTGGATTGAAACTTTATATCTAATTTTCGGTGATCTCATTTTTAAAAAATTTAATTTAGATATGCCTTATTGCCATGAATTTACAATAGAACATCCTTTACTTGGAAGTAAAGATTTTGTTAGAAGAAATATAATGTTTTTAGGTGATAGATATAATACTTTTGTTTTTGGTAAAAAAAAGGATCAAAGTAAAATTATCAGAGAAAACATGGAACTTTATTGGAAAAACAAAAATATTAATGAAGATTCTGCAATTTTTATAAATTGTAATGATTTTATTGTAAGTTCGGTGTGTTTAACAAAATTTGAAAATTATTTTTATTTAGCAATTTATCAATTGTGTAAATATCCAGAACTTATTACTTTTGTGTATACATCAAATGAGTTTTAAAAAAAATCTATTTTCTGGGTATCCAGACTTGGTTTTATGGAATGTAAAAACAAAGGATATCGTCTGTTATGAAGTCAAAGGACCAGGTGATACACTTACAGGGAAACAGAAACTAGCTAGTAAAATTCTTAATACTTTCTTACATATACCTTGCAAATGTATAAACGTTAAAGGTCAGCCACAGAATCCCTCAGTTTCTAATAACATTTAGTTTATGAAATGATTTTTTAGCTAAATATTTTACATCTTTGTTTGTAGTTAAAAGTGCATTTTTTATAATTCTTTTTATTCAATAAAAAATTTTAATTATAAAGAGCACGTAAAAATTTTTTAGTAACTACTTTATTAAAAAAAATGACTTAACAACTATTTTGTCTGTCAATAACAACATTTTATACTGGATAAAAATTAAGGTACACAAAAACATAAATATACTATCAATGATATTCTAAATCTACTTTTAGGATATAATTATATTACTTTATAAAAGTTCTTCAGCTTGAGGTTGCACGATTGTTGGATCATACATTTTTCCAACGTACCTCGACAAAATTAATCCGGCTCCTTCTATCATTCCTAAAATTGCTGCACCGAGAAAAGCCGATGAAAGCATAACTATTGGTCCAGAACGAGATGCAAGCAAAGCTCCTGTTAAACCACCCGAAATAATTGGATTAATAGAATCTTCCTGGAAATAATTAATTGACATTTTTTAGAAATTTTAAAGCTACTATTTAATACCTGTTTTCTAATGGCAGCTATTGTACAATCACATGTACTAAACACACCACCCCATGCTGCAAATTGAACTCCTGTTAAAGATGCCTTTTTACGAACATTATTATATGCAGACTTAAATTTTTGTCGATCAGTTGCTTTTCTAAATCCGGAGAAAGTATGAAAGAGGGAACCTCCAATTAAACCCATTGAAAAACCACTGCCCGTATCCTCTCCAATACGGAAAGGGCTGAAATTGTAAGATATAATATATTAAATTTGGGTAAAAAACATACCAAGGCTCACGTGTATATTCTTCCATCTTTAGTATAAATGAAAAGAGTTCTAAAAAAAAACAGATTTAGATCACACTCATTTGAAGATTAAAGAAAATGGAATGTCTGAAAAACGTTATTCCAACTATTTCTCAATCTTTCGTTAAAGAAGTACCACAGATAAATGAATATTGAAAGTTTTCGTGGGTAAAAAAATATTAGACGTGAGGAGATAATTTTTCAAATTGCACTTTGGTATCATGAATTTTTTATTGCACTTATATAAATAACAATGTTAAATTTAAATACATATATTTTAATAGTTAAAGTGTGTATTCCTTTCTTGACTAGAAGAACATATTTTATTTTATATTATTTCATAAAATTATAGTTGAAAATTTTATAAGACTAAATAAATGTCTAATCTTTAAATAATCTCAGAATCATTGAATCCAATTCCCAAAGATCAAAAAAAGATATTTTGACATGGCTTTCAATTGTATACATTCCAAGAGTCTAAAATTATTTAAGATAAATAATGAAAATAAAACAAATTTACATAGATATTGCCGGCTAACAATAGAATATTACCCATTCTTATTGAAATATCACCTTCGTTCATTCCTTGAATTTCATAGTGCTTGTATAATTCTGTTAAGATTTCTTCTGTCTCCTTTTCGAGCAAGCGCGTTGCTTCCGAACTAAGAACATGTAAACCACTATTTTTCCATGAAACTAATGCTTTTAAAAAGATCAATTCTACTGATGTTATATTAAGATCTATAAGTGGTTGAACTAGAGTGTCAACAACTTGCTTCATTAGAGAAACGTATAAATTTTTCTTCATATTACTACTGATTTCAGGTTCATCTTCCCATCCCTCAATATTTTTGTCTGGATTAATTGAAACGTACATCCCATTGCTCATAATAAATTTAGAAGGATATCCAATTTTTGCTGTTAAGTATGCTGGATCAAGTATTATGTGATATAAAATAGTCCTTTTTAATAGACATATTTGATCTTTAACGCTTAAACATTTCCAGAAAGTTCTTGATCTTGTCCACTCATATATTATTAACACCATTGATCTTAATTCTTTTCTAATTCTTGAAAATTTCATAGGTCTTATATCAACAGAAGTAAATGCTATTAAAGAATCTTTTTCCCTGAAAAGTTCGTCAAATTTTGATTTAGAACAAAAAAGTATTCTTCTTCTTTCTCTAGTTTTCTTTTCTTCTTCCATTAAATCATTTATTAGTGAGAATGGCTTTTGATTTGTTGAAGATCCGGTATCAAAATAATTGTTAGGTGTACAAGGAATAGTGTTATCAAGATAATTTTGATTATTACATCGTGCAATCTTTGAACTGGTTTGAATATTTGAAATTCCTTTATCAGAGAAGTTATCAGAGTGCTTTTGGAGGTTATTGTAATATTCAACTTTAGGAATTGTTGTTATTTTATTATCATAACATATAGAATATTCATTAATATTATTATTTTTTTCATTAAAAATGATATCTTGTGACATAAAGTACATATTTGAATTAGACATAGTAGCATTAACATTTGGATCTTTAACTTTAATAAAAATTTCTTCACTAACTTTACCAGAATGGACTTCTCCATCCAGATTCCCAATTTCAACATGATCAGTTGTTTCGATAATCTTTGTTCTGTATGCAAATTTTCTCCTCCCAAAATTACATTCACGGCGTGGTTGAACAGCTAAATGATAAGAAGTGGTAAAAACATATTATTGATTTGTTAAATAAACTTACCATTGCGATCCATTCCAGCTTCTAAACATTTTTTATATCTACATGCTTTGCAGATAGCTCTTAAAGCTATAAAAAAGTGTTGTGTTTAAAAAAATTAAAATTTACCGTAAAATATTTTGCAATTATTGTTCTGTTGACAAGCATATACTCGCTTTAAAGTAACAGTTCTTCTGAAATATGCGGCACAAGCTAAAAAAATATTGGAAGTGAAAAAAATGATACCTGAACATGATGGAGCATTAAAGTGGAATCCACTACTAGGAGCTTCACAAATAAGACATTTTGAGATGTTTTTAGTATTGTTATCATTAATACTAGTGTCTAATATTTGAAATATCCTTTTCACTGGAACCGTATTTCTACTATATTTAGGAAGATAATCATAATTAAATGTTGTCGGAATTTCTCTAATGATTTCATATTTTTTAAAACTGCCATTATCAATAAATATAGTGCTTCTTTTCGGAATTATATTATTAGAAAACTCTTTAATTGTTCGCTTACTATTCATTTTTTAATAAAAAATAGAAATTACAAATAAGTTGCTTTTTTAGAAAAAGATTGAATGTATATTAAAAGGGTTATTTTATTAATCAACAAAATACAGTCAATAAAAAGTAGAAAGAGATGGAAATGTATTTGAAGAAGAAATGATAAGAAGAAGAGAATTTGATAAGATTTTGTAAAAATATTTTGATAAATATATTTTTGCAAATTTTTATATTTACTATTTATAGATGTTCTGTTGAGAAATTTTTTAAAATAAATATGATATATTTTTTGTAAATGTAAGGATATAATTATAGTATTTTTAATCCAATTATGCTAACAACAATAACGTCAAAAAATATCAAAATAAAGTTCTAATCATGCTATTTTAAAAAATTACTTCATTTTTTAATTCATATTATTTTTACCAAGTGTAAAATTTCTTTTTATTAACTTAGTTAATGATAAATTATATAATTAAAACAAAAATTTATTCTTTGAATGTTTTAGTAGTCTAATAAATATTAATAGATGTACTTAAATATATTCCTTGATGTTTTATTTTATATTAATTATTCTTAATCTAATCAATCTTAAAAATAATAGAAAAGTTTAAGAATGAGCTATTCAACTTTATTTTTTATCTATTGTCATATAGGCAATATACTTATTTAAATATTAGTTTTAAATGATTGCCAAATAATAGTCATCAAAAGTTAAAAATTTAGGAAACAATTTTTACTATGTAAGCGTAATTTTGAGTTATAACTTACTCATATTATTAATATAACTATTGGTAAATAATAATTTAAATACATAAAATAAATTAGTCAATTATCTATTAAATATAATCTAAAAAAATAATTAATTACTGAAATATTTAATTGTATTTTGTTTATTTAAAGAAAAATTAATATTCTAGAAATTTTATTATAAAAACAAAGTATAGAACTTATTTCGGATCACAAGATGTGCTTAAATTATGTACTAAATTTATCCGAATAAATTTAAACAATGATCTTTTCTTTTATTATGAATGCAAATTATAATTTTATTATACAAATATCACAGCTCTACGTGGAAAATACAAGTATAGTTTGTTTGTTACAAAAGAGTTTAAAAATTTTTGACAAAAAAAATTTTAACTGATCATTTGAAGGGCTGAAATTCTAACTTATATTTATTGAATTATATCAAAAAATCAGATTTTTTAAAATAAATTCAATATGTTTCATATTATCAATGGAATTTTCTGAATAAACAAAAATTTTTTTTTAAATTTTATCTTGTTTGTTTATTAGAAGTCTATAATAAAATAATAAATTATTAATTCAATATATTTATAATAATAAGTAAAAGGAATAGTATACTTAACTGTTTTTATATTTAATAGCATTATGTGATGAGGCTTCTTGATATTGTATGTATGCTTGCAAATGATATTTTGTTTAATAAATAATTTGATTTGCCAAAATTATTCTAATATTTAAAGAAATATTGTTGTCTTTTAATAGAAAAAAATATATTATTATTTAGAAATTTTAAAAAATTTAGTTTTATGTACCAAAGGAACTCTCTCTATCATTTATTAATGTTTACTACTTTAAATGGTTCAGAATAAATACTTTCGAATACTAATAAGTTTTCAGTTAGATTTGGTATTCATTATAATTTTCTATTTTTTGATTTACCACAACTATCATAATATTTATTGATATTGTCGGCTAAATCTATATTGACTTTAAAAAACTAACATTGAATCTTTTTACATCTATAAACACATAAATGTCATTAAATGAGGAAATTTTTACAAAATTTATGCTAGTTTTAGATAATTATAATAAATAAATAGTGAGAACGTAATTAGATTGTATAAAGAAATTAATACTTTTAGACTTTTGGAATATAAATTGTTAATGCATCTTAAATATTTAATTCTATATTATGTATTTTCTTTAAAAAAACATATTTTTTCAACGACAAAAAATATCTTCTTTTGTTATATACATTTAGTATTTTAAATATTATTACTATACTTGATGTAATGAAATAAGCTATTTGATTCATTCATTGAGTTTATATTTTTTTTATTTGAAAAAAAATAATTAATTTTTGGTTTTTGTAAACCATAAAATATAGTTAATTAAATGATACATTATAAGGATTCACAAGCGGTAGCAATAATGTTTGAATTTTTATATTTTGAAAATATTATTAATGATAGCAAATGTAATTTTTCATTATAAATTTTCCAGACATCCGAAGTTTCTTTTTAAATATATATTATCGTTATTATTGTTTATCTCATAATATAAGGTATTATTTTTTATAGCTTTAATTTTTAATACTTGTGAATCAATCTTTTTCTATGAATATTAAAAGTTTTATAAATATTTGGAAATTTCTTTAAAATTTATAGCATCTATTAATTCATTTAAAATTATTTAGAAAGTATTAGAAATAATTTAGTAATAAAAATTTTTAAAACAAAACAAATGTCGTAATATGTGGTAGAATGGTAAGAAAAAACTACTTAAATATAAAAAAAATTATATTATTTTAATATATAGTTGTGTTCATAATAAATTTGCTAAAACCTTTAAATAAACTTTTTTTTATTTGTAGAAATATCAGTTACATTTATATACTGTGATATTAAATATTTAAAACATAATATAAACTTCTTCAATTACAAACATCATCATTTTTATTTCATTTTTTAAATGCCTTTTGTTTTTACATACATTAAATTAATTTAGTAGTAAAAATAAGTATATCACTTATATAAAAAAGTATGATTAAGAAAAGTAGTAAATTTTGTAATACTGACATCTGCTAAATTTTTATTTCGAAAACTTAATTTTTTTTAAAAATTTTGCGAGAAAATAAAGTTAACTACCAATGATTACATATTTAAGTTTTTATCATTAAATGTATAAAAATATTTTTAATAAGATGTTATATATATGCGGATAAGAAAAATCTTAAAATACTACATAACATTAACAAGAAGAATTAAAATAGCATATAAAATTATGAATGAATTTGTCATACCTTTTAGTGTGTTGATATTTTGTCATAGTATACTTTTATATAACAAATTTTTCACACAATTTTTTCCCTGATTTTTGTATTTATACATAACGAATCTTTATAAAAAACAAAGAATAATAAAAATAAATACTTGTTTTTTCATATTATTTTAAACAAAAAGGCTTAGAATATCTTTAATAATTATCTAATTATAATTACCTTTCTACTGTCATTAGATAAATGTGTTTTTTAATCAAAATATAATATATTTATTCAAAAAAACTATAAATATTAATTTAGTGCTCAAAAATGATTATCATTACAAGAAGCTTGTGAAATTGGCAGATTTTTTTTGATAATGCATTTTATTAAAGCTTGTACTTTATTCTTATTCATTTTCCTTGTTTATAATTGCATTTAGAAATATTTTTGGGATGAAAATATGATATTAATAAATAAAAGATTTATATCTTGAAATAATTTCCTAAAATGTAATTGTCAAGCTATTTAAATATGTTTATTTTTGTATTCGTTTATTAATATAATTTTCTTTAACTATAATGAAATATCATTTAAAGTCTTCTTCATTCTATATTTATATATGCTGGTGGTTTTGACAGATTTCAGATGATACATATTAATTTTCACTGATTACTTTATAAAAATTTCCAACATCGTAAAGCTATATCTATTTATTTTTTCCTAATAGGTATTAG
Source organism: Strongyloides venezuelensis (assembly GCA_963280985.1). NCBI lineage: Eukaryota > Metazoa > Nematoda > Chromadorea > Rhabditida > Strongyloididae > Strongyloides > Strongyloides venezuelensis. The sequence continues at coordinate 13,924,654 of CAUJLX010000002.1, read as the reverse complement.
CTTTGCAATACATGTAAAATGTGAGAATAAATATGTCTTAATTGACATATCTATATATTTCATGTAAATAAATGTTTATGTATTAATTTACTTTTTTTATCATAAAAAAATTTCTAGAAAGTGGATATATTTCGATGAATTCTCTTGATTTAACTTTCTTTTCAACTTTCTGGAATTTCTTCCCAATGTTATACTTTTTTACTTAAGAGAAATAAAATTAATATGATTAAATATCTGTAAAATACAATAAATGTTTTTAAAAAGAATTTTTACACCTTAAATTCTACTTTTGATATATTTTTTAAACATTGTTATGTTTATATTAAAAGTTATAGTTATTATCTGTGTTTTGATATTTTTATTTTTTTTTTGATATCATATTTTTTAGTCGTTAACCAATATATTGCTTTTAAAGTATTCAACAATAAGTTTTTTGTTGTAAAAATATATTTATTTATAATTAATAATACATTTAAATAATAATACTGAAAAATATATCTAGGAATTTAAAAATATTTGTTTTAATTTACTTCCTTATTTTCTTTTGATTTTTTGCGAAGAAGGTAAGATTAAAAATATTATGCTTTTTATCTTATATTTTACTCTCCATATTTACTTATTTTAAAATATTTTTAGAATTCCTCTACTTTTATCATTTTATCTTATAAAAATAAATTAATTGAATCAAAGTTTTCTTTCGTAATTATATATAATTAAGTAATGAAAAAAGTTAAATTTTCATGATTAAATTTTATTGATAGCAAATTTAGATATTGACAAAATGTAAAAAAGAATTCCATTGTTTATAGTGGATATTTTAAATGTTGTTACTAAAAACATTTAAAAATAATTAAAGAGTTACCAAAACCCTTCTTTATCGAAAGATTAATATATTGTCATTTTTGTTATTTTATTCTAGAACAATTTTGTTATTACAAATGCATACGATGTCATTAGATAAAAATCATTTAATGCTTTTGAGGAAAAAGTTACCAGAAATATATTTATAGAAGTTACGTCATTTTTTTACTTAAAATTACATGTGAAAGTGATTTCAACCTGTTATAAAAGCATTTTTTATTTAAGAAAATAAATGTTTATTTATATTATAAATATAATATGAAAGATAATTTATGGATCTTTTTAATGTTATATCAAGTAATTAATATTACTTAACATGTAATGAGGGTCAAAAATCATTTTTGATATCATACAAACTAATTATATTTTTATTAAAATTCACAATTCATTTTATCACTTACAAAAATATGTCTTGATGTTTTACATTTATAATAATTGAAAGATTATCTTAATAAAATGTATTTCGTATAAACTTTCAAATTTTTCAAAAATACATTTTAACTTAAAATAAGTTATGTATATTTTTTCTATCTTAGCAGTAAATTAAATGTTGCTTTATCATCATTATATCTAAAAGTATGAAATAAAGACATGAAATAAAAGAAGAAGAAAATAAAATTAAATGAATTAAAAATAAAATTAGTGGTTTTGAACATTTTCCATTGTTAATAGATGAAAAGCAAAAAAGAGTTTTGTTTGTATGATTAGCTTGTTCTATCTAAATTTTAATCCTATGTACGGAAGTTTGAATTTTTAAATAATAGATCTAAATATTTGTTTATCCTCTACCACACATGCATTTGCATGCAATTGTAATGCAATGTACTATTAAACAATTTTTTTCATATATTTATTCTTGATAATTTGACTAATGAAATTTATTGTTAAATTTTTTTATTATTAAAAAGATTGAATTAGTTATTCTGAATTTACTTTCGTTTTTTTTATTAATGAAATCAGTCTTTTGGAACTTGAGTATCTATTTTTTTGTTAATTTTTTGAGAAATATCTCTATTCTGTCTTTGAAATTGTAAAAAGCATCCTTTAATTAATTGTTTTTGCTATTAAATTTTCAAATTTTGTATATATCTCTTTGTATAACAGTTTTTATGTATTAATTTATTTTTAGTTAAATTAATGATATTTGTACTAGAAAATTTACTTATAAAGTTGAAATGAATCAACAAAGTAGGGTTACTGAAAATAATTTTGGGAATTTGAATAAAAATAAGCGAATATCTATGTTATGTAAAAAATTAGGTATTAAAAACAATAATGGAAAGATTGAAGAAGAGACCGACAGTAACAGTAAATCAAACAACATAAATGAACTTGATAAAACATCTCGTTTGAGTTATTTACAAATGTTAAAGCATACTCCAAACAGGTGTATTAGAGGGTGTAGTAGTTATTATGGTTGTTGTTGTTCAAAAGGAGGTAAGAAATTGGCATCTATTTTTGGTGATAGTCCACCTAGGCATACGTATTTATCGCTACCAGAATTTGCTAAGCTTGCTAAAACGAATCCAATTTATTATGAGTATACATTACTAAATCAAAATGTTTCCCAGGAGGAAGAGAAAGCAATAATAAATGAGAAGGGGAGCAATAAAATTTTTAAGAATTTTCTAAAAAAATACCATCTAAAAGAAAAGAAGATTGAACAAGTGCCTAGGAATTCAATGGATAATAGAGGTATGTTCGGTAAAAGAAAAACCAACTTTTTTCAGAATGTTCATTCAGTTAGAAATATACACATACATTTTCTTAAAGTCCCACTTAATTAATATAAACTTTCAAATGTCGACTTATAGAAATAATTAGTTAAAACATATGTTTATAAAATTGCTTGAAAAAATGCTCCATTAAATGGAAGATGAACTAAAACCAACCTTATAATTTTAACAAACATATATTATTTCAAGTTATTTCAAATTTTCTATTAGTTCTATTTTCTTTTTTCCGTCAGTCATTTCTTAAGTTAAATAGTAAAAAAGACATATTTGTTTCCAGTGCCGATAGGATAATGATAGTGTGTATTTTTTTTAAAATTATCTCTTCAAACTATAACTTTATGTTCTTGTATTTATTAATATAGAAATATTACAATTAACTTAGCATAGTGTCAATAAAATTTATTTATATATACATTTACTCCACTATTTATGTTGAAAATGTATGGTTCTTTTTATTAATTTTACTACATTTAACATTTCTGTGCCTTTTTTCTTTTTTGAATTAATTATTATTTTTGAAAAAAGAATTATATTATGTATCTATATACACATATATATGCATATATTCGTTGTTCTATATATGTTTTAACCAAAATAAGAAGTTAATTTTTGTCAGAATCTACTTTTATCATTTCAAGTATTTAATGATAATATAAATGTCGTCATTTTTTAAAGTAAGATATTACATGCAATGAATTTATTTTTCGGAAGACATAATTAATCATAATATTAAAAATATATTTATAACATATACTTCTTCATTACTTTTAAAAATCTACATGATGTTAGAAGATACTTCTATATTTCAATAGGCTGGAGTCTATCTTTTACTCATTCAATGTCTTCGGGCAGTTTAATTTAACACTCTTTTATTTTTTATAAAATTTTTATTAAATATATATGCGTATTTGTTATGAGATATAAGTGTAAATGTTTTTAAATAATATTAAAAATATAATTTCTCGGAAGTTCATGTTTAAGTATTTTTGTATTTTTATTTTCGTCATATCCATGACTACATTTTTGGTTACCAATCATCTACCGCTGTTTTGTTTTTTTTACTTAAAGACGTGACTTTATATTTTTTTTAAATTGTTTTATCGAGGTTTTTTGCTTTCAAAGTAATTTATATTTTTTTTTAAATAAAATATAAAATTTTCTTTTAACCATATATTAATATATTTTAACCAAGCTTTGTTTGAACAATATTTTGCCCTTTTGTGGTCTATTTCAAAAAATTTTGACAGATCTTGTCAATCAAAAATTTATTAAATTTTTTACTACATTTGATTATATAATTGTCTTGTGTATTTATAGTTGAAGGAAGTAACTTTAAAGAAAAAAATTTGCCAATTTCCAATATAGTAGAAGATTGTGACATTACTAAAGTTGTAAATTTTTCTTCAGAAAATCAAAGAAGGTTTTCTATTGCATCAGTCAAAGAATGCAATTTAAAAGGAACCTCTATTGTGAATAAATCTTATCAAGCAAAATATCATATATTATTTGATTCAGAAAAATTAGATAAGCCATATCTTTCAGATATTAAAGAAAGAAGAATATCTCTAACACCTAGTATTTTTTTATCAAAAATTGGAGATAATTCTGCACAAGAATATTGTAATTATCCTTTAAAAGCAGATTCGTCAAGTGGAAGTTTTGGCAAGGAGATGCATACTTCAAAAAATAACAGAAAATCTAACAAGTGTAGTGGAAAGAAAAGACTATTTAAAGCTACAGCTTCGTCATTAAGTCTATTTAGTAATGGATACTTATCAGATGCTTTATCATCTGTTACTGCAAATATTTCTTGTGGAAGTGGTAACTCAGATATTGGTCATAGTCGTGGTAGTTCAATAGTTGTAGAATTACCAACTTCTTCGATGGGGTCAAGGGAAGGTAATCCGAAAAAAAAAAAAACAGTGTAACAAATCGATGTAAGTTAGTGTAAAATTTAATAAAAATATGGGAATAAGTATAAGGCCTATATATAGTTATTAAGTTAAAGCAACGTCATCATAAATATGATAACTAAATAGAAAAATTAAATTTCTTATTCTTATATGAGTTGATATTTAAATACAATTAAATATATTTTATCTATTTAGACAGAATTATCCAATTAATATTGAATATTACTGTTTCTTTGAAATTATTAGACTTTTATATTTAAAAAATATATAAGGGATTAATAATAATATATAATATTTATAAAAATGTTTTTATAATTAATTTAATTACATTTAAAACAAAACAATATTTTGCATAACTTTCTCAAAATCTTCTTAAATTTTAAAAAATTTCTACAACAATGTTTTTGGTAATAAGTGCAAAAATATACTTTGGAAAGAATGTTCTTCAAATGAAAAAAAAATAAAATTGACAAATAGATTTAGCTATTCTTGTACATGAGACATTATTTTTAGAACTATAAAAATGACAAATTTATTGTTTTAATTATATATTCTATTACTGAGGATAAATAATATTTTACTAAATGAAACATTTTAAAAAACTGTGATATTTCTTTTGTATGATAAAAAATATAAATGTTTCAATAATTATGACTATATCCATAAAAATTAATTGATAAAATGTTTTAATTTTTTTTACTATTACGAAATCTATCTTTAATATTTTTTTATCACTTTTTGACATCAAATGATTTATTTTTTCATGCTTTATTGTTCCTTTTTTTAAAAATTAGAATTATTAAGTGAAAAAAATGCAATATATATGGTTTTTAATTTATGAGTTTTTAGTTGTCTAAAAAAAATGGTTTCAACACTTTTTTATACTATAATACCAGAATAAATTTTAAAAGACTAACTTACTCCAAAATAAGTTAAATGAAAATATTTATTATAAATTATCAAGCTTGTATACTATTTTATCAATTATAACTATTTTTAATGTAAATTTTTTTTAATGATATTTAAGTATTTTAATTTTATTATCATTAAGTAAATAAATTAGCAGTTATATTGGTTTAAAAAAACATAAGAATGATGATGATAAAAATTTTACTGGTACGATGAAGGTCTCAATAATGAGAGATTGAGAATGGTACTTTTTTAAAAACACTACTATGCGCAATTAATTTAAAGTCATTTTATCTTTATATATGAACAAAGTAAATATATTATTCTTCTTGATTTATTTGGTTATCACACTTTTTAGCATATTCCACTTAATGTAGCTATTTTGAGGGTTTTTTCTTTTAAAATCATATATAATTAGAATTCGTACATTAAAATTTATCAAAAAATATCTATAATTATTAATATAAACTTTTTTGAATATTTTGCCTTGCCTCAGTTTATTATATGTTATAATTTATTTAAATATAATCCATTGACAAGAAAATAAAAATATATAAATACCTTTTAATATCTATAAAATAAAATTTTTTTAGCACATTTAATTTTCTTTTACATTTGTAAAAGATTTTTTGATTTAAAATTTTTTAACGTTGTTTCGTTTGGGCATTTTTTCATTTTATACTAATAAAAAAAATTTGGTATTTTTAATACTTCATTGATATGACATACTGCCTTTAGATGGTAATAGTAACTTTTTATTTCTAAAAATACATAACTTTGTTAGTACTAGAGAAAAAAATTTTATATTGTCTAGATGTAAAAAATGTGTATCTGTTTATTTTAAACACAAAATTTGATATATATTTATATTGAACATATTCGTGATTATTGGGTAAATAAGACAAATATTTAGATACATTCTATTTCTATATTTTTAGAAAAAAAATATTATTAATAAAGAACTTTTTTTATTTTAAATTCTTCTAAACTATTTATATATGTTAGAAATGTTTAAACGTAAATCTGACAAATTTATAATTAATATTTGCGGGAAGTGTAAAAACAATTTTTGTTGACTTCTTTTCTTCAAACATCTCATTTATCTTTTTTTTCGTTTTTATAATAAAAAATGTATATTATAACTATATAAATTTGTAATTCCTTCAATAAAAAATTTTTCTAGTCCTCAAAAAATAATCACACTTATTCTAGTTTATAAAGCAATTTGTTTTTCCTTTAATGCAAAATAACTATTATTTTACCGGAATAAAATTAGTACATTTATATTTCATTTAATATATACTATTTTGTACAGGATATTAAAAAATAATTTTTTGAGCTTTTATGTGATTTTTTTAATTAAGGTTTTCCTCTGGTATATATTTCTGGGAAATCTTATATTTATAGAAATACATAGAATAGAAAAAAAAGAAAATTTTATTTTTTATACTTAAACAAATAAGATAATTTAATTAAAATTTGGTGTTGATAATATAGTTTTATAAAACGGAAGGTTTTTAAATAAATTTTATTATAATTTAATAAAAAATAAGTTGCTTCCCTTTGATTATTTTTTATAAATAGTTTTAAAAAATATTATTTCAATACTTTAAAATTTATAAAAAAATCTATATATGAAACGTCTCAATAACTTTTTTTAGTTTTTCTTTTATGAGTTATTATTTTAATTAATAAAATGAGAGTAGTATAGAATGGGTAATATATAAGCGTGAGACGGGAAATAAGGCATATTCCTTTTGTTACAAATAGATATTAAAATTAAAAGAATATAGCAGTAATATGCAGTGAAATTATATGGATTTTTATTCCCAAGGTGATTTGAAAATATATCATGTAAACATTAAGATGTTATAAAATAAGTTATTTCTATTTATTGAAATGAAAGACTTTTTTTAAATAAAAAGAGAGATATTATTTAAAATAAAGTACAACTCTATGAAGGAAGTTCTTTAAAATTACTTTAGACGAGAATTCTATTTTAAATATTTTTTTCTATTAATATAAATTTTCATGTAATTTGTAAAATAAGTATAATTTTATAATAATGAAATTGAATTAAATTATAACTAATAATAAATTTCAATTAATTTTTATTTCCATTTCAAAATAATAAATAAAATATTTCTTATATAAAGTAGATATTGAGCTATTTTAATATATTCATTTAAACATTTACATTATTAACATATTATTATAAATTAATTTCTTATCATTTTATTAATTTTTTTTTATGTTTAATTTTTTAACAAAAATTTTTCAATTAATATTGCTCTGATATTTTTATACTTACTAGATATAAATCATTCATTATTAGATTTATTGGTATTTGAATTATCTAATGAAAAATTTAGAAATTTCTGAATCTACTAAAAAAAGAATAGAAAAATGTAATCACCTTTTTTCTTCCATAACTGGTGGGAGTGTAGAGTCGCCTTATGGTAGTCATAAATCATCTTTTTCTTCTATTTCCAATGCTACAGGAATAATAAATATTAAAAGGCCTTCATTGACGTTGTCAATTTTTAGTGAAAAAAATAAAAAAAATAGGAGCTATTCTTATGCTTATTCCCCATGGTCATTGAGTAATAGTGAGGCCATAAAAATTAAAGATAATAGAAAATTAACCGTCAGCGATGATTATGAAGAATTTCAAGCACCTTTTATTTTAGTACGGAAGTTGTCAAAAGCTTTCTTTAACTCACAGAATCCAGGAAAATTAGGTAAGTTTTTTTTAAATATATAAATTTTGGAAAAGGAAACTATTTAATGAACAAATACGTGGTATTTGATAAGCATATATTCTGTAAAATAATATATGCATTTTTTTGATATTTAACACATCGAAATTTATATATCAATATGATAAATTATTATTACTGTATTGTTATATATTAGATTTAAATTATTAAAAGTTATAATTAAGAAGAAATATTATTTTAAAACCATTTGAGTTTTAATTATTTTCATTATAATCTAATATGTAGTTATTAAAATTTCTCTCAATACTTTTTATTTTATTAGTTTGTTGGGAGAAGATATAACTATTTTAAAAATTTGTCTGTAATATTTAAACTTTTAAAATTTTTAATAATTGTTTTTACTTCTATTATAACAATTGTGCAGAATTTTTTTTTGTTTTGGAAACTGTTTTTTAATAAATTTTTATTATGATAGAATAAAAATAACTAACAAGCATGAAGTGAAGTTTGTTTTGCCGATATCATTTTTCATAATTCATGTTACAATTTTTTGTTATTAGTACAAAAACAAAAGAAATTTAATATTTTTGCTCAAAATATGCAATTTTTTTTATTAAAATAGAATTCGTTTATGATTTTTTGATAACTTTTTTTATCTTTGAAGGGTATATTTCAAAGGTATCTTGTTTTTCCAAATTTTTTAAAATAAAAAATTTAAAAAGCATAATAAAATTATCTTTATCAGAATTTGATTTTTATATTTATCTTTTTTTATATCTAAGGAATACTCTTAATAATAAGAAAGATTGATTAATCATAATAAGTTTTGTTTATTAGTTTCCAACAGTATTGCACTAAGAACTATATGGTTATATATTGTAAAAAAAAAAGATTAAATGTTAAGTTCTATGCTAGAAATTTTATGTATTTATCATTTAACTATATGATAATAATATGTATAGTGAAAAGATATCCTAGAGATAAAAAAATTTTTTGTAATATATTTTAAATAATGCATTTCTGTTGTAATGAAAACTAACTTTATGAATATAATCTTATTTTTGTTCAAATTTTTAATTTTGTTCATTTACATTTAATCTAAATAAATATTGAATTTTTTGATTTAAAATATATTTTATTTAAAAAATCATATTAATATTCAATACAAATATCTTATTTTATAAATTTAAACTAATTATTAAAAGGAAGTTAATGATTTAGTAAGTTATTTTTTATGACATGTTATTTTATTTTGCTACTAACTAAAAAAAGTATTTTGATAAGAAGTATAATTTGCCTAATCATGCGATTGTAATAGCTAAATTTCAATTTAGTGAAGCTTAAATATCTTTAACTATGGAAAATGGAGCTTATTGGGTGAGTGTTGCTTGAAATAATCTTTACTGCTCCCAAAATCAAAATTAAATATCTAGAATAAGTATAAATTTTTTACAAAGTTTACGGATAAAATTGTTTCATAACAAAATAATATAATTTGTACATTACAAAAGTACAAATTTTATAGAATTATAAAAATTATTCGGCAATAATGTTTTTGTTTTTCAGTATCTTTTCCTATAAACTGTATTTTATTATATTTCCAACATCAATTTTTAATTTAACTTCTTTTTCATAATATATGCTAAATATTTTTATTTATTTTCAAATTATTATTATAACTTATAGTTACGTAAAGCAAAACATAATATTAAAAATTAGGCAGTTTTTATTATAATAATATAATATATATTTAGTATTTTAACATATATAGGGATTTTTTTAATTTTTTTGTTAATTTTTGTAAATACATTGATGTTCATTTATTAAAAATAACATGTAGGTAATATGATTCCGTGTGTCTATTTCTTTTTAATTAACATTCAAAAAGCACCTAAATATTATATGGTAAGAAGTATATTATATATTTCATGCATTTTTGATTAATAACTCCCTAGAACAACATACATTTTTGAAACATTAGTATACTAATTTATTATATATCACTTAACACAATCTAAAATTACCAAATTTCTTTTTAATATTTATAAATATATTAAAATAACCTATTTTAAAGAGACATTTTAAAAAATTTCTATTTCTTTCCATTCAAAAAAGCTTTGCTATCAATGTTTTAAAATAATTTAGAGGAAATATAAAATTGCAAATTTTATGAGTTCATAAAAGTATCACAAAATTTTTTATCGAATAATAACTATTCATTTAAAATTGTAGTATATTTATACTATTTCATTAAAGCTTTCTTTTTTTTTCAAACTTAAGCATAAATTGAGAAGAGTAAATGTATTTTTGAACAAGAGCAATTGTATTCTTATATTTATTTTATCATGAATAAATATTTTTTAGACTTGTAAATATATTATATTGATAAAATAACTTTTTTCATACAAAAAATGTTTACAAAAATAACTTCTCTTTTAGATGTTTCTCTTATCTTCTATCATGTATTCTTATTTACTTCGCCTCTTATCAATTTACTATTATATTTTTTTCTTAAACAATATTACTATATAACCAGGAGAATTAGTAATTATTTTTCTATCTTTTTAAACTTGTTGATAGTCTGTCTTTTGAAATATCACCTCATTTACCCCTTAGATTTGTATTTTGTTATAATTTATTCTAATAAAATAAATACAAAATATTTTTTAGAATCTTAATGATATTTAACAATAATTATTATTTGTTTCTCACATCTACTTTTCCTTTTTTTATTTATTTATAACAAAAAAAGTGTTTTGAATACTGTTTTTCCATGACACCCACAATATTCATCAATTAAATTAATTTAAATAATAATAATATACAATTTGAAAATATTATTTATTGTTTTGTTTTAATGTTTATTATATATAAATAGTTTCTTATCACTTTAGAGACCCATATAAGCGGAAGATAGTTTATCATATCAATAAATTTGTGTTTTATAATCAGAAATTTGCAAATATTTTATATGAAAAGATAAGATAGAAAGTGTATATATTTATTTTATGATATTTTTATATAAAGTATGGCTAAAGGTAAGTTTTTTCACTTCATTAAATAGTTTCCATTTATATTATACAAATATATGTAAAATAATTCTTAAAAAATGTCTTTATAATATTATTATCAAATTAAGACATTAAATGTACTTTAATGTATGGAGATGTGGATTTTTTAGAATATATCATGCATTATATTTACAATCCTTAAATCCAATTATGTTTCATTTTATATATATACATATTTACCATTTTTATTATTTTTAGTATAATATTAAACTTTTCCTATTAGATATTTTGTGTAAGCATAAAAAAATTACTTTTAAACATATCTTTTTAACCCTTTATATCGACTGTTACAAATATTTTCTTTAATTAAACTAATCCCAAAATTTTTCTTCAAAAATATTTTTTTTTCATTTAAAATTATATACATTTCTAAAAGTATTGTTAATTTTTATTTCTCTATTTCTTTTAAATAATAAGACATAGGCAGTATTTCATTAAATTACTCATATTTCAAATTTGATTATTAAACTTTGTAATTTTAAAATTATTTTAAGAGATACATTAATTTATATGAATACATATAAATTTATAGATAATATATATATGCGTTTCAAGATTTATAATTGAAGATGATGACTCAAAAAATTAGAGAGAATAAGCTTTTTGTGAGAAAATAAGATAATTTAATTATTCTTGATAGATCGAAAAGGATTTTTACACTAAAAGAATTTTGGAGTTAGATACATTCTTGAATTAATAATATTTTTGATAATTTTTGTAAAAAGACATTTGAAACTTTAAATGTATTTTTTTATTATATATTTGATATTGAAAAAGAGATGGAAATATATGTTTACATAACTATTTCTTTTAAGATTCAGTTTATACTAATCTTATCTAAATCCATCAGAAACTTAAAACAATTTAAGTTTTAAAAGCAAGATCTTTATATTATGCATTAAAGATTGCAAAATACATAAAAACAAAAAACTCAATTCTGATGGTGCTTTTAATTTATAATAAATTTTTTGCATTTTTTTGCTATACTAAATTCCCACTGAATTGTGCAATTATATTAAAAGTAATTATTTTAACATTAGACAATATATTTAAACATTTGTTTATTTAATTGTAAATATTTTTTTGCTATTATTGTCATTGCATATTAAATTAATTTATTATAATTATTCAAATTTGTCATTTGACAATAAAAAATATGAGGCATTGTTTTTAATCATTAAAGTGTTTTTATTACAGTAATAATTAAAATTAGTCAATTATAATCTTTATTTTTCAAATTAGATATTATTTACATTCCATTTCTGAAAATTCTTAATTTTAAAAAAAACTTTTTATTTTGATTTGTTATTATGTTAAAAATCATGATATTTGGAGGATTGATGATAAGATGAGTGTTTAATAAATTGTTTACAATCATGGTTTCAATGTAATTTGAAAAATAAGAAAATTAAAGGAAGGATTTTTAAAATAAATATAACTAATATTTCTTTTTATTGAGTAGGAATGGTTGGATGAACGTAGATATATGTCTTAACACATGGTAACAGGAAAAATAGTATGATTAAATAGAATATTAAATGATATTAAATAGAAAAATGAAAGATATGACGCTGAAAATGGAGAACTCGATACAATTGTTGACATATTTTTTAGAAAGATATTTTTTTCTCTTTTCATATTTTTTGTCGTTTATGCTTTTAGTAGAAAGGCAATTAAAGTACATTTATATTCAATGGTTAGATAACTTTTGGAAGTTTTATATTATTTGTAGAAGCATTTACTATAATAAATAGATCTTTTTTAAGTAATTTTTCCTATTATTTATAAAAAAATTCTAAAAATATTATGTAATATTATTGAATAATTTATGTAATGATTATTATTATGAAAATATTCATAGAATTATGTTGTAATCATGCTTTACATTACTGTGTTTAATTGATAAAATATATTTGTTAATGTGAAAAGTATCAAATGTAAAATTACTAAAACATTAATCAATATTTAATAAAAATTTATTATTATTTAAAGTATTGTTGTATCACTTATCATGAGCAATCCATTATGCTTGTATTATTTCTCTCTTTATGAAAAATGTTTTAATAGTTTAATGCAATATGTGAAATATTTATTCTTTGAAGTTCTTGCAATACTTTAATTTCTAATAATTTAATAAAATAATTTTATTAAAATTTATTTTTTTAAATAGTTTTTAATATATAACATAAATTTCTTTATTTAAATTTAAAATTGCTTAATATCTACATTTAGTAAGACAAATTTTAGAAAAGAATATCATTCGAAACTTTTTACAAATTATATTTAATTGTATAAATAAAAATTATATATATTTTAATAGTTTAACAAAGAATTTTTTTACTTTTTAGAAAAAAACTTCTACTTTCTTTGTATCTGTAGAATTATTATGAGGAAAAAATTATTTTTATCCAGGACTTTGTTCCATAATATCTCTTTTAATATCATTTATTTCAACCTATAAATATAAAACTTTTAAATACTTTATTCTTGTAGTCGTTATGAAAATAATTGTTAATCTATTAATATATAATAATTAAGTATTTTATCAGTTTTTTAAATACATATTTTTATAGAAAACATAAATAATGTATTCTTTAGTTAAAATCTAATTTAATTTATACGATATTTGTTTATATATATTCCTAAAATAACATTTTTAGTAAAACATCTATAGTTACTTATGAAAATTGGACTATAAAGATTTACATAGTAAAATTATATCAACTATCTTTATATTTAAAATAACATAGGTTATATGAAAAAGACATAAAAACCCTTATAAAATATATTTCCCTTCAATAAAAGTAGGAAGCAATTTTATCTATTTTGGTCAGAAATCGACATTCAAAATGTTAAGAATATATTTTAGTTTTTTTAATTTTTAATAATATATTTTTTTCCATAACTCAGATATGCAAAAGAAACAATTTTTTATTAATTTATAAATTATTAAAATATAATTTTTATATTACATATTTTTATAGTAAATATGCATTAAATTATTATTAAGATAAATTATTTTTCTTCGTAATTATGGGTATATTCATACAGAATTATTCATAATTTTGTTGGAAACGTTTCGAAATCAAAATTTGTCAGTATAGCATTTATAAAGTTTTGTAATGATAAAAATATCCATTGTATAACTAATAAAAAAATTTATTGAATGTCCCTTTCAATTTTTATCAAAATAATCTTTTTTAATTTTGTTTTATTACTCATATTAACACCCCTTTTTCGTTTTTGCTTTATAACTTATAAATGGATATTAGAAATTAAAAATTTTATCGATTATATATAATACATAATTTAAACCTTATTCTTTCTTTTAGAAATATATTTTTTTATCTTTTTTAAGAAAAAAATTAAGAGATATTTGTTAGTAATATTCTTACTTTAGCCTTTATATACTAATTCTAATTTTATAAAATATTTTTTTCTCAGAATATAAATTTAATTTGTGTAAAATATTTAATTCCTTAAAAGATAAAATGGGCGAATGTAACCAAGATTGTATACCAATTTTTCCACTATTATTATCAACTTCAAATTCTTTTGCATCTAAAGAATCAATATCGAAATCATCAACTCCAACTTTTTCTCTTACAACAACACCAATTAATGAGAAGAAAACTTTTGATGGAAACCAAGGTTCTAATCATCAAGATACATCATTATTATTGTTTGAAAATCACAATTCTTATCATCAACCACCAAGACCTCCTAGTACTTTAAGTGGTAGATAAAATATATAATTAAATTTCTAATACTTACTTAAAAAAATATTTACCTTTTATAGTTATTTTATTATTATAAATGCTTCAATTTTTCAGATCTTATGAATGATTGGGAAATTGGTGGAACACAAAACGCTTGGGTATGTCCTAGTGATAGGCATTTACAGCTTCGAGCTCAGTTAAAATCAGGATGGAGCGTTAGAACGGCAAAAATTAAATCACCAACAACATCTAAAGCACAATCTTCCGGTATTACTGAAGAAGAACAAGAACATATAAAACGGGTACTGGAAAGAGCAGAACAAGGAAGACTAAATGAGCAAATTCGTATTGGGTAAGTTAAAAAAACTGATTAAATTTTTCCAAATTTAAGTATGATTTTTTAAATATAATTAACTCTATTCTTTGTATTTTATCTCATCATTAGATATGTATTTAAACTTCTTCCACTTTTAGAAAAATGGTTGAAAGATTAGAAAATCTCAAAACCCGTGCAACTGGAAATGGTGTAACTCAATGCCTTCTTTGTTCGGCAGAATTTGGTTTATTTACATCAAAAAGTTACGCTGCAATGTGTAATGATTGCAGAAAATATGTTTGTCAACGAAGTTGTGGTGTTGATACTTTTGATCAAAAAAAAATGGAACCAATTTTTTTGTGCAAAGTCTGCAGTGAATATAGAGAAGTTGTGAGAATTTAATTTTTATTCATTATATTAAAATCAATATTTCCTTATTTTTAGATGTTAAAAAAGAGTGGAGCTTGGTTTTATAAGGAATTACCAACATTTGTTAGATCATCTCCTAGTGCAGAAGAACAAGATACTAACTTTTTAAGATATGCTAATATGGGAAATGATTTAAATAAAAAAAGACTTAATAGTTCCTTCTAATATTAATAATGATAGGAATAATAAGAATCCTTTTCCATCTAAAGTATTTAGACAAAATCCTCAAGGATCAGAATCTATCATTGGTAGTATTCCAAATTTTGTAAAAGACAACACATCTAGGCCAAGAATACAACCATCATGGGTTAAAGAGAAACCAGTTGGCAATTCCAGCTTTAATAGTGAAGCTACACATACTTCTTCAGATTCAGAACCAGATGAATGTCCGAGCTATATTAAGAAAATTAGTAGAAGACAATACCGACCAAAAGATTTCCTTCAGAAACAATCATATATTCCTGATTCCTTATCACAAAATTTACCGACAATTGATAAGATTTCTAAAGGAAGTATTAGTAAGGGAAAACATCATCAAAGAACATATGATTCAGGTAAAGTAAATAATTTATTTATAATCAAGTTAATTAAAATATTTTAGATGATTCAGATAATGATTATTGTCGACGTTCAACACCATCAACCTCACCCCGATTATCTCTAGCAACACCTTCAAGTTTCGGAGGAGATGATTTTTCACAAAACCCAACAACAGTCGTTTCAAACGACTATCCATTGGACACAAAGTCCATTGATTCAGGCGGTGAGCCAAGTAGTCAGTTCATAACTAGAAAAATTTTATTTAATAAGTTTGGGAATTTTATTTATTAAAAAATATTTTCCAAAATCCCAAACTACACCAAATGCTTTTTTACCTTTTAATTGATATTGTAAATCCTTAATTTATAGTGTTTGCTTACTTTAGTTTTTTTTATTAAAACATGTGGTTGTGATTATTTAAAATAGCTTTTACCAAAATGTATATAAATTTTTTTTTCTTATATCTATTACAAAAGACGTTACCTATATTTGTTGAGCAAAAAAAATTTTTGTTTCTTTGTTATTGTATGTGAAAAGACGTGTCTAATAATTTTTTTTAGTTGTTCAATCTGATCATTCTAACCAACAATCAAATACTCTATCTAGTTCAATTTCTGGAGTTGAATTTCAACGATTAACATCACCATCAACATCACAGAATGAATTAGGTCAATCAAGTACTTCTATAAGACAAGGATCTTCTAATTCACCTGAAAGACGAAATTCAAGAGGTTTATCATATCCCGTTGTAACATTACCTCATCAAACAAATAACGGGACATATATTTTGCCATCTTCTCCAAATAATTTACAACAAACCAATTATTCCTATAAATACACATCATCGCCAAAAACCTCAACTAGTTATGGAGGAAACGGGCTTCCTAAATATTCTTACAATCTCCAACAGAGATCTTCTAGCGCAACTCCTGGTAGACAATCTCCAAAGGGTTATCTAGGTGGTTGTAGTAATAATAATATTCAAAACGTTATGACTACCATTCCCCCTAGACCTCCATCAACACCTTCAATAAATTTGACTTTTACTAATAACATTCGATCTTCTTCCACAAGTTCAAGTACTTCTTCTTTGGGTCAAAGAAAATGTAGTGAAGGAAATAATTTTTTAGATAACATTTTGCCATCTAATAATAATTTACTTTTTACTTTGGATCCAGTAATTGAAGTAAAGGGCAGTAGTGCTGTAACACCAAACGATATTCCTGCTCCTATTGAAGAGATTGTCAAAGATAATGATGTAGCTCCAGCTTTTATGAGTGATCAAGAAGGCGACGGTAAGTAATAATATTTTTTTTTGTAAAAGCGTTCTTTATATACTAATTATGAAGTATTTTTCAAAAGTTTGTAAAATTTTGAGAATCATTTAAATATTACAAAAAAAAAATTAATTAACGTTTTTATTTAATTATGTTAAAAATTCATTGTACTTCAACAAACTTTTGATAGATACTTCTCAACTTCTGTAAATAGTGGTTGTTTAGTTTTGTTCGTAACATAATTCTATTACTTAGATGTACCAAAAATATCACAAAATCGAGCTCGTTTTGGTATTGAGGCAATTGGTGATGTGTTATCTATACAATCTCAATTTCCTAAAAATTATTCCTTATTTTCACTAAAAAATCATGAATTCTCCTTTTCTAATAAAGGTACAGGAAAAATGTTAGAAAATTTTCGAGACACTAGTAACTCATATATTGGATGTTTTTGTCTTCCACAAAATATTTTTAAAAGTGCTAAAAAGAGTAGAAGCAATTTGTATCTAATGGAAAGAGACAATGATCAATATTTTAAAAAGGGTAACGATATAATATATGCATTTTTACCACAATTTCTTTTATGTAGGAAAAAAATTTATTAACGTAATACTTCATTATTTCTAAGTTTTTAAAATAAGTTGTTGTCGGCAACTACTTAAATTGTTGTATATATGTAATTAAATTAAATGTTCATTAATAAAATAAAAATTTTTGTTAGAGATAAATGAATGTGCAATATATATTACAAATTAATTAATTTATGATAGAGATTAAATAGACAAAAGTCATCACATCTATTTATTAATATCCCTTGTTTCCATCATTTGTAATGTTATTATTCTAACCTGTGCTTTTATAATATTTTTTTATGCAATATTTCAATTTTTTAAATTATCATATTTTAATAGATGTTCTTGGATCAGTGCAATTTGAATTGACATATTTTGCAAATGAAAAAAAATTAGTGATTCATTTAATTTCTGCTAGAAATTTAAAAGCAATGGATAGTAACGGATTTTCAGATCCATATGTCAAATTTCATTTGATACCAGGCAATATTAAGGCGACTAAATTAACTTCAAAAACAATTGAAAAAACTTTAAATCCAAATTGGGATGAAGAATTGGTTTACTATGGAGTTACAGAAAAAGAGAAACAAATTAAAACATTAAGAATAACGGTTTTAGATAGGGATAGAATAGGAAGTGATTTTCTTGGAGAAGTACGCGTTTTATTGAGAAAGTTACAAAATGGTGTAACACAAAAATTCAATTTATATCTCGATAGTGCAATGAGAAGTAATGCTCTTCATGAAATGCCTATAGAACCATTAACACGAGGAAAAATATTAATAGCTATTAGCTATAATTTTTCACAAGGAAGTTTAATAGTTCATATTAAAAGATGCTCCGAATTGATTGGAATGGATAGTAGTGGTTTCTCTGATCCATATTGTAAAATTATCCTTACTCCAGTTACTAATAAAAATCATAGAAAAAAAACAAGTGTTAAGAAAAAAACCTTAAATCCAGAGTTTGATGAGACGTTTAACTTTGTAATTCCATATAAAGATTTACCAACGAAAGCATTAGTTGTTAAAGTTTATGATCACGATGTAGCGAAACATGATGATTATATTGGTGGTATTGTTTTATCAACTGCTGCAGAAGGAGAACGAGGGCAACAATGGAAAAATTGTCTAGAGAATGCAAATCAATTTTTTGAACAGTGGCATGAACTTGAAAAAGAAGACTAAATTATTCAAATAATATAAAAATTATCGATATGAAATTAAGATATTATTGTTAATTGCATTTTTTTCTATGGTGTATCAAAATTACTTTAAAAAAATTCTCGGGTTTAACTTAAATAATAAAAAAATATTTGTAAATAAAGTTTTTAAAATAATAATTCTATTTATAAATGAGATACAGACAAAACTGCTCATTTTAAAAAAAAATCATAAAAAAAGAAGTTCATTCTAGCGAAAAACGTATAATTAATATAGCTTTTATAGCAAGAGTATTATTAAAATTTTAGGGTTAGAATTAAAATGACAAAAATTAGCTTTGTTTTTGGTAAGTTTTCTCAACATTATACTTATATATATTTTATTCTACTTTTTTAATAAGTAACTGTGAAATTAAAAAATATGAATGTTACTTGTCAATTATAAATTTTAATTTTTTAAACTTAAAATATATAAACTATTACTTTAATATTTACAATATTATAAATTAATTAGAAAAGAAATGATTAAGTAAAATAAAAGTATATGAGAAACATGTTTTTTTAAAAACGAATTTATCGTATATTATTATTCTTAAATTTTTTATTTTTAAAAATTTCTTATGAAAATTTAGAATTTTATGTTATTTTGAAAGTTGAAATTATTTTTTGTCATTCATTGAAGAAATTTTTTCAAAGAACAATTAATAAAAGAAATATACCGCTAGTAAAATGAAATATTGAGATTTTAAACTTTTAGATGCTACATTTTGAAATTAACATATGTTATGGGTCAAAAATCTTTGCAAATGAGTATTATATATATATTTTATAATATAAAATCTTACAAATTGAGTCGGCAGTTTTTTTGTAGTATCCTAAATACACTATTTATCTTGTCTTTTACATGTTTTCACGATTAATATATTTTGATGTTCTAATCCAATCTTCTTTTTGTGTTCCATCAAAGAAATATCCTTTTTTTAAAACTCTGTAATAGAAAGTTTACTACATGATTGTTTAATAATATTTAACACAGTAAATTAAACAAAACACTAATAATAATCTCATTAATCCAAAATAAGAAATTAAGTTACTGGAATTAATCGTAAATAAATTAAACTATTATAAAGAAAATAAAAAAAAATTTATTGGATAATGAAAATATATTATGGAAGTTTGTAAATAAATTCCTTTGTAAAGTAAAAAAATACTTGTAAAATAATGCTTAATTTAATGTCTATTTCTTACAATATGCCATTTTTTTAACTATTTTTCTTTCGAATTTAACTAATGTTACAACAGAATTTTTGTAAAATAACTGGAAGATTCATTATATATAAAAGAAAATAACACATATAACTAAAATCCCATATATCACCTCATAATTGATCATCATAAAAGTATTTTTTCTTATTTATGTTTAAGCAGAATAAAATAATTGTGCTGTATTTATTATTTTTATAATTATAATATTATAATTGAAACTTGTCAAACATAAATTTACATTATAGAACTCTCATTCGTTGTAAAGGTAAGTTGTAATAATACAAACAAAAATTAATTTTCTAATTTGATATTATATACATATAAATAGATTATATTTATTTTTCTGAGTAAAATATTATTATATGTTTATTTATATATATTTACTGTTAAAAAAATTTAGGTTTAGGGTTGGTAAAAGTGGGTATAAACATGTCTTAATGTGTTCCTTAACATTTGTGGTTAGGGCGTGACAATTTAAAGACATTGTATGACACAAGGGTGATTTAGAAGACATTTGATATAGGATTTATTTTTAAGGAGACATTCATTGTTTAGTTATAAAAATTGATGGGTTGTTATTTTTTCCAAAAGTTTGTAGCTTTGTATTTTATTCGGTTTTGATAATAATTCATAATTTATAGCTCTCTTTGAAGTTTACTTTTTAGAGATAATAATATTACTAATAGTCTTCTAACATAGTTAAACCTTTATTATTTTTAGTATTAGTTATATATACTACTGTAATTTAATACAGAATATAGTTTTAATATTTTTTAATAATTTTTAAATAAGTATAATGGACAAAAAAGAAAAAATTTATGGAGGAAGTAAAGAAAATAAATTCTTAATTGATGAATCTAAATATTTTTGGGAAAATAAAGAAGTAAAAAATGAAATATTTCTTAATGAGTCATCTCCGTCCGAATTAAGAATCAGTTCAAATTCAGATTCAATTAATGCTACTGATAAAAATGCAACCAAAGATGACGATTATAACAACAAAAATTGTGTTGTTTGTGGTGATAAATCAAGTGGTAAACATTATGGACAATATTCATGTGAAGGATGTAAAAGTTTTTTTAAAAGAAGTATAAGGAGAAGTTTAAGTTACATTTGTAGAGGTAACAAAGATTGCAGTATTGATATTAATCATAGAAATCAATGCCAATTTTGTAGACTGAAAAAATGCATTAAAATGGGAATGAGAAAAGAAGGTACATTTGAAAATTTAGCTAAATTTATTTAAGCTTTTATTTTAGTTCAAAGAGTTAAAATTCAAACAAATTACACATATTCATATAATTTTCCTCCTTCTTCGAATAATGGATCAAATTATATGATGAGTTCTATTCTTTCTCCAAATTCTTCCACTCCAGCTGATAGAAATATATCGTTTGTACCACCATTTCAAACTATTGAATATAGAAATAATATAGAAGTAATAAGACAAATTCTCAGGTCAGAAACATTTTTCAAAAATTTGCTTTTAACTGTATCATTAAAAGAAAAAGAGCTTATGTATCCAATAGTTCATTGGGCCAAATCTCTTGAATATTTTAATTCACTATGCTTTGAAGATCAAATAACTCTTTTAAAAACAAATTGGAGTTATATATTTTTGTTAAACTATTATTTTTTACCTATATGTGGAATTGAATTCACCGCCACAAATGATCCATCTATGAAGTTTTATAGAAATCTTGTTGATAGATTACGAGCATTAAAATTAGATAATATTGAAAATGGTTGTATGAAAGCTTTATTACTTTTTAATCAAGGTAATTTAATAACCTATTTATATTGATATCTTTTTTTAGATAATTATGACCTTCTAGATGTGGAAAAAGTTGAAATTATTCAAGAAAGAGTGTTATTTTCATTTGAAGAATATGGTAAAAGTAAAGATGTTTGTGGACAAGAACATCGTTTTGGAAAAATTCTTCTTCTTATATCTAGTATTAAGTCTTTGAAAGAGAGTTTTATACAAAAAAATTTTTTGGACAATGTTTTTACAGACTCCGCCTCCTTGGAAACACTACTAAGAGACATTGTTTTACCGACAGAAAGGCATCATAACCAAAATCAACATTTGATTCCATACTTTCCTATAATATATCCACATTCATTTCCGACAACGTTTTTTGGTAATAACGTATATCAATCTCTTCATTATCTTAAGAATGATTTATCATTATCAAATAATTTTACAGGGCAAGATATGCCATTTCCTTTAACAAATCAACAACCAAATAATTCCTTTTTGGAGTGTTTTTCTTTAGCTTTAGTTTAACATCTTTAAGGCGCATATATATAAAAAACGTGAAAGTTCCCAAAGCAGATGTTTTATGATAAACAATAATCAATATGCTTTTTTGGTTTAGGAAAATTATGAAAAGAAAAAATCAACAAAATGATTTTATAAATGTAAAATTAATAAACTATTTTTAAAAATTATATTTATACAATAACATCACAAATATCAACAATTTGTAAAATATTTTAATATAAAAGATTAAATTAGATGCAAAAAATTTACTGAGTATACGGTAACAATATTTAAAAAATAAATCTTTGTGTAATGTCAAAGTTGATAGTGTAACAATGGTAGTAATAAAAGAATAACTTAAAAGTTAAACAATGTTGGCAAGAAAAAGAAACATACATCGTTTAATTAACATTCATAAATCAGAGATTTTTAAGATGTACTGGTAATTTTTAACAGATTGCTGTTAGAGGAAAAATAGAATCATATAGTAAAATGTATCGTTAAATGTTCTCTTACTTGAAAAAATATCTCATTGTTTAACTTTTTTAAAATTATCTATTTTAAATTTTTAACTTTTTATTAGATAAGAAAAATTTTTTTTACCATAAGTTAAATATTTTCTTACTAATCATTCATTTATCTCTTTATGCCATAATGTTGTAGATAACTCCTTTTTATAATGAAGGTTTAAATAAAGATTACCCTTTATCATCTTTTCTTAATTCATATCAAAAGTAATTGTTATGTTAATGTGTTCCGAAGATATAATATAAAGTAGTTTAAACAACTTTTATAAATAAAGTATAATGCCATTTGACTTTAACAATATTCATATCATCTTTTTTGTATCAAAATAGTACTTCAGAGTAATATTTTTATATATTTTTAATGCCATTTATACAGTTTATTCATAGAAAATTTTATTGAGACATCTTAAACTATTACTCTTTTATTAGGTTCCCTTATGGTTTTTCCATTTTTATCATAAGGATATTTTAGCTATATTTATAATTTTTGATAAACATCTCAACAATTTTATCAATACTATAATTTATTCGGAATATATTTTATATTGCAGCTTTCTCTTTTTTTATTATCAATTTTATATCAGTACTATGAAAATGTGTTACGTAATGTGCATGTTAAATTATGACTTAAATTAGTAAAAATATTCGGCTTCCCTGAATCTTTTCTGTTTGGGCTGTTTGAGACACTGGCATCAATATATGCTGGTGATCCGGTACGCGATCTCCCACCAGAACGTACACTCCTTGTACCACGTCTTCTTTAAAAAATATACAAATTAAAATAATAATAAACTTACATTGATCTTGTTGGTGAATCAATAAGAGGACTTGGAGCATTACCTTGATCAAAAGAAGTACTTTGTTTATTGTACCCACTCAACCAACTTCTTCTTCTTCTACCACCGATTTCAATTAATTTGTAAGAATCATCACTAACATCACTCGTTTTACTTAATTTATATGAACATTCTGATTCAATAGAACTTCTACTATCTTTAGAAAATCTTCGAAAGTACCTGTCATCAAGTCTTCCATCAGCTGATAGAAAAGACATTTTTCTATTGTCATTGGTAAAGGCCTCGGAAACAACAAGTTTTGGTAAATTAGCAACTGAAATAGATTGCTCTTTGGAATCTCCATTAACTTTTAATAAACCATCTTTAGACTCTTTTTTTGTTTTCATTTGTCTAAGCCATTGTAATTGTTCAACAAGCTGTGCCATTGCATGGAGAATCTCACTAAAATATTTATCTTCCATTTCCATTAATCCAAGTCCAAGATTTAAAGGATGTAAAAGATCATGAGTAACAATAACATGATTTTTTAATCTCTGTGCTCCATTTAGGCACAAAGAAAGAACTAACCTAGCTTTGGCATAAACAACAATTGTATGTAAAGAATTAGCTATAGAAGTCAATGGAAGAATTATCTCTAATTCTTTATCATTACATCTAGTAGTTATATCTTCTATCAAACTTAAAAAATCAGCCTGTCTTGTGGGATTATCATCAAGGTATTTATCATAACCTCTGAAAATAGGAACTAAAATTTCTATAATAAATCCCATTGGTAAATGCATGCTTAATTTTTTACATGCATTTAATCCAACTTTAATATGGCTTTCTTCTGATGAGGACATATTTATATAAATAAAGTCTAAACATTTCTCTTGGATTAATTTATCACCTAATTTTTTATAAAGTATTGGAAGATAATCAAGAACAATATCCTCAACTTCTTCAAGAGAGATTCTTTCAAAAATACGATGAAACCAAACGTCTAATTTTTTAATATTATGGGATTCACATTTATCTAGCATGACACATAAAGGTTTTAATATAGCTGGATATAATTCAACTACGCCAATTAGATTTTGATTAAACCTTTGAATAATTCTTGTAAACCATATTGATTCAGGGATATTTGTCAATACTTTAGATAGTGATTCCTTTAAAAAAAGGGATTTTTGATCTGGATCAAATAATTGGCCAAGATCATCTAATTGTCTCAATACTGATGCAGCAGGATCTTTAAAATGCTTGCTTAATGCTAATCCTTGCATAGTTGGTCTTTTAGAAACATTTTTTGATAAAACATCACGTATTTGTGATAATAATGGTTCTTCAATCTCAAAACCTATAGATGCAAGACATTTGTCCAGCTGATCAACAACTATATGGTATGTTTCCAAATTATTTTTTGCTTCAATTATTCTTTTACCTCCTAAAAAGTATAAATTAAATTTTTATTTAATTATATTACAAATATTTTTGCTTAGTGTAATATAGATTTTAGAAAATTTTAAAGAAATTAATAATTATTATATTAAATATATCCATCAAAGAAAGTAATTTTCGACTAATTATATATAAATTTAAACGTTTTTTTAAAATAAACCTGTATATATCCAACAAATAAGAATGCCAAAGCTGAAAACATCAGCAGCATTTGTTACAAATTGAATATCCTTTTCCAGATATTCTGGAGCCAAAAAATCAAGATCTGGTTGTAGGTCTGGAGATAATTTTTTCGTCCATGGATAACAAGGATACATATTAGCATCATTAGCGGAAACACTAAAAGCAAAACCACCTATTTTCCATAAACCACTTCCTGTTACATAAATGGCACTTGGTGTTAAATTTCCGTGTAATATATGAGCTGTATTATGAAGATAAATTAAACCTTCTATTATTTGGAGAGCTCCTAATTTCGATTCAAGAAGTGTTATTCCATCATGAGCTACCATTGTATCTAGAGTTCGATAGATATGTTCGCATGGTATTGTTAATGCATCCCTAAATAACAATTTTTATAAAATTATTTAAAAATATAATAATATTTAATAACATACTTTGTATCTTCTAATGGTTCTAACGTGTGGAGAATTCTAGGATTTGGTAATAAAGTTAATTGATTAATTTCATATCTTAATAAATCAAGTAATGATAATCTGTTTTTTATTCTCCCAACCCTAACTGGTGCTTTAACATTGTTTTTTCTATTAAATGTAATAATACTAATTTCTTCACCACCAATTGCCGAGAAACCATCAAATTTTTCCCAATACTTTCCAACAGTACATGTATATGATAAAGTATGATATTTAGTGTCTATAGAACTATTATTCCCAATTTTTGAAGAACTTGATGGTTGTGCTGAAGTTGGTGATATTAATGAAGGTCTAGATGGAAGTAGGCTAGTTACACTGCATTGTGAAGTTTTTTGTCCTACTTCTTCAATAATTGTGTTTTTTCTGTTAGGTACTGTATGTCTACCAGAAAAATGAAATGGTCTAGTAATTGATGATGTACTTTCTTTAGGGCCTAAAATTGTTGTAGGATTTATGGTAGAAGGTGTTGATCGGATGGCAAAATTTGCCAATTTAGATAATTTTGATTTTTTAAATGAATTAGAAGATGATAAATTTTCATTTTCAAGTGATGTTACAGGTATGTTTGAGCTATTTTGACTAGTATCACAAACTTTAGACATATTCTTTTATTCTTTTGTATTCTTACATCAAAAATCTATTTTCAATTTTAATATTAATAGTTGATTTTTTTGATTAATTATAACATATTCAATGTAATATTTAGAAAATGACTTAGAAAATATGTATTGTAAAAAATGAACTTTTAAAAAATCAAATATTTTTCTTGAAATTAATTTTTATCTAAGAAAATATAAATATATTATTTTTAGAGATTAATATAAATAAAAAGTAAGAATTTATCCGTTATATAATTTTTGTCCTTAAAATTTTAATTAATAAAAGTGAATGAAAAAAATTTTAGTATATATATATATATGGATTTACAAAAATAGTCAGAACATATATAATATTTTAATAATTAATGGTATTAAATTAAAAAGAAGTATGGAAAATAGAAATATTTTATGCGTCAAACAAATCTATAAATATAAGAGAGAGATTTTATAACGTAAATAATTTATGAAATTTCACATCATTTATAAAATGTAAATTTCTGTTATATTTATTTCAAAACAATAGATAAAATTTTAGACTATATTTTAAAAAAATTGTAGCAAATAAATCAATGAATTGAAATAATAATGAAAGATAAGAGAAAAAGAGATTATATAATAACTGTTTAAAAGATATTGTTAAAAAAATAATATGATGTAAATTAATATATTAATTAATTTCTACCCATCCTTCATTTATATATGTTGTTATTTATAATTAGCCATAATAAAAAGACCAATTATGATTACAAACTAAAATAATGATTAAAAAACAAATTTAAAAACAGAATAAATAAATAATATGTTTCTACAATGTAAAAATAATTTTTTTTATAATAAATAAACCGAAAATAATATTAGTAGCATCTTTTTTTCCTCTAAACCCTTCTCTCTTTTTAGGATGGAGCTTTTAATAGAAATATTTTTCATTCATTAATGGAGGAAACTATCACTTCATATATATATTTCTATTTAAAAATAAAATATATTATGTAGAAATTTGTTCATATATTTGATAATGATGGTATAAGATATGACAGACAAAAGAAAAGTAAACAGATTCACCCCTTTTGTTCATATTTTGTGAAAATAATAATGGTGATTAAAAATATATTCCTATATATGATAATTATTATAGAAGAATATTTCGAATATAAAAATTCCGTTTTTCTTGAAAATATGAAGTAAAATATACATAAATCTATGCTAAAATATTTTATTTTAAAAAAAGGGAAGTTTACTTGATGATGATAAAAGATATTTTAAAGTAAATGATATAAAAGAGAGGGAAGAAGATAAAGAGTATTTTCTTGGTGAACAATAAAGAGTAGTAAAAAATGAAAGAAATGTTAAATTTTTATAATTTTATTTCTACATCTTAATTAATTTAATGAAAAATTCATGAAATGATTCTACTTTTTACAAGTATATTATTTTAAAAATGAAAAAATAATTATAAAAAAAGTATGTCTATGATTGGAGTGAGATATGATATCCATTGTGAATAAGTTTTAAAAATTTGCAGTTGTTTAATTTAAGATTTTAAAGAAAAATATAAAAATGTATAAAAGTTGTTAAAAGTTTTTATATAAATTATGTTTTGTAGAATAGGGAAGTTTATGTTGAAAAATATAATGAGATATCGTGATATATTTATGTAAATAAATTAAATTTTTGTTATTATTTAGTACTTCGAAAATAAGGGAGAGATATTAATTGTGGCATGCGATAATATTTAATAAAAAGTAATATATTTTAATATAAAAACAAGGTATAATGAAGAGAGATTAGGAGAATTGAAGTATGTATCTAACATTAAATTGAGAAAAGGATATATAATAAGAGAAGGGAATGTTAATTAATATAATATTTTCTTTCTAGTCAATTTGTTACCAAAAAAGAAAATTATGCATTAATGAGAAAGAGAGGGAAAAGATTTAATGTGATAATTTTATAAAAATGATTGTATTTAGTATGATATATGAGATAAATACGGACAGTTTAATTTGTTTTAACAGTCATTTTCCTTATTTGTAGTCATTATCCAAACCCCAATCGCATTATTTAACGATCTTAAAAAAATAAAATAATTTATCCCATTATAGTTAATAAGATAACGAAAAACAAATATAAAGCTTATTAATATAATTTTTAATAAGAAACCTTATGAATAATAACTGCATGAAAAAATTACAATTTTACTAGTTTTAATAAAAGTTTTCTTATTTTACAAAGTTGTAATTAAAGTAAAGTATTAATCTAAAGTTCGATTTGCATGTGATAGATTTATACATTTAATATGAAATGTCTTCTAAAAAAACCAAAGGGTACATGTGGGGGATGAATTATTATGATGTTTCGAATGGAATTTGTTTATTAACAACAAGATACAAAATGAGAAAAAGTAATAATAAATATTATTATTAAAAAAAGAAAAATAGAAAATTTTTTCTTCAAGCTACAAGTTGTTATTTAAAAGTAAGAATACATTTTAAATATAAAAGAGAGTTGTATTAAATGTGAAAGAAGTTTTATATTTCATTAAGCAGAAATTGAATATGGCATGCTTCATTAGATTAGAAACAAGTCAAAAAATGGTCAACTCTAAATATTTTTTGAATAATAGGTGTAATTTTGGGACAAATTATATTAAGAAACATTGTAAAATAAAATGTAGGAATAGTTTTAACTTTCTGTATAATAAAATAGAGTTTAAAAAATTGGGAGGTGATATGTTTACAATATATTAAAAATGGATGTAATGTATATTCATTATAAAAGCATATGATGTGAAATTTATGTTTGATTCTAAATATAGATGGATGGATAATAATTATAATAATAGAGTAAGATTGTATAAAAAGACGGGTAGAATTTTTTTTTATAAAATGAAATTTTTCAATTAAAGCAATAAAAAAATAAAACAAATATTGTTTCATTTGATCTTTCAACGAATGTAGTAAAAACCGCACTGTGAACTAATAAATTATCTATCTAAGAAACGTACTTTAAGGAGGACAACAAAGTTATTAAGAAAGCCACTTTCTAAAATCCCAAAATAATGTAGTTTTCCTTTCATTTTCCAATTAATTTTATTTTTCCATCTTTTATATATATTTAGTATCTCTTGTTATGCAGCCTAAAGACGGTATTATACTAATATCATGAGACACTTAATATATTAAGAAAATAAAAATTTTCATATAAATGAAAAGCTATTTTCATTAATTTAAAAATTGCTTCTTCACGTATTAATGGTAGGTAATATATAATATTACAAATTTTTATCAAATTGTAATCAGTAACTTTTAGTTTCATTTTACCATATCATATGTCGAAAATACTTCTCTAATTTTCTCTTTTTAAACATATACTTTATCAATTATGAATTATTCTCATTTTCTACCTACAATTTTTTATATTATCAATTTTAACTTTTATTATTACACAAAAAATGGCTTAGGTATATATTTATTAACAAATAAATATAAATGGGAATTATATAATTAATTATTAAAAAATCTAATAAAATTTAAATTGTCTAAAGTAACAATAATTTATGTAATATTAAATTAATAATTCTCTTTTATTTTTTTATAGGAATAATTATATGAATAATAAAAAAAGAATAAAATTATATCCATTGTAAAAATCCAAGTAAATTACTTTATAGGAAATAAAATCTATTTTTGAAGGATATTAAAGTTTTCTTTTTACCTTCTATCTATTTATAACACTAGTTTATTTTTATTAATGTTGAATAGAAATAAAAAAGGTATAAAAATTAAAATAACGCAATGGACATCTATCGTGTAAAATTTATTATTAAAGACTGGGTATATTATTTTATATTATATAAATAGTTATAAAATAATAATTTATTTCAAATAAGTTTTATAATTCTTGTTCAATAGGTTAAAAAAATCATTATTCTGTAAAAAGAAGAAAAAAATTCATTGTTAGAATATATACACTTCTAAGAATATAACAATTTCCTATAATGTAGGAGATGGTGAAAAGTTTAATTATAGGTTCTGTTAATTTTACTAGTACATAGTTTTAAATAACCATAGAGAAAGATTAAAGTTTTTTTAACTATACAAAATAGAAAGATAAAAATTTTTCCATCTTATTGGTAAAAAAATGAAAATAAAGATAATGATGTGAAAAATATAAAAAGAATTATCAAAATAATATAATGGATAAAAAATGATGAATAATGTAAGTTTTTATATTTTATAATAAAATATGCCTTTTATAATTTTAGACATTCAATAAATTGCGTAAATAAAATGTATTTAAATATATATGTATATATACATATAAAATTTTGATGAAATGATATATACCAGAAATAATATTAATTAAGAGAGAATTTTAAAAATTTGTTCTTTGTTTACGTAATAAATATTATATATTAAACATTGCTAGTTTTTTTGTCAGACAATTGATTTTAGGTATACGATAATTAGTAGTTAAATAATAATAATATTTAATCAAACATTTTAAATACTAAGTTGAACACAAACATAAAGTTTAATTGAACTAATTTTATATTAACCCATGAATGATATTTATTTTCTATTTTTATAACCTTTTATTAATAATTAATAACTTTAATACATAAAATTATAATTAACAAAAAAGAAAAATACTAGTCCAAGGTAAAAATGTTAAAAGTAGTTATTAAAAAAATAATACGTGTAAAGAAAATGTTTTGAAAATTTATCCTATATGGAGCTAAATGAATATAATGTATATAAATATAAAAAAATTTACATAATCAGTAATTGTTTATAACTTTAAAACACCACTTTTTTAGTTTAAAATATTAAAGATACAAAAAATAGACATTATATTATTTAAATAATAATTGATAAAAAATTATTTAGAAATATAAACATACAAAAAAGTAACAAATAAAAATGAGAAAAATAATATGAACAATTTACAGAAAAATTAACGTGACAGTTG
This sequence comes from Strongyloides venezuelensis, assembly GCA_963280985.1. Taxonomy (NCBI): domain Eukaryota; kingdom Metazoa; phylum Nematoda; class Chromadorea; order Rhabditida; family Strongyloididae; genus Strongyloides; species Strongyloides venezuelensis. Next base: position 13,892,907 of record CAUJLX010000002.1, on the reverse strand, counting down.
ATGTTTACCATCTAAAATTTCAAGATAAGTTGTTTTTGTAAAAAAGAACGGTAAAATCCATAAACGTAAGGGAATGTAGAGAAAAGTTATTAATGGGAAGGATAATTCAACAAATGGTTTACCCGAAAAGCCCACGCATACTAATAAGAGTAATTGGATTATTTCAATAATCGTAAATAAATGAATTTGCTTCTGTGGAACTTTCCGTATCCAACTTGTTGGTGGGTATGAACGTTGCTGGGTAAAAAGTAGAAAGATTCTATCTATAAATTTATTACCTATCATTGAAGTTAATGCCATATTTAAAAAAAGACCATGGTAAACAGCGGTTGGTATAGATTGGAGATAAGAAAGATAGAAGAAAAATAAAGGAATCATCAAAATATGGGTTAGAAAAATTGGAAGACGTGTTTCTCTATTTTTTACTATTACCTCAATTGATAAACCATCAACTATCTTTTCTTCAACATCAGCTTGCGCTCTTAAATGGAGAAATGATTGTGGTAAAGCTCCATGCATCCATGGCAAACCAATAATTGAAAGAATAATATTTAAAATGCCAACGATAAAAAGATCCCAATTAAGTGTTGGAGATTTTTTTAATTTAGTATTTTCATTATCTATAGTCTTTGTTACAATAAGTTGATCCATAAAAAATAAAATAGAAATTGGAATAGATAATTGTAAAGCTAATAAATGTCCATCATATGATAAATTCCAAAATTGATTAAAGATTAAGAAGTGGTTCATCATCATTAAATGTAAATGTTTCTTTTGGTATATTCTTAAAAACAGTTTCTCCAAAAATTGTCATAATTAAAATAGCTAATGGTAAACTATAATCTCCAATTAAATCTCTATGATATTTTTTTAAATATGGTGTTAGTCTAAAACTAAATAACCATAAGGAAATAAATAATGTTCCAAAAACCATAATAATAAATAACAATCCACTGGATCTGTCACATGAAAGGATATCTAAAGGATTAAAACAATTTTTGTCATATCTAGAAATGGCATAGTGCATTGCCTGCGTAGTTTTTATAATTAATGCCATACTAATAAATAACCCAAAAAGTTCTTCCAAACTTTTTTTTGAATACCTCATTATTATCGACAATTGAAGTAAGGAAAAAATTATAAGATAAAGGGATGTATAAATACCAGTCCAAGTATAAAGATGATAAAAGTCATAATTATAATTCAATGAAATTTGATAAATAATAGAAATACAAATAGTTATTGGAGCAGTTGATAGAATAACAAGAAAAGGTTGACCACCAACAAGAGAAAAAAAGATACCACCAATAATTTGAGATAAAATTTGGTTAGATACAGTTATTTTTGAATTTGTGTTATTCTCATTAAGCATTCCTAAGGCAATTGTTGTTAGAAGAATAGTAAAAAATAAATAAATACTTGTTGAAATAGTTTTGGAGATAGAACGATAATCTGATAAGCCATCGTACCAGTCAGATGGATAATTGTTCCAGAGTCCTTTAAAGTCATTGATAAAGCATAATAATGGTTCCCACTTATTTTTAATATTAATATTAGAATTTTTAGACTCATTTTTTTTGTTGTCCATATAAATTTCATTAGAATATTCTGTTATTTTAGATATAAAATCCTCTTTTGTTGTAATATCTTCTAAGTCTAATCTTAAAGATTCATGACTTAATATTGTTGAAACACTTCTTCCAACTTCAAATGGTGTTTTTATAGGTTTAGATGAAGAAGGACCCAGAATGAAGGAAACGTATTGAAGAGACTCTAAAAAAGTGCCAAAATTTGTAGGGGATTGTAATTTACAAATTCCTACATAATGGTGAGAAACTTTTTCTGTATCACAACTAAAAAATTATAGTTAACATTTTAATAATATTATTTAATTATACTTACTAAATAGTTAAACATTTTTGATCAATAAAAATATTTTCACCAATAATCTGAGCCGATGTAATTAAATTCTTTAAATGTAACAATTCTAGGTATTTATTTACTTCAAGATAATTTGAATGATTAAAAATTTTTTCTCTAATATCCTCAACATAAGAAAGATTTTTAAGGTCATTTTTAAAAATAATTTCACAAACTAAATTATTAATAATTTTATCTAAAGATGTACTTTCTTCATTAATAATAATAGAAGCGTTTGAAATATATTTTTTAATATCTAAAATTGCTCTTACTTCTGTGAAGAAATTTTTTGGTTGATGAATCTTATGATGACGAGATAAAAGAAATTGTTGAGTAGGTTCTGCAACATTAAATGGTTCTATGTTAACTTGAACAAATTTATTAGTATTCCCTAGGGACATTATATAATAAAGGAAAAGAAAAATAAAGTTTTGAAATTGAATATTTGTAGATATATATAATGGTATTAAAAGTGAAAAAGTTTAAAAGGATAATGACGTAACATGTTGGAAAATTACCATTTTTAATATTAAAGGATTAAGAATGGAAAGTTTATAATTAGTTAGTAGAAAAAACGATTATATTCATGCTAGAATATTTAATTCTTTTAAATACGAAAAATACTTATTATCATATAAAATCCAAATTAATGTTCTTCATCATCAATATATTAGTAGTAATATATTTCAATTTATGTATATTTTCTGAATGCTGAACTTACATAATTCATCCTTAATATTTTGATATAGTATTTCATATATTATAACTACCAAATTTCAACTGTTTTTATATTCAAACAGTGTAAAAAAGAAAATGTCATTTAAAATTCAAATAAAGTTTTATAAAATAGAATGACGTTAATTGTGGGAGTGTAATTTCAGTTAAAAAAGAATCACTATATAAATGATAGACTTCATTACTATAATGTAATTGGATAAGGTCATTTCCGAACATAGCATGTTATTTTATATTAAAAATATATTTTTATACTTGAAAGTTAAGTAAAAAAATGATTCTTGATGTATAGACAAGTATCGTTTAAAAAACTATGAAGTGTATTTCTTAATACTTTTAAATTGTTGTTAATTAAATTAGTAACACGCAGAATTAAAAACACGAATTCAAGAAACACGGATATATTACTGTACGAATTGAGGTAAAGTACATATTTTAAAAAAATCATCGACTGTACGAATTTTACAAGTGTCTAATAATAACTATGCAAAATTCTGTAAAACAATTTTGGATTGACAAATTTTTTCGATTTCTGTATATTACAATTAATATTAAGATATTTGATGCTATGTTACAATATAAACATACATCAATGCCCACGGTTGTGATATTATAACGTATTTTATGTTATTATTTTTTCTTTGTACATCTTTAGAAACAATCGTATTTCATGTACACTATACGATAGTGTTCTACAAAGCATTCAATTCATGTTTTAAAATACATTTTATTTTTATAATTTGCACTCTCTGATATCATGCAAAATCCACACAAAATAGTACAATGCTTAAAATTTTTATAATTAAAATAGGAATTATTTGTGATTTCAAGTTTGAGTAAAAAGATAAGAATAAAAATAAAGCAAGTTATTCTTTGGCTTAATAGTATTTAGTATTAGTTATTTTTTATTAATGTACATTCTAAACTTAGAGAATTATAAAAAAAATATACCTAAATAATTAGAAATTTTTAGATCTTTTACATTTTCATAATTGTATTAAAATAAATCTTGTTAAAAATTAAAATATATAAATGTAATTTAATAGAGAAAATAGTTAATTTTCTACAATTTCATTTAAAACTTTCACAAAAGTATGTTTTGCATATCACAATCATAATAGAAGTAGTTTGTTAAAAAATTTTCAAAATCGCCTTAAAAAAAATTTTATCATATTTTTACATGCATCAACAAAAAAATTAATTAAGATGTTTTTCGTGAAAGTATAACGGTTAATTTCCTTATATAATCTTAAGAAAAGATTATGTTCATACAAGAAAAGTAATACTTTATATAGGAAAATGACGTAATGCAATTCTATTATTCGGAAAAATAAAATGATTCCAAGCGTTAAATTATAAAATAAAATTAATAAATAAAATATCTTTTATATAAATGTAACTTATAAAAATTAGAAAGACAATATATAGAATAAATGGATTACTAAAGTAACAAATCTTATAAAATTATTAATAATTGTAAATTTTAAAATATTCTGCATAAAAAATATATTTTACACATTTAAGTTCATTTTACCAATAAAAATAGTCATTTATTTTAAAAAAATCATTAAAATAAAGTACAGAGCTTTCCTTTATAAAAAAATGGGACAAATTTTGACGAATCTTGATGGAAGTAATAAAATGTCCTAACTGTTAAAAAAATTAAATTTTACTCAAATTTTATTAGGTTTTTCAAAAATAAATGTCGGTTTTCTGCAAGCAGCATTGAAATGATTATAATATCTCTATACGCTACTTAGAGCTACAAAATATTTAATATTTTGCAGACCCGATTGTATTTTTCATTTTTACAATTTTTTTCATTAATATACGAGAAAATTATTATTAATTATGAAAAAGACTAAGTCAAAACCGAGTTTTGTATTATTTCTTTTATTATTTCAATCTTAGGCAAAACTAATTGAAAACGCCTAAAAATTTGACAAACATTAACATTATGATTTGCTACGAAATTACACTGTAAAGTGTTAATTTCAAGTACTTCGTAATGGAGATAAAATTATCTGTACTAACTTTTATGAACCCTTTATAAAACTGTAAATATTAAATTGTATTTTTATTAATTGAAAAAAATAAAGGAATTGATGATTCTGAACTCAATATTTGCCAAGTAGAGTAGTTTACCTTAACTTTTTATTAGTGCCTGTTCACACGCTTTACAAAAGATGACAGTTTAGAAACTAAACAAACTATGAAATAGGATTGAATCTCATGTATTTTATTCACTAAATCTTCCTCTGACGTATTATCATTTATTTCTATATATGGTACTTGGTTTGAAAGAGATAACGATAATTAAATTTGAATAGCTAAAATTTCACGTCTTGCATATTTTGAATGCTAAAAAAATGTAACTGTTTGAATTAAATTATTAAGCTCTTAAAATATAGACAATAATAGTCGAATCTAATGGCATTTATTTTACACAGAAAAAAAATCCGTGACATTACTTTGCGTGACATTTTGTCACGAAAAAAAAAGTAATTTTCACGTGAAATTTCGTCACGAAAAAAAAAGTGTTACGGATAAAAATGTCACGGATACTTAATCTCCTGAATATTTTCGCGACAAAATGTCACTTTAAGTAAACGTGACATTTTTCCACGTTTATTTAAGAAAAATTTTTTCCTACATTTTTCAAAGATACAGGACAAAATGTCACGCGTATGCGGGAATTCCATGCGAGTCCTGCAATTTCCGTGACATTTTGTCCCGAAAAAATTTTCAGTGTATGTAAGATTATAAATCTTTCACTAAGTTATGACATTTCAATTTAAAGATTGAAAACTGACATCTATTTCTGAACAACATAATATTATGATCCAAAAAGACATTGGTGTCGTAAAATTAGATTGTCTTCAGTTTTTTATCACACATATTGGAGGTTAAAAATAGATTAATTATATTCAAGACGTCTTGTTTACGATATTAGTAGTACGTGTAAATGTACTTAATATAATTTTATCTCAGAATTTTTAGATGTTTTATACTTGGAATATAATTAAAAATGGATGTCGTAAATGTTATTTATTTTATAAAATAGAAATATACGAGGCTAAGTACAAACTTAACGAATTGTATATTTAATTAAGTAAATTTACACTTATAATTATTTTAATCTAAATAAGAAATTTATTCAAAATTTTACCACCTAATAATGTAGAATAATACTATATTTTCGATCGATCTTTAATGTTAATTTAAATTTTTTACTCATATTTAATCAAATTTATTGACAAATAATAGAAAATAATTTCAATTGTTAGTAATATTTCAAATCTTTCACAAAATCTTTACAATTATAAGTAATTATATTATATTCTTTATGATCAACTAATTTCTCCAGAGCCAACTTTCTTATTTCATCTGCTGATCTGATTCCTTGTTTTAAGTCATGATCATACATATTATTAATTCTAACTTTCTTATGACTCTTCATAGATTCAATGAAGACATCATGTTTGATACAAGGCAATGGTCCTATTACACGGAAATGAACTAAAATGTATGCATTATTGTAAATTCCAAGAAAAATAGCAAAATGGTTAAATAATGTATATTTAAATTCTAAAATATCTCCTGGTTTTAGTGACTCCTTAATTTCATCTGTAGAAATATATATTGTCTCTATTGATCTTCTGTTTGGTGAATAAATTTCTGATCCCTTATATTTTTGATCGTCATAATATGATGGTTTGATTGAATTATTGGTAGCATCATTAGAGTTGAATAAGAATCCAGAAGACATTTTTTCATCACAAACTATGTGTTATAAGAATAATGACACCTTTAAGAAATCCATTTCAAGAGATTTACTACTTATATTGGGACAATGTAATAACATGTCCAAAAGGTAAATCATCATTTGTATATAAATCTCTATGTAATTCAGTTTAGAACTTTTAGAGAATTCAATTTTAACTTATGTCGAGTTGTATATGGAGAATATTATTTAAATACTATAATAGATTAGTACATTCACAATTTGGCCGCTTATTTTGTTAGTAATAGAGTATAAAACATATAACTATAGTTGTTTATCTTTGTAAGCATTGTATTTGATAATAAATTTTTTAATAATGTTTTTAATTGTATTGTTATTTAATTTTTACAAAACAAAGAAATATTTTTGAATGATACCATCAAATTTATTTAAATTTTTGTTAGGATAATTTTACTTGTTATGCAAAAAAAAAAAATTAAACTCTGTCAACGTTGAGTAAAACTTTAAAGTGTGTTACAAAACATGGAATTTCCAAAGTCAAAACGACTGTATATGGTTTATAAAAGTCGATTTTTTGATTAATTATTTTACATTAAAATTGAAAATATGATTTTAAAAAATTTTATTAATCACAATCATTTAACAAATTATTATCGTTCACAATTGTTAATTTCAAAAACTTAAACATTGAATATGTCTGATTTTTAAATCATCAATGTTTTGATAAATATTATAAATTATTCTTTCTTACTAAAGACAGTTTATAAATAAATATATTCAAAATAACTCATTTTATTTGGAATACAATGTAATATTATAAGTACTATTTAACTTAGTTTGAAAAAAGTTTTAAAAAATGTTAGTATTTTTTTTCAAAGAAGATATGATATAGTATAGTATTAACGCACAAATTTCTTTACAGTAGAAATTTTTTAATATTTTTTCCCCTCAATTTTAATATATTTAGTACTGCTTTTACCACAATGGAAAATCTACTTAATAATTTAATTATGAGTAAATTAAGGACCTATAAAACAATACTTAGTTGTTTTTTTTAATTTACTCGTTAATTGTATATATCCGAATAAAATGTAATAAATTTTATTACCTATTTTCTAATTACTAGCAATCAAAAAGTAAATTACTGTCGAAATATCATCCCTTGTTTATTTCTTTAATCTTTACATTAATGTTTGCCTAGAAAAATAATAACAGTCTGAAAAATACATTTTTACTGACTTTAAATTTAAACATCAGCCGATTTAAGTATTTTAAATAACAAAAGTAACTTTGAAATATAGATTGTTCTTCCGAAAACTTTTAATTTGAAATTTAAAAAATTAAAAAAGATGTAGAATTCTCCATCCATAAAGATATGGTTCAATGCAAAAATTCATACACTTAATGTAATGTCTTGGAACGATACTAGTACATTTTTAGTGGTACACAGTGTACCTTACATGGTTAGAAATTTAATGTTTTTGTGTCTTGTAGATTAACTTCTTGTTTTGTAAATTTTTTATTATATTTCGTCTAAATATATGCCGAAAAACTGGTAATAACGTGTCTAATGGTTGAATGTCCAATGGATCCCTTAATACAAGGGCCAGAAGAGTGTATTAGAGATGAGGTTACGAAAACAATGGCTATCATTCTTCAAGATATCGGGTTTTCAGGAGTAACTGTTGAGGCATTAACTGAATTAGTTAGATTGTTTGAAACATATTTTTGCACTTTAAGTAAAAGAACGATCAATTTTGCCAATTTAGGTAAATATTAAAGCAAAAATCTTTTTTCTCTCTAATGATGTATTTTTATTTTATTATATAGCTAATCGAGTTGAACCAAGTGTAAACGATGTCTTTCATAGTTTAAGAACAATGCATAATAAAGTTTCTGAAATATCTGATTTTGTTAAACAAATTGATATGCCAAAAAGGGATACTTATCATGACGTTCCATTTATTGTTGAAAGGAATCAGGTTATAAGCAGGGAAAAACCTGTGAAAGATGATACTTCGCAAGATCTTGACAAAGTGGAAGAAGAAAATATTGCACCTGTAGAAAATAATGAAGAAAATCAAAAAAACATTGAAATTAATAGTGGTGAGAAATTTGCAAAATCGAAATTTTTAACATTATTTAAGGGACAAAAAGTCACCGATTTAGGATTTGAAATTGTGTCCACTAAAAAACCAAAACCACCACAAGAACCCTCTAAAGTTGAAAATAAAGATTCAGAGGAATCTGTTAAAATTAAATTTCCTAAACGTGATCTTCCTAAAGTGGATAATTCAAAGAATTTTAGTAATATTTGCAAATCTCCTAAAATTTCTGATGTAGCTTCGTCCTCAAAACCATCATCTACAAATGTTCCTTTACTTGATAATGTCAATTTAAATGATTTTTCCAATCAGACCATCATACAACAGCTTATGTCAAATTATAGTGCTGCTGCAGCGATGTTTGGATTGGGAAAATTTCCACCTGAAGCTGCTGCTCAACTTAATTTACTCGCTCAATGTGATATGATTTCCAAACTTGTATCTCAGAATTTTTCTTACCATAAAACACAAACTAATACACAGTTACTTGGTCAAGCCTTTCAAAGATATGTTAACAATAGTACTAATATTCAAGAGCAACAATCCTACGGTAATCATCAACAAAAAGGACTTCAAACACAACAACCTCCTCAAATAGCTCAAAAGAGAAATAAGCAATCTTCTAAAGAGGATTCAATTGATATGGCTATTGAAAATGTTCTCAAAAATGTGGTATCTTCTCCACCTACGTCACTTTTACCATCACAATTGAAAGCTGCCCCTAAGAAGGTACATAAAGTTAAAGAAGATCACTCAAAACCTGCAACAGACTTTTCTGGTCTCAAATTTGATACACCGACAAACAATATTTCCAACATTAATAGTTCTTATCAAAATAGTACTAATAGGTTTAATGACAGTAGTTTTTTGAATATTAGTTCAACAATTCCACTTGCAGAGTCAACACCTAAAATAGGGATAACTAAAGAAGTATCTAAGTTAGCTTCTATATCCCATAAGATTCAAAACAAATCAAATGACGTTGTTGAAACTGATAAAGAAAGAGAAAAACGTGAGAAGCGTGAACGCAAAGAAAAGAAACGTGAAAAAAAGAGGCGTAAGAAAGAAGAACGAGAAAGGCTCCAACAAAGTATAAATTTGGGTGAATGTGATAAAAAAGTTGAACAATTAGAAATATCTAGCAAAAATCTACAACCATTGTCAATTGATGTTAAATCTTCGGACAATTCAGACGTTGCAAGTATTTCATCTATATTTACACCAATAGGAAAGAAACTTCCAATAAAACTTACCTTTAAAAGGACAAATTCCTCTGTTACCAGTCCAAGGGTAACAACAACAACTCCTATAACATCTCCTTTAATTAATCCAAAAGGTGTTTACAGTCCAGTACTAAATAAATCATCAAATGATGGATTAATTGTTGAAGATTTAAAAATTAAGATGACACCAATTAATGATACTACTAGTACATCAGTTGTAACGGCAAAACAGAATGATGAAATAAAATGCGAAAAAATTGTTGAGCAAAGTAGTTTAAATATTGAAAAAAAGAAACATAAAAAAGATAAGGAAAAAGGAACACCAAAAGTTGATAGTAATATATCTTTTCCCACAATAAATCCAGATATGTTAAAAAGTAAAATAAAAAAAAAAGATAAAGATAAAAAAAAGATACCAGAGCCTACGACAATACCAATTGTGATAGGTTCATTTAACGACAATGGCTCTGATTATATTCGTAATTTAAAGGAGAAAATGGCTAAGGAAAGCAAAATTCAAGTACCTACTAGTCATTCTACTACTAAAGACAACATAAAGGAAGATAACAATATTGTCACTAAAGAATCATCACCAATTAAAAGACCAATTACACCTATGTCTTTTTCTAGACCAGGAAGTGGTCCTTTAGACATTGAGAAGGAAGAACGGGGTAAATCACAGGTCAAAAACATATTAAATAATTTTGGTGTATCACCACCAAAAAATAAAGATAAAAAAGAAAAGAAAAAGAAAAGTAACGAGAATACCTCTATTAACACAAAAAAGGAAGTCCGATTAAGCAGTCTTCTGGTGCGAATATGACAAATGTATTACTGTCTCATAAGAAATCGCCTTCATATAGTGAAGACAATAGTAAATCAATGTTGTTGCCACTAGGAGAAGTGCCACCAACAACGACTATTCCTTCAATGAGTGGTAATGGTGGTGATGATGAAGAAAAACTTTGGATATGCCCAAAATGTCATGTAGCTTATAATGAAGATGCGGAGATGGTTGGTTGTGATACATGTGAATGTTGGTATCATTTTCATTGTGTCGGTCTTATAGTAGCACCAGCAGAACATGAATCATGGTTTTGTGAAGATTGTCTTAAAAAAGAAAAAAACAAAGAAAGGAAACGTAAAAATTCCAAAGATCTTAACAAAAGTAGTTCTTCAAAAAAAATGAAAATATAATTATGATCGTCTTATAAATACAAAATTGTCATTGCAATTTTTAGCATACCAAATAGCTTTTTTACTATACTTCGGTTTTACTATATATTTTAAAAATTTTTTTACTATTATGATTTATTTGATTGTATATGCTTAAATTATTTTGTAAAAATAGATAATATATTAATCAATTTTGTTGTTATGATTTTTGCCTTACTTTACTTGTACTTAGAGATTTTAAAATTATTTTAAATAAATAAATTAAAATTTAATAATGATATCATATTAGTGTTTACTGTACATTATTCAATGATTGATACACAAAAAAGACAGATCCTAACAAAACAGTAAAATATCCCAACTATTGAAAAAATTAAACTTTATTCAAATTTTTAAAATATCAAGCGACAACAATAATGTTGTAATCGAGGCAAAATACTAGGTTGTCAAATGAATTTTGTTGTTTTTTTTTACAATAATAAATTTATTTGATAATTTAAATTAATACTACTTTTGTCAACCTCAATATTTTTTATAATATAATGCTCATCTTAGAGTCTGACTTGTTTTTTATTGTTTATTGTGAGTATGTTATTAGAAGTCAATTTCGTGGAAAGTCGTAAATTTTTTAACAAATATCATTCTTTTAAACAATCCACTAACAACATGAAGTTTAAAAAATTAAAAATTTCATAACAATAATAGTAAAAAACAATAATTATTTTGTCATATGAAGTATTATTATTAAAAATTAGTATTTATATTTTTTTAATTAAAATATTTAAATGTTATTTTCTACTAAAAACAAAAGTGCATAGTGTTTTAGAATTTTTTCCAAGTTTGATTTTTCTTAACGACTTTGAAAAATATTAAAAAAAAACCTGAGCTATTAGATTTGTATAATTTTATAAAATTTTATTTTTAATAATTTAAACTACTAAAACATCTTTAAAAAGATATTATAATATTTAAAAAAATGCTCTTAGTAACAGTATTTATAATTTTACATAAAGTTAAAATTATAATCCTGTATTTGGCAATGTATTGTATGAGACAATTTAAGTTTTTAAGAGAAAAATAATATAATACAAAAATAGCAACTTATTTTAGTTTTGCTCTAATTTTAATACATAAAATAAATGCTATAAAATTAGCCGTAAGTCAAAAAATTTGAATTTCAATAGTTAGACAAATCTACTAATATTTTAGTCTGATCTGTATTCTTTTTTGTAAGTAAAATAAATTTTCAATTCAGAGGACTACTCTAAGCAATAATCAGGAAAATTACTATTTATTTTAAGACCCTTTTAAATTAAAAATTATCCTTTTTAATTTATAAAAGAGTTTAATGAACAAAGAAATTAAATTTGATATGTATATTTCACTTTTTTTACTCTTCTCTTGAGAAGAATTTCTTAGCGGAAATTTAGCAGTGTGAGTACTTGTAGGTGTTGCATTCAAATTATTTCTACTGGCGGTAAGTATTTGCTCTGGTTCATAGGTCTAATAAAATGGATTCCGGAGATACTTTACGTTATGTCGGGATAAAATTCTGTCCAGAGTGGTAAGTACGATTATGTTAACAAAATTTTTATTATTGGAATTTTTAGCAATAATATGTTATATCCACAAGAAGATAAGGATAGAAAAAAATTGCAGTTTGCTTGTAGACACTGTGACTTTCGTCAAGATGATGATTCTAATTGTATTTATGTCAATAAACTTATTCAAGATGTTGAGTACGTTTAATTAATTGCTAAAATCTGGTAATTTCTTATTTCAGTGAGCTAAGACATATTGTTCCTGAAATTTACCAAGATCCAACTTTACCAACGACTGAGGAACACCCTTGTCCAGTATGTGGTAATCAGCAAAGCGTCTTTTTCCATGCACAAACTAGAAAAGCCGAAGACGAGATGAGATTATATTATGCTTGCAAAAATCCGGAGTGCTGTCATAGATGGTGTGAATAATTTGTATATTTAATTACTTGTACATTTTATCTAGTTTGCGTATTCTTTAATATAATTTTAAATTATCTTTGTAATTTTTTTCAAAAATTCTCAAATTATTTGTTTTATTAACTTAATAAAAGGTTTATTTTCAAAAAATTTACAAAGACATTCTCAGCGAAATATGAGAGTTTTAAATGATGATTTTCAAATAACGTATATTTTTTAATACTTAAAATAGAATAAATCATTGTTTGTTTGTATTGCAACTAAAGAAAGTTATTATGGATATGCTTTAAAGAGATCCAAGAAATTTTTGCTTGTAATTTTAAATAATAACAAAAAAACATAAAATATTAATATTTTAGCATAATATTATTCCACTTTACTAATAACTTTCGATTTTTAATTACCTTAGAAATATGTAAATATTAGATCTCGGAAAAATTCATATATTTTATATCAATTTTTGATAACTTTAGGAAGAATTTGGAAATTTAAATAAATTAATAGTAATATTTATATATTGTGATTATATATTTAAAGGTTTTTTAGAAAATTTATTCTAAAATTCTCTGTTATTTAACAAATTGAATTTTGTTGGAAGAAAGTCAAATTTAATCAGTCTTTTGCTTATTATAAATTAGAAAGATCAATCGTTTTATGTTTAAATGTCACATCCAGAAAAGAAAGACAACATTAAGGTTCCTGGCATAATTAAAAATAATAAAGGATCTAATATTAAATTATCCACAAAAAAGCTTTTAAATAAAGTCGTTCATGGATCAATTACAAAAAAAATTAAAATAACTCCAAATGAGCTAAGAAATAAACGAAAAAATTTAGTTAGAAGAAAAAATGGATTGAAGGTCTCTTTTTCCAATCAACCAAAAACAAACAATGGATATGATGAAAGCAGAACTGAAGAAAACACACTTAATAGCTCTGATATCATTCTTACTGATAAAGATCAAAATATGAATATTATAACAAGAAATAAGGATGAAAATATTAATATTTCACATGATCATGACTCAAATAATAATGAATCAGATACAAGTTCTTTGTTTGGTAGACGCCATAAGTATAAAGTGAAAAATTTAGACATGCTAAATAACAAAAAGTTAAAACCAATAATAAGAAATTCTACTCCAATTGACAAATATTCTAGAAGAAAATCTTTGTCATCATCTGTAGAATCAGAAAAATTAAAAACTCGATCAAGGATATCGTCTAATATAATAAGTAACAAAGTTTTGAAGAAAAGAAATTCAGAAATCAATAAGGTTAAGGAAGGTAGAGTTTCAAAAAAAACTACACCTTTTTCATCACCCCAAAGAAGAGAGGTATCAAAATCAGTGAAAAGACTTTATGGTGGTCTATCAGAAGTATATATGAGAAGTATTTTAAAGATTAGACAAGACCATGATTCTGCAAAACGGAGATATCCATTAAGAGTTAGAAAGCCTGTACGTAGATATCTACATGATTTTTAAACATCAATTTTACCAACATTTTTTATAACACCATTTTTATACTAATATACTAACTCTAATTAATTAACTAATTAGAATTTATTAATAAAATACTATTTAATAACTTCAATATAACTATTTTTATCAGTTCTATTTCTTTCTGAAAAAATAAACACTTTTCACTTTTTTTATTATTAAATATAGAAGCAATAAAATGTCATTATAATTAACTTTTAAATTATTATTTTAATTATTCATAAATCATTTTTAATAAATGTTACATATTTTTCTTCGTCCATCATCAGTATAAAATTTAGATATTAGTAATAATAACAATAATTAATTTATATACACGTCATACAAACGTCCCAAACTTTGTTATTCTTAAATTTCTTGAAAGATGTTGGTAAGTAGAAGGACACTTGATGTTGAATGATTGAAATTATAAAAAAAAACTTTTTTTTATAAAATATAATAAATGTAATGTTTATTTTAAAGGGTGATACTGATATATGTAGTTATTTTAAAGAATCGTACAGCAACGACATATCCCTCTAGCTGATGGTGGATCAACAACTTGAGGTGTTGGTGGAGCAAAGTACGCTTGAACAGTAGTTTCGTAATTCCTACTTTCTTCAAATTTAGATATTGCTGCTTTACTAATATTTTGGCAATCGAAAAGGCAAACCTTACGAAGTCTTTTAAATTCATAAAGATGTTCAAATATATTATCATTAATTTCAGGTAAATTATCTAACTCTAATTCTTTTAATGAATAAGTACAACCTTCTGCTAGTATTTTAATGCCATTGTTTGTTATTCCTTCACAATGACTTAAAACCAGATGTTCCAAGTTAAATGAACCCTTAGAAATATAATATAAAGAGTTGTCTGTAAGTGATGAACAATCTTCAATATCAAGTTTTTTTATCTGTTTACAAAATCTAGCTACAAATTGAATTGATAAATCACTTAACAATTCTCCACCTGCCATCTCTAATGTTTTAAGAGAACGAAGACTTTGAGATAATGTCATAATACCATTATCATTTATCGTATTACAATTTGAAATATTCAAATATTCCAAGTTAGTAAATCTTAATGAAATATCATTCAGTGTTCTTTCTGTAGCCATTGTTAGCATTAAATTTAAGTGGATTAACGAAAAAGTTTCTTTTGGTAACATTCCAAAACAATTTTCAGTTAAACCACTGCATCCTTTAACAAGTAGTTTTCGTAGATTTTTACACCGTGATAATAAATAAGTTATCCCTTTATCTTGAATATTTTTATTCCAATTGAAATTAATTTCTTCCAATAAAGTACAATTATTGACGATTGCTGTAACACCTATATCAGTAATATCTAAGCAATTTTCAAAATCAAGAAATTTCAAATACTTGCAATATTTACCCAAATATTCACAAGTTAAATCAGTAATCTTTTTACAATTACCTAACGATAAAGCTTCAATATTTCTACAGTTGACAGCAAAAATTCTTAAAGCCCCATCTTGAATATTTTGACAACCACGTAAAGAAAGTTTCCTTAGAAAATATCCGCTTCTTCTTGAAATGTTTTCAACAACAGATGGTTTGATGTCTTTTTGATAGTCAAAGAAATTAACAACCATCCAATTAGCTCCATTCATCGCAAGACTATTCCACAACTTGCATACCTGTGCTCCTTGGCATAACGACTTCATATCCAAGTACGAAAAGACCCTATATTCGGTAAAAAAAGTAGATAAAGAGATAGTAAAAATTTAAACTAACCGTAGTAAAACTTCATTAGGCAAAATATCATTTATATTTTCTTCTTCATCTTTTAACTCCATGTATTCCAATTTTTTCTTTAAATCAAAATTTTTTCCGTCCATAGTTGTGATGAGGTAACTCTGAACATTATTTTTATTATAATTATTTTTATAAATATTTTTCCCCACAAAGTTATTTTTGATTTTATCTTGAAGAATTATCTCACCATTAGACAAGGATTCTGGGCTCCTGGCAGTAGAGTCAAATACTTTTGAAGTCATTCCATTAACCTATACATAGATAAATGGAAAGTATAAAATATATAGATTTAATATCAAATAATGTTTATTTATGTATAAATATGGATAAAATAATATAACGATACTTATGAAAATGTTGTTTTTTATTAGTCACGTAAACTTGACAAGTCAAAAATAGTCTATTTTCAACAAAAAATAATATTGCTTATGATGACAATCTTAAAGTACAAGATAAGGATATTCGAATAAATAAGAAAATTGTATGATTTTATTTTAGATATATTATTGCTAAATTTTAATCATAGTTATTAGAGAAGAAAAGTATAAGTAAATAACATATACGAATATATTTATTTATATAATTATTTAATAATAATTATTATTTTTATTAAAAGAAGTACTAATATTAATTGTTTATTATTTATTAATAATTTTACACTCATTATTTTTATGTTTTGTAATTGTTTATAATTGCTTATTTGGTTAAGAGTTACCAAAACTACAAGAGATGACACCTTTTAATAAAAATTTAATTTGTCCCTTCTTAAAAATATAATTAAAATAATATTGTTACCTCCACCTATAAATAATAAAATTATTTCTACCTAATTCTGCCACATACTCAATAAAGATTATAATAACAAAGAAAAAATAATCTTTAAAAATTAGTACTTTACAAATATATATACACAAAATACTATTATAAAAAATAATATTTATCAGGCACGAGAAAGGATTTTAAATGTAATAGAACGAAGTTAGAGACATATACCTTCCTGCTAATCTATAAAATATATTATAAATTATGTTAACCAAATAACACTACCTGGAATAATTAAATTCCAAAAAAATACTGTTGTATCCAATGGAATGTAATGTATTTAATAAATAGAAAAAAAATCTTATCACATGATTTGTTCGGTGGAGAATCATGAATTAGAATACTAATCTTAACCAGATCACATGTTCCGATATACAGAGTACAAATAATATAAAAAATTTTTTCTGCCTGACCACTAGAACATCAAACAATAAATTATATGAAACTATCTTCAACAATAATAACTAAGTAAAAATAAGTTTACAATTCAAATTAAAATATCTCTATATATAATCTAGAAATTTTACTATCCATTCAATTAACCAAAAAGAACTTTTTTCTATTGTTTTTTTATTAAATTGTGAGAAAGATAAGATAAAAAACGTAGAATAGAAAGAGGAAGTAGACACATTTTATAATATTAATTTTTATCCAATGGCCATACGAAAAGCTGATATAAATGTCATATGAAAAAATGAAAGACAAAAAGAAGAGAGAGGGTAAGTTAAGAAAAGAATTAAACAAGGAAAATAAAAAATATTTAAGGTTAACTAAAGTAAAATCTATTTCTTTCCAATAAAATAAATTTTTATTTATTTTTTAAATAACAAATATCAACATTTTGTATTATTATTTGTTACACTTATAATTATTAATTCTAAATAATCATAAAGCAAAATAATCATCACAATAACTGTAAATAATTGTAAATATAGTTATGTTAAAAAGAAATATTATATATATATATTATTTTCCATTAAAATTTTATTTTTACTTTAAAAGTTATCATTATTTGTCTCTTCCCCTATTTTTTTACTTACTCTTAAGAAATAATAAAACAGAAAAACTATTTTGAAATTTATATACATATGTGAATACACAAGCCATAAATATGTATATATCTATATCGATACGTAGTTTTTCTATTTTTCTATCCTTATTGGAACGTGATAAATGAAAAAAAGAATATATACTATTGGTAAATTAAGAATTGATTATTTTTAGTAAATAAAAATTGCCTCTTTTATTAATGGTAAATTTATGTATAAAATTTTCAATTACCTAACGTACGTAACTTTGAATTATTAAAAAATAGGAAAAAAAATTGATAAAGATAGGATATCAATAAAAAAGTAATATTAAAAGATATTTCCTATTTACTACCTACAAAGAAAATGTGACATTGGAAAAATTCTCTTTTTAAAATAAGAATGCAATATAAATAAAAATTTATAATTTTAAAATCACATGAGCGTTACTAAAATCAGTTGTTTTTTATTGATATATTTTAACGATATATTTAGTCATAATTACTTATTTGAAAGATATACATATATATGAAAAATACATATTATGTATGGTATGATTTTTATAAATTAAGTCAAATTTCATATGTAATTGTGACATTTTAATGCTTGCCATTATAAAATATGATTAAGCAAATAAAATACATTGAAATAAAAAATCTCAAAAAATTTATATAATACCTAACCAATAAATACATATCTTCACAACACAGTCAAAAAGGGTTGGGAAAAGAGAAGTATACAAACTTATGTTCAAGTATAGGCGCATCATTACTCTCTCTCTATGTATAAATTTATTTCATCCATTTTGTGGATCAAATATCAATGACAAAATAATATCTGACGAGTATTTTTTCAAATTAATGACCAGTGAAGTAAATAAAGAAAAAAAAGAAAATTAATAGTTGACAATATAAACAAGTATAAAATTCATATGATAAAGGAGGTAAATAATGTGTTTTTCCAAATTTAATAATTCTATTTTTTGCTTTTCTATATTCAGGAGCCACTCCAGTTTCCTTGACAAAAAGGTATAATGAGAAAAACAATTTCTCCAAATATAAATATTTAACCTTGTTTTAGAAGAAAAATATTTTTTGTTTAATTTATAAAATAAGACGATAATAAAAAAAAGGGAAAAAGAACATATGTTCCCGTTAGTAATTGGAAAAAAAGATATATGGTTAAGATTAAAAGACATACCTCTCTTTGTTTTGCTCTGACTTTTTTTGGTCCACAATTAACTTTTTTGTTTTTTATTTCTCCAAATTCAGTTACCTGCATCTGAAGAGGAATTTTAGCTGTATAATGAGAGTTTGACGTAAAGAAATGCTTTTCAGTATCAGTATCTTTTTTAGTAGACATTTGATTACTCATTTCCTCATCTATAACATAATTATAATAAAAACCATTGATAGTAGGTTCTTGAATAGCTACAATATCTTTATATTGAGATCTTCTTTCACTATTTTGTAAATTTCTTCTTTTTCCTTGCATATGGTTGGGTCTTTCACTGTTAGAAAGATATAGATTATGAAAAATATAATTAGTGGATGAACTTTGAGAAGATTGTGTTGTTCTCTAAAAAATGAATCAATTATTTTAAAAATTCATAAACCTTTTACACAACTTTTTTTTTACTTTTTCGTTTTCTACAATTTAAAAAAATGTCCTTTTAAGGAACATACTCAAAAATGTTTGTGTAGATGAATAAATGGATAAACATATATATGTTATATATATATTTTTTCTTTTCTCCAAATGCCCTTTTAGAAGAAAGAAATTCTTTTATTTTTACTGCTCTTTTTTATTATCTTGTCTCATTATATGGTATAATATATTAGTAGTATAAGGAAGAACATTTTAGTAATTTATAAAGAAAGATAAAAAAATATGTCTATAAAAGACAATTCGAAAAACTTACACATTTAACTCTCCTTCTTTTTTTGCCTCTTTTACTTTTTCTTTTTTTCTCATTTTTGGTAATTTTTTCATCTCTACAATTTTCACCATTAAAATGCCATAAAGATACTTTATCAGATTCTGTATCATTTATTTTTCCAAGTTCATTATCATCCTTAATTCCATAAAATATACAATTTCCTTCATTATTAACATCCTCAAAAGGCAGGTCTTCATTTAGACGGTTATTATTTATTCTTCTCGATATATTAATGTTATCATGTCTAATAACTCTTCTAGATCTTCTACTATCAACGGAGCTTTGCTCATCATTACCAGAAATAGCGTTGTTTTTAAAAACAAAATATGTTTCAAAATGAGTAGGTATTAGTGAGAAATATCTGAGAAAGCTCATGGCCTATTTCTTGAGCTTCTACAAATAGGAATAAAAAAGTATTTTAAAAAAATATTAGGAAACAATAATTGCCTTTATAATGTCATTTTTCGTTTATGCTTCTCATCCACCCATCTCAATATATATAAACGTATTTTTAAATAAAAATACCTTCTCAAAACGTGTCATATATTTAATATTTATATATATTTATTTAATATGTGGATTTATAATATTTTGAATGAGGAAAAAAAAGAAAAGAGAGAAATAATTAAGCTTTAGTTGTATATTCAACAAAAATAATAATAGTTTGAGAAAATAAATGAATAAGTGAATTAATAAATATTTATATGTACAAATATTATAAATTATAATAAAAAGAATAATACTGTAAATCAAAGTGGCAAAAAAACCAATTTTACTAATTGGAATATATATATATATATTCTGTCTATAAAAGAAAAGGAGATTTTAAAAAAGATAAACAAATTGGTATGAATCTTTTTTATAATATAAAAATATGTCTATTAAAATTGTATATGTACCAGAAAGCATATATTTTAGTAAACAAGGAAAAACAAAAATTTTGATAGATATAAGTGAAAAGATATATAACGATAGGAGAAAGAGACAAAAAATTGTTAATAAAATTTTAATTAAGATCTTTTGGTTAAACAGAAAAATTAAATAGAATTTTTTGTTTTTGCACGTTTTTTTAATATACTAAGTGGCTAAAAGTAATGGAAAATTGAAAAAGAAGGACATGTTAACTTATTCATTGGAGTAGCTTCATCCCAATCCATATGCTGTTATAGGTTTTTTTTTATCGTCGTTGTTGTACCCACTACTTTCATATGATTGTATAACAATAATGTATAGAAAAACTTTCTATTGTTTTAAAAAAAACTATCACACTTTATATGCTTATAATATGTGTCTATGAAATGATAAGACTATTGAAAGAAACTATGGAGAGATAAAAAAATTTTTTATATAAAGTAAATTTGTGTATTTTTTTAATAAGTAAAATTTAACTCAATTACCAGAAATATAATATTTGTACTTTTTGATGTCGTTAAAATTATGTACTGTTTTTTATCACCATATTGTGACATATTTCAAAGGAATCCTCATTCACTATTGAAATACATAGATAATGCCAATATAGATATCTTTCAATGCCAAGGGACTTAAAGAGAGCAAAGAAACAATAATTTTCTAAGTATCCTTCCATTTTCAATTAATATATTTTGGTAAATTTAAAAAATGAACGTAAATATATTTTTATGTTAAAAATTTACAAATATCATAATAACTCATAAAACAACAATATAGTTATATATGTACATACTTTTAACATCATAATACTATATTTAAATAAATATTTCTTCTTTTGATAAGAAATAATATGAAAAATTGAAAGAACTAACTATAAGTTTTTTCAATATTCATTTTTTAACAGAACAATATTTAAAAAATATCTTAAAGTCTGCACTATTTATATTGTTAAGTATAATATTTAAAATATTGTTTATTTCTGGATAAAGTAAATGAAAAATAGGTAGATGTTAACACCAAAATATTTTTTAGCATTCCTCGGACAACTCAATATTATTTTAAAAACAATCTTTTTCATGAATCATTTAATATTTCCAGACTAGTGATGATTAATTATTAAAAGTAATAAACAAACCAAAATTATCTTATTAAAATTAATTTAATATCAAATTACTTTTGACTCTAAATTTTATCACTTATTTGAAAACAAACATAATAATTTAAGCATATTAATTTACAACGATATTATTTTTTTATAGATTTTTCAAAGAAATAAGATAAACTATAAAATTAAAGACAAATAGTTTGATGAACTAACAATATTTCATTGCCACAATAATAAACTACAAATAATAAAACTAATTTTTTCAATTTTATCTTATACTTCTAACATTATTTCTTTATTTTTTTAAAAAAAAAAGTAAAATATGAAAATTTTTACTTCAAGGAAATATTTTACCTACACTTATATTGATTTTTAAATTTTTTTTATAAGACTGTTAGTGGAAAAAATAAAATATATGTTTTTGACAAAGTAAGGAAAATTTTTTGAACTTAAAATGATCTTTTATCAAATGACTATCTAACATAAAAAGGATGATTCATAAATACAAGAAAATGATAAATAGTAAAGAAAAGATAAAGAAAAAAAGAGAAAAATAATATTTTCTCAATTTATAGAATCATTAACAAGAAAATGAAAACAAACTTTAAAAAATACATTTAAAAATGAAATTATAGTATATTTTTGGAAGAATTTATTTAGCTTGTTTATTTCTAAGAAAAAAAGAGATTTCTAAAAATGGTAAGGACACTATTTTTTTGCAAAGTTCTTTCTACTTGATGTATATTATAAAAGCTTCTCATTAAAGGATATTTTAAAACAGAAAAAGGCATAGTTTTTTCCTTCTAAAAAACAATGTAATTTCTAAAAATTTTCATTAATAAATTTCCTTTACATTGAAAACAAAAATATAAGTACTTTAAAAGAGCGAACTCATAAAAAAATTTAAATATAAATTTTTTGCCAATAAGAAGACGAATTGTATTTTAAACAATAAATAAAAGCAGTAATAATTGAAAAATTAATCAAAAAATTTCATATAAATTTTATTATTTTTTTGAATTATTACTATAAATGTAAAACAAGATTTGATAGAAAAAAAGAAAAAGTTAACAATAATATTTCCAACTGTTAAAAATAAAACGGTAATTAATTTTAGATAAAAGTAAAACAACAAAATTAATACATCCTACTATGTTGTTGACAGCTACAAATTTTATTTCTGTACTTTAATAATAGAATTATTTGTTTAAAAGATATAAGGAGAATTTTGTTGAAGTTATATAAGCTTAGGAGTTATGTACCATAAATGCGAGTTCCAGAATAAGTTCCATCTTTAAGAAGAATGGTAATTTTTTTAAGAAATGTATACATGAGTATTTGTTTAATAATAATGATATACAACAAAAAAAGAAAGATAATGTTGGTAAAATTTTGTTCCACAAATTACCAAATAAAAATACAGTAATACATTGAATTTTTGGATCGAATTATCACAAATTTAAAAAAATTCCTTTTTGGAAAAAAATTAAATCAGTTAGACAATGATTAATATTAAGCCATTTAAAAAACATTGATTTTTCTACAACATCCTCTCAATTTATTTTTAAAAAAAATACCTAAACAGGTTCACAAGCTGCTTTGACTAATTCATCAAAGGACTGATTAAAACATCTTTTTAGTTCATCGTATGTTACAATCAAAACATTTTTCCCATCACTAGAAACTAATTGTATACGTTCTGATGAGCCTGAATCTAATTTGTTTAAACAGCCTATCATATGTGCCATATCCATCCATGGTTGTCCTGCATCGTTGTGTTGATGGAAAACATAATTTCTAAAAAGTTTTAACATATATCTTGAACCTGTTTCAGACCAGTTTTCATTTAACCCTATACATGTGGGTCTTTCAGTTATACAATTTAGTTTTGTTAGAAGTTTAAATAATCTACTACACTCCATCTCTTTCATTAATTCATTTTCTAATGTATCTATTTTTATTTGTTGATGTCCCAACTGCATATAATATCGAGCACCAATCATTGGCATTAGGTCATTTATATTTTTAATTTTATAGTTTATTAGATATTGAATGCAATTTTTTAGATCCATTGAATAATGTTGTCCAATCATTCCTAATGCATTTGTATATTGTTGTTGTGTAATATTTACTCTTCCGCATGCAAGTTGAAGAAGCAAGAAACCAAAAGAAAATAAATCTTCACGCATAGCTTCTTCCATATTTACATTTTGATCTAAATTTTTAATATCTTGTACTGAAACATTACTTAACAGTATTCTTGTTTCACCAAAAATAAGAACTTTGCTTAAATTAATTGATCTTGCTCCCATTTTGAGTCCATGTACCACACGAAGTGCATCAGAAATTTGAATAATAATATTCCATAGAAAACTTTCTTGTAAGAAGCCTCCAGGTCTAGAATTTAATGAAGTTCTAGAACTCTTTGAAAGGTAGTTATCTACTAACATATTAGAATTAGAAAAAAATCTACTCTTGAGAGATTCAGCATTTGGATAGTAATCATAAATCATTGCAAGTGCTAAAAAATAAGCATATATATTGAAAATGTAAAAATTGTAATATTTAAACATACAATTATCTGAAAAAGCTCTAGTTAAAAGGACTTCTTTTAATTGAATTATATTGACATGAACAAGTTTCTTTAAGTTTTCAACTACACACTGCATTTTCTTAGGATTATAATTTTTGTAATTTACAACTCTTTTCAAACAATACGGTTGATTATCTCTAATATGAAAACATTTATAGGTATTCATTTTATCTGATAATGATTGTTGAGGTCTATCTACTCCAGGAATTTTAATTCTATCTAATGGTACCAAAAGCCGATATTTGTCAACTTCTTGAGGAACTTCATTAAATATTTGAGCAGTTGTATCGAGTCGATAATTTATGGCTAATTGCCTACGAGTAAGTTCTGCTTTAAGGTCTTCAGAAATAAAGTATGTTGCAGGTATTGGACCAAAACCATTGTATTTACCAGAATGTGGTAATTCTATATACTGATACATTCCTTCTCCAATTTCAGATTGTGGCTGTTCTTGTTGATGATAAGTAGTATTTTGAGGAACTATCAAATTATTACCTGAATCAATACATGCTCCAGGATTGAAAAAATATGTAGTACCATTTAAATTTTCTTGAACAAACGGTTTTCCACTACTACTTGGAGTTCCATCTCGATTTTGTGGATGTTGCTGAGATCGAATTGTATTTCCGGATCCATTCCCAATTCCTGAAACTAAAGGTGAGTGAAGATGCGATAGATAAACAGAGGACTGATCTCCATTTGTGTTTGATAAAGAAACAGAATTATTAAATGTCGATACCATATCATTATTGTAATGTGCATAATAAGGATTTGACGGTATTCCACTTCTGTTATGTATTGGAGAGGCATAAGGTGATCCTACTCCATAAACTTGATTTGGTATGATAGGATTTTTTTGAGTATGCATATAAGAGGCAAGTCTTGAACCATCAGGAATGCGTGGAATTTCTCCTTGTTGTGTATAATATGGCATAATCCCTTGTCAAAACGTATCTCTTAATTTGTAAAATAATAAAAAGTAATTTGATATGACTGTTCAATTATTAAATCTCCCTAATGAGAAAGATGAAAAATAGAGAATTTGAATATTTTTTATTAAATAATTGAAGTGATAAAATTATTTGAGAAATCAAAATTTTTTTTATCATTAATTGACAACTCTCTTCCTAATAATAAAAAATAAGATTTGTCTAATTATAGAGAAAGATATAATTGGCGATATAGTGAAAATGTTGAAAATTATCTTTTTTTTAACTTTGACAAAAATGTATCCTTTTCTTTTCCTTCGTTTTGTTTTTTTTTTCTAAAGATATAAAAAGAAAAATACAGTATATTAAATAATAATATTATTATAATAATGTTTATTAATAAATAAGTTCACAATTAACGAATAAGATATATCCAATTTAAAAGAAAAAAAAATTATTTTAAAATATATGTATTTATAACATTATTTTGTGGTATGCTATTACGGGGGTAATATAAATGGTATAGTAAAACTAAGGTTATTGAAGTTTTAGAAATAAAACAGTTTATCTACCGAAATATAAAAGGTATAATGCATAAAAAAGATTTACAAAAAAAGAGTACCAATTTTCTTTAATAATATCCATTAAAATATGTTTTTAAAGAAGGTAATAAATGATAGTTTTTTTATTGACGAATTTAGATATATTATAAACACATATGAAGTTTCAAGGATAGAAGTTACGACATGTTTTCTTTTCGAGACCACCATTCCAAAAAACAAAAATGCGCAAATTATTAAATAAGAGTGCCGGACTTTTTAAGAAATTGGAGCTAGAATGATGATGGACAGTAAATGCAAATGTGATATTTTACTATTGCTAATCTATGTTTTTGTACTTTTTTTAATCAAAATATTAAAAATTATTCTTTATAAATATAACAGTCATGATAATGATATTCTAATGGTTATATAATCACAAAAATAATATTAATTCAATAAATTTATTGAAAAATTTTTTATTAACAAGGAAATTACTTATTTATCATTTAACATTGAGCTATATGTTGCTAGAAAATAAGTTATTAATAGTACTATAGAATTAAATTAAAATATCACAAGTTGTAAATTTAAAATAGAATGATGTTTACTATGATGAAAATCACAAAATTTTCTAATGTATATCTAAAATAATAGTGAATAATTAAAAATAAATTTAATAATAAATTTTAAAGAAACAGGTAGTTATGTAATGGAATAGTAATAAAATGAATATTCTAGTACTATTTTAATTTCATTGAAAAATATATTTATTTTGTGACGTAGTACTAAATAAGGCTTTTTGAAAAAAGAAAACATAGCTAGGAACTTAATAGTGATCATTTTAAGAAAATTGTAGTTAAAATTATAATAAAAAATTAAAGAAATATTATTTGTAAAATGTTTACCTATTTTTTATATTTAAATTATGTGGCCACAATATCGAGAAAATCTTCATCATATTATATGCCCTTTTTGGTTTAAAATCTAGTAAAAAAATAATGTGTGACTAAAAATGATATGAAAAAAATATATATATTTTAAAAAATATGACTATTTACAAACAAATAAGATGATTATTTATTAAGTATATTGTTAATACATTCATTTTTGACATAATACTTTTATGATGTTCGAATAACACTTAAGAATAAAACATAAAAAATAAAAAATTTAGTCTTGAAAAAAAGTATATATGTTTTGGAATCACATTTCATTGATAAAAGGCCATTGTCTCGTGATTAAGTGTAGGATAAAAATCGAAGTGTTTATATTTATATTATATATATATATATATAATTTTATATAAAAATTTAAGAATTGAAATAACCATAAAAGTAATATTTTGTTTAATTTTTGTCAGAAAAACCATAAGGAAAATCAAAATATATTTTTATAGAAATAATTATAATAGCAAATCACCTTTTTTAACTCTTAACAAACATCTCAATTTTTGTTCCTCTTTTTTATATTATTACTTTATGAATTTCGTCTCTTTTTCATATATTTTATCAGACAAGATTTTGTCATTTTGTAAATAGCATTGTATTAGTACTTGTGTAAAGTGTCTCCAATTAGACATGGGATAATTAAAAGGCATAAATCTTATAGACGATTGAATGTCAACGGTTTAGACAGTTTATTTTAAACTAAAAATATTACAATGACAAATTTTGAATAGAATTAAAAATAACATAGTAAAAAAACACATTTTTTCATAGTGAAAGTAATTGTGTAGGGTACAAATTAATGTGTGTGTGAAAAGTTTTGGGTAATATTAATTTTTATTGAATAAAAAATATTATGTTTGTAATCACATGGTAACACCAAAGATGATAAATATTAGTCAATGCATTAGATTAAAATTTATTAGCTTTTTATATTTTCAGTTCTTTTATTTCTATTTTTCTAAAGATAAAATCTTTTCGATTTAAATTTCAAGTATATTGTAATTCTATTCAGATGAATGTTAACGAATTTTTTTGATAATGATTAATCAAACAATAAAGATTATATAGTATTAAATTAATGACAAAACATTATGAAAAATACTTTATACTCTATTAGTATTATATTTATTGAGATAAATTAATTGATAATGATATAACGAAAATTAACATCTAATTAAGAAAATAGATAAATAAATTTGTGATTATATCTTTTTTATTTTATATTTGATAAAAATAAATTACATAAAAATATTCGTTTTTATTCTGATTAATATTGAAAGCAATTAAATATATATATTTATTGAGTTTCTTTTGTAAAATGTATTATTTCATGTGGTTACCTTATTGAGTGATAGTATAAAATTTTGAAGATAAAAAATTTTCATAATAAAAGAATTATTGATTCAAAAAACAGTAAAAATATATGATGGTATGTAAAGTGAAAAATATATTTTAAGATGGAGCGGAACGACAAGTTGGGTAATATTATAGAAGTATAAAAATAAATATATACATCTAAATAATAAAATATATATGTATAGAATTGATATTATATATGTACGTTTGTGGATGACACAAGTGAAGTGGAAATAAAAAAAGGAGAGAAGTAGAAAAAGAGGGAGTCAAAATGCGATACATTATATACATTTCGGAATAATGTTGGTTCTTTATTTAAAAAAGTAACCTTCTGTAATGTGTATTTGGAACGATTTTTATTCTATTTAATACCTCAATATAAATTTAAATTGTATGTTTATTTTATTTGTATCTTTTGATAAACTAAGTATTTTCTTTAATAGTTAGTTATAAAGTATATTTGAAAATTTAACATTTACAAATGAAATAATGTATAAATTATGATTTTCTATTGTCTAAGATATAAGTATTTCTAAAATTTCAACAATTTATTTTAACTACATTATTTATAATAATTCATATTAGTTATTTACTTCAAAATTTTCCTTTGGATAATGCTGAAGTTTCTTATTAAAAGTATCTAAATAAAATATTGCCTTGTAATAGTAATTTACATTATTAATAACTAATCAAGAAATCTTAGATAAGCCTTTTTATTCTTATTTCAACATCCATTGTAATATTATCTTAATGTCCTTCTTTTTTTTTACACACCTGGTATTATAATTTCTTTACATATTTAATAAAATACCCAATTCTTGCCACACTAAAAAATTCAACAACATTAATCATTTTAAATATTACCCCAGAAGACAAAGAAAAATAATTAAATGATTATATATTTATTATAGTACAAACTTTTTGGCAGTTTATGGAAAAACTAAATTTGATTGTATTATTGTTCCTTTTTCAAATGACAACTTTAGTAAACTTTTATAAAAGAAAGAAGATCTGAAGAGATCGAATAAGAATACATCTATATCATGGAATTGTATAAATAAACAGGAAATAAAAAAAATTAAAAATAAACTAAAAATAAAAATCAATTAAATAATTGCAATAGAAATCTTTTCATTATTCTGAGACCAAAAGGAATTAATAATAAATTATAGTAGAATGAAAAATGTATAATTTTTAATCCTTTGTTAGGACTGCAAATCTATTCTTGCTTAATAATGCTTCTGTTGGGCAGTTTTTGTCATTTTTCTGAAAAATAATAATAATTAATACACGTAATAGTAACTTTTTAATATACCTTTTCCTTTTTTTTGGCATTTCTATTTTTCTTTGTTGGACTTGGTTTAGCAATGGTGTTTTCTTTGACAATATTATTTGTGCTGTTACTCTTTTCTATTTCAATTTTATTTCTAAACTCATCCGCATTTTCACTTGCACTAAAATAATCATCGATATTAGAATCGGCAGGTGATACCATTTGTGGTGAAATTGTTTCATTATATTTGATATTAGTTTGAATCCTTGGTGGCCTACTTGATGTACTCTTAAAACTTTTAATTGATGACACTGATAAAGCACTTCCCATATCATCTTGACTTTTTTTCTCATTCAATGGAAGAATCATCTCAGTTAATGATGGCGGAGAAGATGCTGCAGAAAGTGGTTGAGATACTTCAGTAGCGATACATTTTAAATCTTCAGTTGATTTATTTTCTACTTTTGTTTCACGAACACTTCTAATACTTGATGACTGTGAATTATTTCCTTTTATTTTGATTTTTTGTAAATTCATGCTTTTTACTTTGACTTTTATTATAACTTCCCTTAGTATTAGAATTAATAAAAGTTCTAACATTAATTGAATTTTCGCGTTTTTTTATTTCAGTGTTACTGTCATTGTGTTGTGAGATTCTTCTCGGAAGTGTATTACTTTTAAAATTGTTTTTGATTCCTTGACTGATGGAATTACAGTTATTTCCTGTAGGTGGAAGGGTACCATCTTGATTATTAGATGTACTATTTTGTTGAATTTGTTTTTGTACATTACTACTTTGTAAACGAGCACTTTGACTTCCACTATATTTATGGTAGCTGTCTTTCTTATTATAATGTACATTATTTCCACCTTTCATTAAATGATAATTTCTTCTAGAATTGTCTTTTTGGTATATATTCTTCTTATCCTCAAGTATTTTCTCGTCCAAAACTTCTTTTTCAATAAGACATTCGTTTGTCTTTGGTTGTGAAATTTTTTCTTCTGATAATCTTACTTTATTATTTTGGTCATTGTTACATTTATTAGAAGCTTCCACAGCAGCACTTTTTTCTTTTCTTTCCTTACACCAAGTATCAAGAACAGTATCTCCTGCAGATATATTATTGCTTTTGTCTTTTTCTTGTAAATTATTAATACGTGAATTTCCAAGAAGTG
This sequence comes from Strongyloides venezuelensis, assembly GCA_963280985.1. NCBI lineage: Eukaryota > Metazoa > Nematoda > Chromadorea > Rhabditida > Strongyloididae > Strongyloides > Strongyloides venezuelensis. Next base: position 13,862,158 of record CAUJLX010000002.1, on the reverse strand, counting down.
AAGAATTACTACCGTAGTGTGAAGCATTAGAAGTAGTATCACTTTTCACTGGACCAGAATGATTTTGTTTGATGAAATTATTTCTATGATTATTAAAATATTCAAACTGTTGATTGTTACTTTTATCTCCGGAATATGATCCACCACTACCAGGTATATTATGTCTTTGATTATAATTACTTTTGTTATAATAACTACCATGGTTTGATTTTTGTTGAATTCCTCTAAAATTATTATCTTTGTTATAGTTTCCACCTTTAGAATGACTTTCATAATAATGGCTTCCCTGCTTTCTTTGATAGTTGTTATCATTATTCCTATAGTTTCCAAATCTATTGTTTCCGTGATATTCCCTGGATAATCTAACATCTTGATAACCACCGCTTCTATTATCAGATATTGGAGCTTTATACCCTTCAATTTGTTCTTTTACAATATTATCATTACTTATATTTTGCTGACTTGTAGATTTAAGCTTAATAAATAATTTTATATAATTCTCAACACAATCATTTAATTTTAAAGCTTTGATCATTGAATTTTTATTTTTAAAGTATACTAAATATGATGATTCACATTGCTTTTCATTAGTAATTATTTCTCCAGATGTTGTTTTAATACCATCATGCTTAATTTTATACTTAGCAAATATTTCATCCAATAAACCTTTTGTTAATTTTTTAATTTTCTTTGGATCATCTCCAAATACTGAAATAACATATTCATTTCCGGTTGTTGTTTCTTGACTACTACAACTTTCATCTTCTTTATATATATTGCTTTCATTAACTTCATTTTTCTTTTCTTCTTCAACAATATCTGACCAATTCATTCCTTCCATACCAGATTGTTTTAACATATTAGATAAACTACTACTTATTGAACCTTCTGCTGGATTTATGCAATTTTCTTTAATATTCTCGCCGTTATCTTCAACGTTTTCAACAGGAGTATGAGATATTTGTCTTGGATCTGATGGTACATTCACTGAATCAGTTTCTGAATAAGCATAATCTTCTACAGATCCATTAGGGCAACTTCCATAGGGATTTCCCTTGTGCAACACCACCGGATGTAGATGGCTCCATTCCACTTTGAATATTACATTGATAGTTATCTAAAAAAATTAATTAAAATATATAACATAAAAAAAACGAACCTATAATTTCTTGTTCTGGGGATTCATTATCTTGTACCATTTCTTTGGGAGGTTCCTTTGAAAAAACAAGACCCGTCGACGTCATATGTCCATACAAATATACTCCATCTTTGTTTTTTTGTACAAATATTTTAGTTTTTTCTTTAACTTCTTGAACAACTGGTGGTTGATTAATTTGAGTTGGCATAACATGTGGTGGAATACTATTATTTGTCATCATCATATTCATAGGCATTGAATAAAAGTTTCCAAGAGGCCCATACATAGGCGGCATTTGTGGTCCTTTTTGGTTATTTCTAAAGGTATTTCCATTATTTCTTTGATGAAAAACTCCTTGTGACGATGATGGTAATCCTCCTGGTATATTAGGTTGTTGATTTGATGAACCTGGAACTACACTAACCATTTGTGGTGGTGGCGGTGGTGGTGGTGGTGGGAGAACGTGATGTTGTTGACTATAATTATAACCATCTCCTGGTACTGGTCCATTCATATTTGACTGAATCATAGGAGAATAATAACCCACCATTGTTGGTGGTATTTGAATACCTTGTGGTATTGGTCCACCAATAAAAGGTGGTCCTCCTTGTGGGCTATTAACAAAACCTGGCATTGTCATTATACCTTGTGTTGGAGGAGGATTTTGTTGGTATATATTTCCACTAACTGGTTGTGGATGTGGAGTCTGTCCTTGTTGCCCATGAATACCATGTGGATAAATATATGGATGATTCCCTTGTGGCATAGATGGTCCTATTCCATGTGTAATATTTGTATTATTTAATGAGTGAATATTTCTTGTATTATTAGCTGAATTTCCAACACCATTATTACCAGGAATGGAAGGAGGAGGTGTACTAAAATTTTGTGTATATGGTGGAGGAACTTTAGTCGGAATTGGCATGGCAAGTAAAGGTGTATTTTGTGGATGATTTATTGGCATACTATTGTGACGATTGCCTTCTCCTACATTTTGAGTTAGAGTTAGTGGTACTTGCGGTTGATGAGCCCTCGATTGATTTTTATTTGTATGCATAATCTAATAAAATAAAATATTTTAAAAAATTTTAAACAACATAGAAACAATAATAGTTTAATGATAAAACGAAAAGCGTATGTATGAATATATTATTGTGAATATAATTACTTTACACAAATTTATCTTTATTTATATTATCTATTTTTGAAAGTAGATATTTTTAATAAAGTAGACAAATTGTTGGTAAAATTCTTCAAACGATAAATTATTTAAATATGTCCCTAACAGGAAGATAATGTTTTAATGTTAAATCATCCACAATAATAAAATACACTTTTAAAAGGTAATCGCTTTATATAAAATTTATAAAATAATTTATACACGCCACAATAAACAGACTAAAATATTACATGAACAAAATTACGATAATTTTTTTATCAATAGATAAAACAATGTTGTTAAAGAAATTCCAAAACGTTTACAAACTTTAATTTCCTAAGTAAAGAAAATATTTTGACATATAGACAAAATAAACCTAAACCTTAGCTAAATAAAGTGACTATTTCGCAGTAAAATTACAGTAAAAACTTATTAGCGCAATAACTGCTTTTGGTTAATATATTTACTTGGTAAATTCTTTATAGGATTACGAATTTATTCATCCATGTTCTACTGTATTATTTATTATGAACTCGAAAAATCAAACATTTTTCTATAGAAAAAATATGATTTTTAGAGTTTTTTTACTTCATAAACTGCTAACATGTTGTGTAATCACGCAGCTTTTCGCAGAGATTAGATCATAACTTCAAATATACTAATGCAATTCTTAAACCTTGTGTGATAATTTTGATTATACAAAGTACTAGATGCCCATCGAAGGCATCTGTGATGAAATAAATGTCTATATATAAAATTATAAACTTAAAAATATACCTACATTTTTATCACCAAAACCTTCGTAAAACAAACATTATAAGATAAATCAAAAGAAATAAAAAATTTAAAGTTAAAAAGTTTTAAAGATCTAAATATTCAATAATGTGCAGTACAAAAAAAAGCAAATAGTACTATAAAAATGAAGAAAATATCTAAAAAAAATATTCCAACTTTATTTCCGAAAAAAAAATTTATAGTCAAATTAAAAGTAATTTAACTATATAAATAACTTACTTTGGAAATCGTAGTAATCAAGCAGTTCATCAAGTACAAATATATAATTATCAATTTCCAATAAAATGCACCCAAATTTAAAGAGCATTATTCACTTTTTAGAATAACATACATAAATTATTTACGATACCAGAGATAAAAAATCATAGAAATAAAATAATAACATCAAACAACATTTGAATTCATAAATTTTGTACTAGGGAAAAAATTATACTCACCTATTTTAACGATTGCAAAAATTATTTATATAATACAAACAAAAGGAGCTCGAAATATTCTTAAAAATAATACTCAAATTTAAAAATACATCTAAAAGAAGGAATGACAGAATGTAACTTTTTTATTGTTAAAACAGGATAGAAATGTTTTTAAAAAGATACAATCATCTAAAAAAATCAAGGATTTCTGTGATTTCTGAAATCTCAGTTAACGATTACTATTTAAAATAATTTTTAGGAACAAATTATTCAATAAATTATTAGTGTGACATCATGGTAAAAAACATATTTACCATGTATAAAGTCATAACTAAAATGGTTCACTTTCAAAAACTTTTTATTTATTGTTTTCAAAGTATATAAAATTTTGTTTAGTTAAAATAAAACGGTTAAATTAATAAGCAAATACCAGGATAACAGATTAAATTTCTTCCACAATAATTATACCTTCAAAAAAATTCTTATTTTTCTTCTAATATATAATAAACATAAAATATAAACTATAAAATCTAAGAACTTATAATAATAATATCAAATCTTTATAAAGATCGAAAAACCAATTAATGTATATATGCTTGATCAAAAATTTCCTCTCAATGAACTTACTACCAATTTTTATTCTACTGAAAGAACTTCAGTTCATGTATCTACATGTATAGTCTTATTTTAACAAAACAGTTAAATTTAAAAAAAAACATAAAATTACATAAAATCAATAATTAATAATAATAAATTTTAAACTAATTTGCTATTCTTCTCTTATAATAATAAATATGTTATTAAATATTTTCTTTAAGTTCTATAAACAAATCTTTATCAATGACTATTTAATCAATTAAAAGCATGGAAGTAATTCTTTTACATTATTTTTTACAAAAACAATTAGTCCACTTTCCTTTTTTACTAAATTAACCATTTTTCCTAAATAATTTTACATTTCTTACCTCTAAACGTACCACTACATCGAAAGTTTATTTATAGAATATTTAAAAGCACCTTGAAAACGTATTTGTTTTGATAAAAAATTATCATATTTAATTTTATTTATAAATAACTCTAAAAAATATCTTTTACAGAGAAAATTCCTTTAGCTACGTGTGACTTTTTATGGATGCTATAATTGACATAATAATCCAAAATAAGATATTATAAACCTAATTTAAAGTAAAACTCCAATATATAAAATGAACATCAATAAACATAAAACTCATCTTAAGTTATTTTTTAGAATAAACATCACGATTATAAAATTTTTTTAGAAAATCAGTTAATCTAGTATGTAAAATTGTCAAGTGTTGAAATTTAGATAGTTTGAAGAGTAGACCATAAAATAATAGAAATCCCTTGAATCCAAGTAAAAAAATCAAAAAAAAATTGTAAACTAAAAATAATCATTTCGTTAATAACTAGTCAATAAATTTAAATAGTTTGTCAGTTAACATTCTAAATGTGAGTATATTTATACTAGATCCTTTTTTAACTTTTTAGAAATAACAGATTTAGATTTTAAAGTAATTTATACTGGATAAGTTAATACTGTTTAAAAATTTTGTAGCATAACATCTAAAAGATCTTAGTCAAAGTACAATATGCATATCAAATGCATGGATGTTAACTTATAAAATGGTTCTTTTTTTTTAAAAAATTCCTAAAGAATCATTTCATATGAGATTATTTGTCTTAATTTGAGATTTCAAGAACCAAATGTAAATATATCAAAATAGTTAACAAGAATTTGCAGAACTTCAGATTACATAAACTATCATACTCAAGTTGCGGAAAAATAAAACAGAATCCGAATATTAAAAAATTTGTAATCACTAAAATAACATCTGTAAATATACATTAATTTTCCTACCAAACAACTTATAACAAAATTTTCTAATCAAAATATAATAAAAAAACAAATTAAAAGCCTTAAAATTTTTGAACAGCTAATAGATCATTCCGGTATTTTTTCTTTTTACAATCCTTTTTACAATTAGATCTCAAAATAAATAGTAATATGCAAATCATACCTCATAAGTGAATTAAAGTTTGAAATAGAATTTTGGTACACACATATTGAATATCATCTTATCATGAATAGTATTACTATGTGAGTGAAATATCATGATTGTAAAATAATAATTTTAATTGAATGTTATAATTTATTACTTTCCACCATACAATATTATATTTAAAAAACAAAAGGTTTAGGTTCTATTAATAGATTATGGATAGAAGTCTAAAATAAAAAAGTACCTCAGTAATTTTACTATATTTTCTAAAGCCACCTATCATGATTAAAAATAATAACGATCATAATATACTTTTGAACAATATAAGAGCTACTCGTAACTGAACAATTGTTTTATTTTATATATTAACTGGAAAAAATCCCTTAAATATGAAAAATATAATAAATGAAAGAATAAAATAAAATTGATTATAAACATAGAAATACTACAAGTCATGACAAAAACAGATAAAACATTTTAGAACAAATACTTAGTTTTCAGAACATTCATTTATGAAATCCAGCAAGCTATAAAGTAACGGCACTAAATTTAATTGTCTTCTATCATAACATTTCTTTAAAAATAATATAATCTTGGTAGAGACTAACTAACTAACACCTACTGAAGGCAAATATCTAAAACCATTTATCAAAGTTGGTAAAAAATATCTATTTGCAAAATCTAAAAAAGAAAACTAATTTTAAACGAATATTTAATAATATTATGGTTGCAAATGAAAAATCAACTAAACCATTTGACACTTACAAAAACAATATTTTTTTAACAAAATAATGAAAAATAGAACCTCAACTTTTAAAAAATAGCTGGTGTTTTAGTATGCATATTCCATCATAAACTTGCTTCTTAATTGTATATATAGTTGTTGATGATAAAAAATTGTATCTAGAAAATGAACTCTAAATAAGTAAAAAAAATCTAGAAATACTAATGAAAAGTAATAGTTTTGTAGAAATATTTCACATAGATATTCTAAGGGAAATTAAAATTTGTAAACACATTTTAACACAGCAACTAAATAGTTTGTACAGTTTAAAAATTTAATGAATATACGTTGATATATATTTATTTATATCTTGTTTATTTAAAAGTTATGTTTTGCGTAAAGGCATGTTAAAATGCAATATAAATATAATCATGTTACTGTAGAAATACTTGAAAGCTATTATTTTATGAAATATACAAAGTCATTTTCGAGTTAAGAACGTTATTCATAAAATAAATAGAACAACCTTGGTTAAATGAATAAACAATTTAGCAAATATTTTTAAAAAATTGAACATCAAATGTAATATTAATTTAAAAAAAAGTAGTTTTTAACAAAAATACATTAGATTTAACCAGTAAAAAAAACGAAGAGAGAAATATAAGTAAAAAATTTCTCGTGATTATTGTTCCTCTAGAGCTAATGCAAAATGAAATTGTAAAAAAAAAAACATTTGCTAAAACAAAAAATAAATAAAAATAAACTAATGATAAATCCGTTTGCAAGTATATTAATTAATACTCAACGCCTCCCGCCCCTGATTTTCCCCCTTGAGAAAAAATAATAAAGAGCCTTAATAGTAGAATAAGACAAATAGTGTAATGAAGAAGCATGGTGCGGTCTTTAAGAGTTTTTGAACTTCTATCATCACATTACATACTCAATAAAAGTTGATTCATTTTACAATATTCATAGTCCACATATTATATTCTATCAGTTGGAATATCGTTCCAAAATATACTTGTGTCATAATTTCTTGAAAAGAATTGGGATTTCGACTTTGCTATTAAACAAACCATCAAGATGTGAATAATTGAACGTTGCTTAGTAAGTTATATGTACAAATTTATACGTATTGAGTTTATTTGGTTGGTGACGGGGTAATGAAATGGTTGGCTGGTAGAACTAACATAAAGGTTAAAAGATACTTCGTTTCCTACTTTTGCGCGAGGATTGTTTTTTCATTGTTGATATAGAAATATAGCACAAAATGACAATTCAGAGATTTTGAAAAAAAAAAATAAATAGAAAAACTAAGTATTTATGTGAGATTATGTAAGATGAACGAATAGTTAGATAAAATTTAAAGGTGTAACTATTTCTAGCTTTACTAGATTACGATAGATAATGACATTAAAAAAAAGAATAAAGGAAACATATATGATAAGGAAAAATTAGATGACAAGCACTAAAAGATTCGGACGACTAATAGTACAGAAAAAGTTCATTTTTTTATACATTAAATATTTATAAAAAAATGTATTGAAATTATTGTAGCAGAAAAATGTAAACACTGACAGAATATTTTGAACTATATGAAGGACAGTAAAATATTTCGCAACTAAAATTTCATCAAATATCTTTGTTGTTACAGAAGTATAATACAAAAGAAAAAAGAATAAAATATTTGTCACGAATTGAAAAAAAAATCATTATATACCTTTTTAACGATTCCTTGTGTTATTTATAATTAAACATGTAAGTGGAAAATTTATGATGTGTGTACATGATGGCGAAAAGATTGATAAACATGTAAATATAGTAGAAAAGTTAGTTCAAATGTTAGAAAATTTTACAGGCAAAGTAACGACCTTTACTAATTATCATAATATTTTTAAACGATTGTTCATAAAAATATTATAAATAATCATCTAATAACCATTAACCCGTTATACTTCTAATTTTATTATGTTTATAAAAAATTTACATAAAAATATTGATATATTATTATGTGAATTCAAAGTCACTACAAAATATAAAGGGTTAAAAGATATTTCTTAAATATGTAGAAAAATTTTTTTGTAGGTATGGAATACATATCTCCATTAGTCATTAAAAATGTGATGCTACAAAGATAAATAATTAAAAATAAAAATATATATATTGTAAATACATATATTTATATCACATGGAAATTAAACAACGGAATCAGTTTATCTTCTATCCTATATAAGATAAATTTATTTTATATAAATGGGGATATATATATTTTTTATTATGACAAACTCTGACCAAAAAAATTTGTTTAACTATGTGATGAGGTGCATTAAAAAATAAAATAATTATTTTTTGGAATAAAAAATTTTAATTAGAAGAGGACTTTAATCTTTATACATAACTGTATTTTATTAGTAAAAGAGTAGTAGAAATAATTTACCAATTTTAATATGGAAGAATATATTTGTAAATATTTTTTAAGATTCAAAACCAAATTATTATATTTACATCATTAAGCAATATTCGATTGAAATATTAAATTTTCAATATACATATCTAATAGTTTTAATAGTAGACATTTTTTTAAGAACAGCAAAATGTGTACAAATTTTTGCGTCTATACATCTAGTTATAAGATATGGTAAAAGAAAAAGCTTATCATGGTATATATATAAAATAAATCTCATCTTTACTATTATAAAGAAAAAAAATTTGTTTTGCCTTTTTTAATAAAACCTATTCATAGTAGATGAGAGAAAAATACAACTTGTTAATATATTTTTTTCTAAGAACATGAAATAAAAATTTAAAATATTTAGGAGAATAAATAAAGTCATAAGGATAATGGTCACTACTGAAAAGAAGAAAAAGCTAGCATATTTTCCAATAATCGTTAGGATGACTGGTACAGAGGAAGTCATAAGATATAAGGAAATTGTATATAGTATTAGAAAGATAGATATATATTATATAAATAATAAGTAAAATGTTGATAGCTAACACAACATTAGTGCAAAAAAAATATACTACGATGCATATATGTTGAGAAGTAGAAAATAAGTATTTTTAAGTCGGAAACACTTAGTAGATTCAAGATACTTTTCCGCGTGGTAAAAATATATGTGTAACAAGTAAATTAAATTTTTATTAAATAATTACTTTAACAAAAAATTAAGATAAACTAATTAATATATATAAATATATTAAAAAAGCATATCTCTTAATTAGATATCTTTACATAAACTTTTTCCCCTCACTAAAAAAAATTATAGAGGAAGTGGAAAACAAAAAAGATAAGGACAAATGTAAAGAAGATATAATTGGATAAAAATTTAAAAACCACTTTATAAAGAATTGTTTTATTCAATTAAGGACCTCATCTGGTTCTTTTTCCTGACCATTTTTGTTCTCTTTCTTTGACTCATCATCATTCTCATCGACATCTTCAAGATCAGGCAAATCTGTATCGTCATCCATATCTCCTTCACCACCATTGTATGATGACATCATATCTTTCATTCTACTGGCATCAAACATGTCACCAAATCCCCCCATATCTCCAAATGGATCTTCATTATCAGATTCGTCCTCATCCTTCCACTTATTAAAGTCAATCTTAAGCCAAGGATTTCTTCCGCTTTGCTTCATAAGTCTTGGCCACCATTCTTCTTTAACCTTTCGGAATAATTAATTCTAAAGCCCTAGCTGTTGAAACGCGTTTATACATTTCCCCATTAAGATCACCGTATACTTCCAAATCGGTTTCATATAAAGGTCCACCTTTTCCTTTAGTACCTCTAAATATATAGAATAAAAGTAAATTTTTAAAATAAAAAAAACATACTTAACATGAACTTTATTCCCCTCAATTCTCAAATCTTGAACTTCCATATCTTCGACCGAAATTGTAATATAGATTAAATTTTGTCGTTGAGCCCAGAGTACCTGTGGATGAAGAGCCATCGTAATTCTGAAACAGAAAAATAATAACCTAAGATAAATTTTAAAAAAAAATAAAGAACCTCGGTAAACAAAATTAGTTTGAAGAGAAAGAGCATAAAATAAAAATGATGGCCAGAAAAACTACGTAATGTCCCATTTCTCTCCGAATACAAGTATTTTTGCTCTTCATTATGAGGTAAAAGTATAACTCTTTTTGCCTAACAAGGACTTCTATTACAAAGCTAAAAATTCTACATAAGCATAACTAGATAGAATGAAAAGTTGCTACCTTCTGCAGGGGCAATGTAAAAAAAGCATAACTCTTGGTTACGAAAGGGGAAACTAAAATAGATAATTTTTAAATAATTATTTGCATTAACCTATCTGCCTTAAAAACTTAAGTGGGAACAAATATAATAAACAACCTATGTAAAATCCCAAACATCAGCTAATACGGAAAAAAAGGTTACCAAAAAATGATCGAAAAAGCATGACTGTTATGGCCGCGAAAAAATACAGAACAGTTTCCCAATACCTTGTTTGCAGGACTTCGGCAGAAGAAAAGACAATAAGCTAAAAAAGACTACCACCCATGTCCAACATATTGGTCTTTGGTATATAAATCTATCTACGTTAAACAATTTTATTTTATCCTGTAAATTTAACTTTTAATTTTAATTGTTAAATGGAGCGAGGGCCGAAAGAAATAATACACAAATAAATTTCTACTTAAATCTACATAATACTTATTATTGAAAATAGAATCCTTCAATTTAGTCAAGACAATGCCAGTATTAAGACCAACATATGGACACATATGTCTAAATATAACTAATTCTACACTTTTTTCTTTCATTCCAACAAATAATCCACTTGTCACTAAAGCACTTTTTAAAGAAAAAATTGAAGCAAATAGTCCAAAAAAAAATATATTTACTATAAAAGAACCAATTTTGTTCATCAAAATTTATGGATAATTTGCGAATCGAGAGTATTAAAACATAATTGATGATATTAATAAAATGAAAAATACCAAAACAGATATTTAATTCACCTATTAATATAAGTAATGGTGCGTATATATATACAAATTCAAAACATTTAAACTATCCGAAAACTCAAACATTCTAATAAAATAAACAATTACAAGGAAATGAAGTTGGAACAAAATTCTACAATATTTTTGGATGTTTCACAGCTTTAATTTCTACAAACATTGAAAGAAAGCAAAAAAGCCTTAAACGTACTACGTATAATTTTTTAGGCCTATAGAACTTTGAAATACTAAAATTGTGAATAGGAGGAATTAATCATCAAAAATAAGAATTAACAAACATGTAAAAAAAATGATTTATAGTATAAAGGGAATAAATAGTCTTAACTAATTCTATAGGGTACGCATTTCCCATGTTTGGTAAAATAAATACAGGTAAACTCCGTTGATTAAATTACTGAAACACATAAAAAAAATATTTGTGTCTAATATGTAGAAAAAGAGTCACAAAAACAAACGATAAGAACACATTTGTGATGATAGTTCTAAAAAACCTCAGTGGTAAACGTATAGATTTCCTCCAAAGTACACATATGCATGTGAGTTTTTATTTTTTACAGAGACCTTAATTAGGATATCTAAGGACACTCTATTGTCAGGTTGTTTCGTCAAGGACTATCTGTACAAAAATAAGTTAACATAAACTAGTATACAAATTTCAACATTTAGCAAAATACGATAAATACTACATTGATTCACACTCATTTTTTTATCAAAAATTTTAATGTACAAAAACTTAAATGATGTGATCATATATAATTCTACTTCTATACGTAAATCTTAAGTAACAAATAAAATGTTACCTTCTCTAATATTTAATTTAGAGAAACCAATTCCACTAACATAATTTTAAAAAAAAATTAAAGGTATTCACGAAAAGGGTCTAATACGTGTTAGTGAAAAAACTTCCTTGAGTGCTGTAAAAAGATTTAAATAATACATGCAACGATGCAGTAGTACATATGGTCCTGAATAAATGTTTTACTTAATCTTGTCCTACAAAAAATAAATAAATTCACTTAATATAAATACGTAAATTCTAGAACAAACTATTGCTGGGGATGGTATCAACCACAAAAATCGAAGCTTCTAGATTTTTTCCGAAAACCGCTTGTATGTGAGTGGAATAATGTATATTGCGTTGACTGGGATGCAATAACAGTTAGATTTCATAAGGCGTTGCGGTGAGTTCTCTTTCATAATTATAGTTTGAATTTTTATGACTAAAGACCACCAATTAGATTAGTTATTAAAACCAGTGGTTTTCGACAATACTACAAGTAGTTTTTGAAAAAGTAGATTTACTCGATCATTGCAAATCACCTACATTGCGTTTAAATTTTTTTCTGTCCATTTTAGGACGTTTACAACTATTTGAATGTCCAAGAAACATATAGGTTACAATATAGATTCTCTTTTAACAACGAGAATGAGTGGTCAAATGTATTTTTTAACTTATCAGAGTACTCAACTCCTAATAATTTTTTGAAAAAGTTTTCTAGAATTAGTAGTTTATATTGAATGAACAATTTTTGTGTCTTGCTGTGGGTGAATAAGTCCTTTTAGAGATAGTTATACAAATATCAGTTGCAGCAAATGGCAAAAAATGTACAAAAATATCTTAATCTACCAACAATGTTAGCAAACCTTTGCTACTATTGGATTTGTTTTGCCCAAACTTTTTATATTCGTTTATGAGGAAGAGTCAAACAGACTATTTTTTCATATGTATTAAGTCTGCATTTGTCTTTACACCCAAAAATCAACGTACATTTTTTCTATAAAGTATCATAGGACATACAAATTGGAATATTCACTAATGGAGAACATTTTATTGTTTTTATGTAAGTAAATGAGACAAAATATATTCAAATTTTTACTAGTTTATAAATATCGACAATGTTAGAATATATTCTAAATACAAGATCAAAAATGAATTTATATCATCCAAGATTTTTTTGTTTTCCAAATAGGCAAATTAAGAAATGAGTCTTTTACATGCGTCAAAAACGACTATCCACTTTTGAAAAGAAGAATGGCAACTTGGCCGAGATAGAAGTAGATAAAATGTTTAGTTTCATGAGTGACGTAAGATCCAAAATTTCTTCCAACAATACAGTGCCATGTAGGATTGTACTTCTTATCAAATTCTTTTTTAATGTAAGCAGCAATATCTTTCTCTATGTTATATCTAGAAGAAAAAAAAGGAATAACATGGTAAGAATTAAAACATACTTTTCCAGTGCTTGGGTAGCACATTCGATGGCTTCAGTTTGCATATCATCAGCCATATCGGCATTCTTAATAACGGCTTTTCTATCAGTCATTTTTTTCGCGTGAAAAATAAAGATAGGCTAGTAACCTAAAATTACAATAATTAAACTCTTATAAAAATTACCACAAGAAAATATTGTGTAAAGCAGATGGTGATAACAATTAATAAACAAATACATATATATGAACCATAATATAAACAAATGATAATAAGTATAATTAATTTTTCGTTAAGTTAAAAGTCTAAAAGTAAATAACAAAAAATGAATGGATGAAACATATTGATGAGAATAAAACGAACATTCATCGTAAACCCCCAAAAAATAATATCAATGAAAATTGTCAATCCTTTTATTATTGTACAGGAGAACACAAAAACTAAATTTGTAAAATGTCGCAAGCATATTATATCTATATACATCAAAAGAATTGAGATTATCACAAAACCTCTAGTATAAGAGGGCGGAATTTTTCAGCTGCATCCCAATGTTAGAATAATATGGAAAAGATATAAAGACAATTCTTAGTGTAACTCCATACAAATTTCAACCAAAGCTATATTTTCAATGTTAGAGATAGACACACAGATAACGTCAGGAGAAATAGGATAAATTTTCAGTGGAGCCTTAGTGACTTTATTACAAACTTCACTACAGGCCAATATTTAAAATTTAAGTAGATGAGTAATATGTTCCTATAGACAAATGATAAAGGTTGATAAGAGAGTAAAGAAAGTGATTGGTAATATGGAGATATATGTTCTTAGAGAAAAGTAAAACTACTTATAATTTAAAAGACCTTACACTAAGTAATGATGTTGTTCTAATTAACTAAGAAACATATAAATTAGACTTTTAAAATCTATTGTTTACAACAAAATTTTAGTAGATTTTATTAAATAAAATAATTAGATAAAATGATATATGAAAAATCTCAGGTTAGCTTAATAATATAAATAAAAATGTTCGAAATTCTGTTAAATTTTGAAAATTAATAGTTATAAGGAAAAATTAATTGACATTTATAATCATACCCAAAATTATTCACAATGATGGAAAAAGCAAGAATGCGTAAGCATATTGGATATAAGAAATTATGCATTTATTCACTATTACTAAACGAAGTTATTTCATAGTAAAAACAGATACCGCTATTATGTTTTAATATAATAAAAATAAAAAAAGTTTACTAACATTATTTAGTAAAAAGTAGAAGTACAGAGGCATACTTTGATATGAATAATACACTATTTAAAATAACCGGGAAGGAACGGTACCCCAACATTTTCGTTTAGTAAAATATTATTGTCAGCATATTGTTTTATTGTCCTCGTTTACAAAAAACTATGAAGTGTTTCGTAACCGTTGGCACAACAAGATTTGATTCTCTAGTTGCTGAACTGGAAACTGAACGCTTGTTACTAGCTCTTCATAATTTTGGAGTGAATGAAGTCATCATTCAACACGGGAATAGTAAGTACACTTGTAACAAGGAGTTGACAGAAAAGTATGGAATCAACCTAACTAGCTACAATTTTAAGTCTAGTATAGCTGAAGATATGATGGCAGCAGATTTTGTAATAACCCACGCTGGAGCTGGTACAACATTAGAATGTTTAAGATTAGGGAAACCGTTTATAGTAGTAGAAAATGATACATTAATGAATGGTCATCAATATGAATTAGCGGAAAAGTTGAGTAGTCTTGGGGTTTGTAAATTTACCACCCCATATGGATTACCTTATATTTTGGATAAGGACATTTTTAAAGGTAAAGACAAAGTTTCTCCAGTAAGAAATGATAGTTTCGAGAGGAGGCTTGATCTAATATTCATGCACATACAATAAAAATCAATTAATTATTATCATCTCTGTGTGTATTTCTTTATTTTTATCATATCTGTGTATGTCATCAAAAAAAATTTTCTACATAGGAGCGTTAAAAAATAGTCGGCAAATTTTTTCTTAGAAGAAACCAGTAAGTGGAATTGTGTTTCGACCATTTTACTATTCCCATAAACGAAATTAAGTAGTTTCTTATATTAAAATAAATAGTTATCAGTTGATATTGAGATAGTCTATGCTATAACTATGGTTCTTAATTTTGTCAGATTTCTTATTATCTTTGCATGTTTCCTTTTTTTCACGTACTGCCGAAAATTTATGTTTATGAAAATTGGTGACATTGCCAGGGATATCTCGATAGAAGAAGATGACTATGGTTTGTTTTTACTAGTGTGATCTGAATTTCCTTACTAGTATAATGTTTTTTTACTTTTAGCAATTCTTATTACAATACAATTTATTGGAATAGTATGCGGAAAATTTTTGATGTCAACATTTGTAGATATGTTGGCACCGAGTAAATTTTTATCACTTTCTATTATTACAGTTTGTGGGTGTATGATCAGCTTTACTATTCAAAGTACATTTCAAGGGTTTAGTGTTATTTTATTTATTCTCAGTTTTGTACAAGCTGGAGGATGGAGTATTTCTTCCAAGTTGTGTAAAATATATTTTAATGGGAGATTGTTATCTATACTTTTGGGTATTCTAATAAATGCACATAATATTTGTGGAATGCTTTATGCCTATGATCTTGTAGGTACGTGGAGGTATAGATGTTATGGAGCCGCTGTAATTGGTGTTTTTCTTGCATGTGTTGCAGTAGTGGTGTTTTTTGAGAGTGATTTTCATGAAAAATTTGAGAAAAAATGATAGTACATTTAAATTACGAGATATTATTGGTAATCAACTTATTCTTAACGTAGCTTTAGGATATTTTTTTATCTTACAATGTCGTAGTTTAACAGAAACACGAATGCAAAAATATTTGTCGAGGTTTGGAAATTTAGATATTTCCGAACTTAATTTAAATTATGACGTTGGAGGAATCATCGGTGGTGCTGTATCTGGTTATCTTGCTTCAAAGGGGGATTTTAATTTTCTACGAGAATTTTGTATTATTCTAGCCATGATGGGATCAGGAGCTTACTATATGGTTGAGAAAGTATGTTTAGTCATTTTATTTAAGTAATTCACATTACTTTAGCCTTTTCCTTTGCTTTTTGGAGTTGTTGGATTTTCAATAGCTGCAGCAATGAATTTTATGGAAACGTTAACTGTCAGAGAAGTTCCACTTAATATGATAGGGAAGTCCACAGCTTTTATTTCAACTGTTGCCAATAGTAAGTTAAATATTAAGGATTTTTATAGTTAATTTTTAGTTGGTTCAATAACAGTTGGAGTACCTTTTGAAATACTGATACAAAGAAGTTCACTAGCAATCATACCACAACTTTTTATAATAGAGGTAATATTTTATTGTAGTTTCCAAATCCTTCAGAACAGTAGAAACAGAATTATTGGGAAAAGGATAGATGAAGTAGAAAAAGTGATTACTAAGCAATATCGTAAAGAAATTATGAATGAAAGTTCAAATGAAATTTACAAAGATATAAGGAAAGAGGGTCGGAGAGTTGTTCCTTCGGGAAGAATAGGTAGAAGAAAGAAAAAATAAAATGGAATATATTTTTATCAAAAAAATTAAAGCAAATTCTGAATAAAAAGTATTTATAGCCATGAAGGAGTTTCCACGTTTATGTGTTATAAACCATTTTTTGGACTGATTTCTAAATAATGTATTATACAAATGTTTATTTTTGATTATTTTTTAAAAGTTTCTCTTCAGAATGAATCTTTTCTCACGCGAATCTTTTTTGTTTATATTAAATATTTAAGCGTTAGCTATTTTTATGTAATAAATCTCTTTTTAGTTGTTCAATTTTCGTTTTTATCCTTATTTTCATGTTCTTTATCATTTTTATTAATCAAATTAGATCCTAAGTTGAAGTTTTGTCCAACAACTGCCGCCATTTGTGAAGCGAAAAAAGGATGTAATAATGGAGTTGTTCCCGGATGGATTGGGATGCCTGAAGGTGCTCCAATCATGGGATGTCCACTTGCAATGGGTTGTTTTTGTGAAAGAAATTGAGAAAATTGTTGACTTCTAAATGGATCACAGTAAAAAGGATTATTAAGCATGTACGCCGTCATTTGTTCTAAAGGCCAACACATCATTGTAGTTTTTTGTCTTTTATCCTTCATTCTTCTGTTTTGAAACCATACCTAGAAAGAAGGAAGTATATAAAAAAAGGAATATAAAAATATAATTTGTCAGTTAAGATATTTTGATGTTACAAAATATGACATTCATATTCAATCATCTCAACTCACTTCTTACTTTATCATATCCGATACTATTTACCAAATAAAAAAGATATAGTAATATAAAAAAATTTATTATACTTACTAGTTCCCTCAATCACAAACTCTAATCCTCTTCTAAAGTTCTTATTATGTATGTAAGAAATTTAGAACAAGATAATTTAAAGCTCATAGGAATTAGTTATGTAAAATTGTGGTGGGGAAAAGAAAATGAGAAAAATAATTTTATTAGAAGATTTAAGATATATATTGTTATAAAATTATTATTATTCTACCAAAACAAAATTTTGATTGATAAGTTAGCATTAAAATAACTTAAGAGTATTTTAGTCTCTTTTGAGTTTATTGGATTCTTATAATTACAGTAAACTAGAGATTATATCTTTTCAACTTTTGTACTAAGAAGAGTGATATTAAGAAATGTACTAAATACAGTAATAAAAGATAATATTACGGATGCAAAAATTTATTATTCTAAATTATGAACTTACTTTAATTGTGCCTTCAGGAAGACCCAACTCTTGAGCTAATTCTCCTCTTCTTATTCGACTAACATAATTTTCTTTGGAAAATTCTTTTTCAAGTATATTAATTTGTTCTCTTGAGAAAGCTGTTCTATATCTTCTAGCCAATTGATCTGTAATAAAAGTTGATAAAATTTTACAATAACGTTTTTACAATTACCTTGTGATACGGCAGCTGATGACATACTTTGTGGATTTATATTAACACCTGTTTGAAGGTAACTTCCATTTAATGAATCACTAGTGTTTATAGATGAGTATCTTGTAGAAGATTTTCTTTCATCAACAATAGAATCATCACTTTCGTGATCAATTTCATGATTATCATCATCTTCTTCTTTTCTTATACCATCATCTGAAAAAGTATCAGTACAGTTCATATTGTTAATACTACCATAAAGATTATTCTTATTGTTTGCTTGTAAGAGAAATTTATGATAGGCTTCTGTAGTAGTAGAATTAAGTATAGACATAAAAGGATTCATTATATTTGCTCCAACATTTCCTGAAAACATATCTGGTTTCAATTTTTTGTCATCTTTCGTTTTACTATTATCCTCTTGTTGAGATTCGGATAATAAGAAATTTTTTGATAAAGTGTTAAAGAATGTATTTGAATTAATAGTCACAGTAGGACTATTTGAAGAACTTTTAGTAATATCTGGACTTGAATCATTTTTAATTAAACTTTGACTACCACTTATTAGAGAATCTATGGCAAAGGACTGCATTGTTTGTTTTTGTAAGGTAAGATAAAAAATTAAAACGATATATATAAATTAACTTGAATTAAAACAATATAATTTTTTTCTAAATTAAAAAATATAGATTATAAAAATAGTATAAAATTATAATAAAGTTAATTTTAGTAATTATATAACTGGTTAAATATAAATGGCAAATGTTAATCTTCCAATAATAAGTAGAATTTAAAAATTATTGAAATAGAAAACCTTCATGAAAATATGGACACGCCCTTCTTTTGGCAAATTGAAATGATGTAAAAAGAAATAAAATAATATGTATGTATGTGTATATAATGTTATAGATAGAAGATAGTAGTAATATGATTGGCATACTATATTTGGATAATATGAAAGTTGATAAATGAATGATGGAGATAAAAAGATGTTGGAAATGGAATGTACAAATTTAGAAATATTATAAATGTTTTTGGCAAAAATAAAATATTAACAAAATAATAGGATAAAAAAGTCAAAAATAACAGTAAATAGTTTTGATCAATTAATAAATTTGTAAAAAAGAAATTTTAATAAAAATAAATGGAAATGATAAATGAATGAAACATAAATAAAGTAATTTTACTTAAATCACAATAATGAGAATAATAAAAAGTTGTTAAAGGAAAAAAAGGAAGAGAATGAAGTGGTAGTGAAAAATATGATTAAATGATATAATTTAAAATTTATTTTATTGTAAGATGATTAGTGGTTAGTAATGATTTAACAATATACATCAATAGGAGAATCTGATCATAAATAGATGTTATAAACTCTTATATGACTATAGCCTTATTGAAATGACATCAATTTAGGAGAGTCATAAAAATTAAATATTTTTTGTACCAGTGTTTCATTAGTTTTATTTATAGAAGTAAATAATATAATATTTACACACCCTTTTCTTCACATGATAGAGATGATCAGATATGTAATGTTTATGAAATTTTTATTTGATTAAATTTCAAAGAAAAAGCCAATTACTTTATATAGCTTTTAAGATAAAAATAAAGTTAGAATAATGAATTTATAGAATATAACAAATAATAGTTTTAGTGTTATCTAAATTCCTCAAGTGGTATTAAAGTGATTGTTTGAATGGAATATGATGCATATAAATTAGTTTCTTCTTTGGCATTAAATTTTAACTTACCATTAAAAAGATAAAGCATATGTATATGATTTATGAATAGTGTATTGGAGAAAATAAAAGATAAGAATGAAAAAGAATTATTTAGGAAAGTCGTTTAAAGTCGTTTATATGGATTTGAGAGATTAATTAAAGGAATTAACATATACGGAGATAGGAATATAGAGTAAGATTGTGATATATTAATTGATATAAAGAGTTAATTTATATAGTGATATATTAATCTCTTGTCAAATGAATTTTATTTTAGATAAATTATTGAATCTCAACATTTATGACTATATTGTTGTACAAATAAGTATATTGAAGGAGGCTAATTTTAATTTAATTAATGGATATAATATTAGGTAACCTTATAAAATAATATCTTTATTTCTTTTTTATTTCCTGTACCGCTTTAATAAGATACTGTTTAATTAGTCGTAAATCACAAAAAGAGAAAAAAATTTCAAAGCTACAAACTTTTTAATTCCATTACAATGAGGACAATTGAGATAAGTAATAAAAATTATTCGGCAATTCCTAGTAATAAACTAATAACATTCTTATTACGTGTCAAAAGTTTTAATTAATTAAAGATTAAAGAGATATCCGTTGATGGAGGAAAAATTTGTTGTGATGTAAAAATTATAGACAGTTGTAATTGTGTCAAAACAATAACAATTCTCTTTATTATAATTTTTGGTTGTAAAATTATGGTTAAATAAAATGCCGAAACACAAAAGATTCTGATGTTAGTACAGAGGAAAAAGAAAAAAGGATTGGTTAGATATAATTATGAGAATAATATTATGAAGCGATAAAGAATGTTTTAATAGTTATTAATTAATAAAAATTATTTTAACGAAAATCAAGTAGAGTATTAAAATGATAAGGAGAACTTTTATTGTTTTTATTACTTTCATTATTTTTACCGTATCCAAATAAATTGTTATAGAGAACCTTGGTTTAGTATTTCTTTAATAATCAAATGAATTGTTAATTATTTTAAAGAAACATAACTTTATTTTTAATTAAACCCGTATCAGTAATTAATAATAAAAGTCTTTTGATATAAATATTAAAATAATTCTTAATTAAACGGGGTAATGAAAGGAGAATAAAAAAGATAGATTACGGTGTAATTGTATATTTGAAATAAAACTTTATTCTGTTATAATTATCGTATTCTTGTAAAAGTATTAATAGAAAAAATTAAAGAACAAATTTATTAACTTAATTGTTATAAAATAGTAAAAAGATTTTTATAACTCATGTTTTATAAAAAAATAAGAACATAGCAACTTGTTTTTATCAAGGTTGATTATCATTAAATTTTTTCTTTCAGTTTTAATTATAATCTAATATTAAAAAAATATTCTGAAAATAATGGAAAATATTTAATAATAAGTGAATTTTATATTGTTTTAAATGTAAAAAATTTACTATCTATTTCTCTAATCATTTGTTATTTATTACATCATATAACATTTATCCTTTTTTTCTTATAATTTTCCTTTTTCAATTACATATTTTTAATATTTTAATTATCTTTTACTAATAAAATAGTGTATGTGAATGGAAAGAAAATTAATTTAAGGATAAGCAGTCAAAAATTAAAGTAAATTAATTGGTTGAAAAGAGTTAATAGGCATGATATAGTTGTAATTGTATATACAGATGCTTGTAATTAATCATCATCGTAGCTTGTTGAAATAAAAAAGTGTTTTAAGAACGAGGATATAAATTATATTTAGTATTTGTATGATTAAATTTTCCATCAACCTGACAGATTTTAATTTAAAAAATTTAAAATATTTCTATTAAATAATTATTATAATGAGATATAAGTTTAACAAAGAATAGGAGTACTATTTTAAAGATATTTTAGTTTAACAATTAAATGGCTAATTAATTAGAAATTATTAACGCTTTAAAGTTTTTAATATTACAATTTAATTTTAAAAGTGCAAAATTGAATAATATTTTTTATTAATATTTTATATCTGTATAAAATTTTAAATCATTTTTAATATTAATTAATTCATTTATTTCTCTAATATAAATTTATAAATGATTTTAATGAATTACAAAAATGATTATTTATTTATAGTTAGAGAAATATTTCGTTAATCAATTGGAAATGAACTAACTATATTTTTTACAATTGATAGTAAAATTATAAGCACATTTTATTCTCAGGAGTTTTAAAATTATCTTTTTGCATTAACACTAAATATATCTACTTGGATCAACTTTTACATCGTATCAATTCATTATTTTTCTATACAGCAACATTTATTTGTCTTATTTTTTTTTGATAAATTCATGGAAATTTGCCACAATTTTTAATGTACTTTTGGTTAGTTATTTTGAGCTACAGAATTTGTTCGATTGTTGAAATTTATAATTTCGATAATAATAAAATTATGAAATAATTCTCCACTATTGTAATCATAATCGAAATATTTAAAATAGTTAGTATTATTAAAAATACTCAACTGTTGATAAGTTTATTAAGCTTTAAAATTTTAAAATTTACAAGCAAAATCTCTTTAGAAATAATTTTAAATACAGAATATTTTATTTATTAAAATATTTATTTTAAAACCTCAGAATTGATACAATTAACAATTATGCTAAGAATATTTAAAGAATTATTTTTAGTGAAATTGACTAGGTAATTTTTTTCAAACAAATTTGTTAAAACTTTTTTAAATTATTTAAAATTTTTATAAGTTTAATATATTTTTCATTGATAAAATTTGAACTACATTGTTGAAAATATCAAAGGAAATAAAGTATTTCTCTGGAATAATTACAAAATAATATAAATGTATCTCCTAATAAAGAAAATTAAAAGTCGACTATATCTTTTAAAACATTCATTTTTTCTAATTAATATATAAATTGTGTAATATTCATGATTGTAATAAAAAAATAAAGTGCAAATGTAAGACATTTTGATCATTGAAAGTAATGTTTTTTTTTATATGTATTTAGAAATTATAATAATAAAAAAAATTATATTTTTGTTTTTTAATTAATCAATACAGTATAATTATTTAGAACGACTTATTGAATTTTTAATATAGTAAATTTTTTATTTACAAGTTGATCTAATAATAAGCATTCTAAAATACGTTTACAATACCAGTTAATCGCTAAAGTAAAACACATTGTAAAAAAATTAAAATATAGTAATTTGTATCATTATTTATTTTAAAAGCATAAAAATTCATATTGAAAAATCCAATATGATGAAAAAAATATATTGCCAAGTAAATTTAAACTTTAGAAAAATTAAAAAAAAATATAATTATATCAACTACTTTTTCGACTACGAATTTTATTATCAATTAACTTATACAAAATATATTAGCGAGATCTCTGGAAATTTAAAATACTATAGTTGTTGTTTGTTCTAATTTTTATAATATAATCAAATATTTAAAAAAAATTTGTAGAAAAAATATTGATATTTGATATAGTAAAATTAAAAAAATATGAATATACATTTTTAATAAAAGGGACATTTTTTTCTTTTTCTAAACTAAAGAAAAATGTTTAATAATGAAGTACGTTGTATTGTATATGGTCAACAATATGTTGGAAAAACATCATTTATACTGAAGTATCTAAATTTACCGACAGAGCATCAAAATGTACCATGTAAAGAATCGTTTGTGAAAACTGAATTATTAGATAATCAAATTATTTGTTTATCAATAAAAAAAATATCCAAAGAAGAAGATCTGACAAATGAAGAAATTACTAAAATCAGACATTTGTATTCTCTCCTTTGCTGTTAACGATCCTATTTCATTTGCGTATATTATAAATGTATGTTTTGTAACAGTTTTTTTAATTTTATAAATTTGTAGGGGAAATCACTAATTTCTAGACATAAACCAAATATGCCTCTTATTATTTTGGCGACAAAATCAGATTTACGAAGTTCAACATTAACAAATACTTCCTGTATAGACATTTCGCGAGTTCATACATTTGTATCAGAGATTGGTGCTTATGGATATTTTGAGACATCTATATTTTTAAAAGATGAATCTTCACTATTATTTAGGCAGGCAATAAAAATAATCAAACTTGTTGATAGTTATAATGAAAGTATGAAGCCACAGACAATATCACCATTACAAAAATTCTTTTCTTCTGTTAAAAATATATGGGATAAAGCTAATTATATGATTAAACAACAGACTGTGATAATTAACCAAAACAATAATGTTGAAAATTATGACAATAAAGTTGATGCGGAAAAATATAAGCTAGAGGACCTTAATAAAGAAACAAAATATAATGAGTGCAAAGAATTGTTATCGAATTCAAGCATAACAGATTTAAGTTATATTGATATAACTGAAAATTCAGGAGAAAAAGAAACATTTGTATAATTATATATGTATATTTTTGTTGAAATTAAAATAAGAATTTTTATTATAAATATGCAGTTTATATTACTAATTTTAAATTATAAAAATTTTGAATTTTTTTATTATGTTAGAAAAACTTACACGTTCACTCATATAAAAAGAAAATTATTTTTCATAAAGACATTCCAGTGAATGATATAATAGTTATTATTATAATACACAAATTATATCAAAATTATAATTTTAATACAGTTCAGTTAACAGCTTCATTAAAAATTTTCTTAATTGATATAAATTGTAATTTTTAAAAAGGCAAAATTTTAATTTTTTTAATTTTTATTAAAACCATGATGTGTTATAAATATAGAAGATTCATTTTTTTATAAATGCTAATTAATTTTATTATTAATATAAAATATTTTAAATTTAAAAATTTCTCAAAATCCAACAAAAAAATTTTAAATTCAATCTTATTTTTTACTACTATAATTTTATGGCATGCCATTAAAAGAATCAATAATAAATTCAACTCTTGTTTATGTTAGTGATTTTAATAGTGATATAAACGTTGTAGGTTTTTATTTATATAAATTAAACTATTCATTAAGAAACGAGTAGTGCAAACAAAAAAATCAAGCTATATTATTGAAACGTTACTAGGTGAAGGTGGTTACGGATCAGTATACTGTGTTTTAAATACAAAGGATAATTGTCGATATGCCATGAAAATTGAAAAGAAGAATCCAAAGAAGAAAAGCCTTAAATTAAAAATGGAAGTTAAAGTATTAAAAGATTTAGAAAGTGTTAATTTACCACATTCACATTTTTTAAAGATGTATGATAGATGTAAGAAAAAGGACTACTATTTAATTGTTATGGATCTCGTTGGAAAAAATTTACTTGATCTTCGTAACAGATCTTTGCATAAAATATTTAGTGATAGTACAAACTTTAAAGTTTCTATTAATTGTTTAGAAGCTTTAGAAGATCTTCATAAAATTAATTACATACATAGAGATATAAAACCAGCTAATTTCGCTATTGGAAGAGAACAAAAAAGCGAAATAATATATATTCTTGATTTTGGACTAGCAAGATACGTATTAAATCAGAAAGGTGAATTAAAAACACCTAGAGAAAAATGCAAGTTTAAAGGTACAATACGTTATGCACCTTTAGCAACTCATAAAGGTCTTGACAATGGAAAGAAAGATGATATTGAAGCATGGGTTTATATGTTTGCTGAATCTTTACTTCCATTTGGATTATCTTGGGGTAGAATAAAAGCAATAAATGATGTTTGTGAAATGAAGATTAGATCAAGAAAAGAGAAAAAATATCTTTTCCCAAATGATAATTGTCAAAAATTTAATCAATTCCTCATGTATCTTGATACATTAACATATGCAGATAAGGTTGATTATAACTATTTCTATGAAACTATAAAGGAAGAAGCTAAAAACGGCAATGTTGATTTAACTCAGCCTTATGATTGGAACAAAAAATCATATTAAATATTTCTCACGAATTGTATTAAAATAAATACTAATTTTAACTATATGACTAATAATATTTGCCTATGTAATTCGACAATAAAACATAATTATTAATTATACAACCTTTAATGAATATATTAAAAAATCATTCTTGTTTTATAATATAATATTTTACTGAAAAATTACAGTAATTCACAAGTCTAGATATTAATCAGTCAAAATTGACCACGTATAAACGATTTACCAAATTTCTTTTTGAATTCTGTAGTTTTTTAAGGTTACCTAAAAATTTTTCTACTAGTTAGATATTTTATCATCAGTGTAACTATACTTATCATGCAAACTTCATTAAAACTTTTAGATTTTGTTACAACATTTCATGGTAACTTCAATTACACAAGTGATTTAAACTTTTTTAGATGTAAAGGTTTCAAAAAATTCTATTATCAAATTTGATCCAATTGATGACGCGTTTTGTAAAGGACTTGAAAAGTTCAAAGAAACTGGTTGTATTAAAAAATTTAAAGAGTATTCGAATGCATTTCAAAAAGATATAGCAATTTCTCAGGATCCAAGAATAAATTTCAGCATTTTATTATTATATTTGTATGATGATGTATGTGTAGTTTTGTTTTCTATTTATTTATTTTTGTAGTTTTTGGAAGAAGTCAGAAATGATAATAATGTTACGGATGATTTGTGTCTTTCAGTTGAAGGAGAGAAAATTTTATTAAAGTCTCTAGAGTTTTTTCATTTCTGTTGCAATATATCCATGTCTTGAAGATGGTGTTGGTGTTCCCATTACAAAATTACTTAGAGTACCAATGAAAGAATGGAAGAAATACAATGATTTAATTGTGCGCAAAATTTTATTACATAAATCAATGGAGCTTTTATTTAAACTTTTAAACAGTAACAAGAAAATAAAATTTATTGTTGTAGAAAAATTTCTTGCAATATTTATATCCGGTAATGAGCAATTAATTCATTATGATAATGTTGATTTTAAAAGAAAATTATAACAAAATACTGGAGGATACAGTAAACAGTGTGTTTGTGTTTAAAGCATTGTTTGCACAATATACAAATAAGGACTCTCCAAAGTGGTATAAAATTGTTTGTGGGTGTAAATTATCAAAGTTTCTTTGTTATAAAAGAGGACTAGCCAACTTTGTTACAGCCATAGAAAATCTGACAGATATTAAATTTTTTGAAAATTCTGTAGGAATGAATGAATTGGCAAAACTTTTAGGCTCTTGCCCATCAAGCGTTTCTTTAGAAAACTACTATAAAAATATTTTAGAGCAGCTTTTTGATCTACTGCTTTTTTCACTAGAGTGGACCAGGAAATTTAGATTAATATTTGGTTCATTACTTGACATTGTTTATAAAAAGAATAAGAAAATAGTGAATGAGTTTTTTGTTTATCGAGTTTTGAATCCTTGGACAGTACTTCTTGAAAAAGGTATTCTATTAGATCATGACAATAATAGAGGTCTTTGGTCTGTAGATATAGATCAATCTTTTGCACTTTTAGAAACTTATTTAACTACCGGAAGAGGACTGTTGAGGAAATTTCTTTGTAGTAAAATAATTGAAAAAGGATTTTTTTATCTTTGGATAAGTTTAACTTCACAATTAGAAGATGATTTACAATTAAGAGAAACACTCAAAAACATATTGTTTGGTGTAATAAACAATTTAACTGATGATGAAAAATGCAAACTTTTCTTTGATTTATTGTTAAAACGGGGTAAAATTTCATCTATTGTTGATGCATCAAAATATTTTAAAGTAAATACTTTTAAAAAAAGTAATTTGATAGAGTCGGAGCAGAGCAATTTCCGTTTTGATGGTATATCATTAAATATTTTAGATTCAGTTCCAATTGAGAATGATAAAAGTTCCTGTATTCAAGCAATTTTTGACAACATGAAACTCTTCTTCGATGACATAAATATACAATTAAAACTTTTAACTAAAATTTTCAAAGCTATTAATTTGACTAAATTTGAGAATCAATCACTTGTCCAAGAAGTTGAAGATTGTAAAGAAAGGGAGAAACGTAACAGATTTGTTAATATTGATGAAGCATTGGAAACTAGTGAGGAAGAAACATTCTCATTAATATTTGTTCTTGCAAATATAGTAGAACATTTTATAAAGAGTACGGAAGATATGAAGAATTTCGAATTAATTAGTACCGAGACTATTGTTGGGATTATAGATGTTGTTTGTATTATTATTAGACGTTATAATAGAAAATTAATAAAGAATACCTATGAGGAGTGTGAGACATTAAAATTTGGTATTGCAGTTCTTGCAGCTATAATACTAGTTGCTGAAAACAACACTAATATTAGTAAATCCTTAGAAGAACTTGGGAAGATATTGAAAAAGTTTATTATTTTGTCGGAAAAATTTAGTGTTCTGTCATCATTAAGAGATGAAGCTGTAGGAATTATTGAAATCATTACAAACTTTCTTGGTATTAAACTAGAAGGCATTACTATAAATGAATCTTTATCATCTGAACGTGTTGTTTATGATAATAAAAGAAGTGATTTATTTGAAGAATGTTTAGATGATTTAAAAGATGAACTTGAAGCTGTAAAGGGACATGGTTTAATTATTATTGCTAGAGAAATAAGAAACAAAAATCTTCAATTTTTAAAGAAAGATCGTCTTCAACTGTTGTTTAGTATGATTCCAAATTATGTCAAAGATAATGAGAGTTATGTATTTCTTAGTGCCATATCAGTATTATCGGAAATAGCATATATTCAACCTGATCCATACTTATTTAATCTAATTGATATGTTTGTTAACTATTCCGATAAAGATAACGTTGCATTTCGTGGAAAACTTGGTGAAGCAATATCAAAAGTTTGTAAATTATTAGGTTACCTTGCTCCACAACATTTTGATCAAATTTTTAATGCATTACTAAAAGATTTCAAAAATGAAGATGAAATTATAAAAGCTTCATCTTTGAATGCTTTAGCTGATCTTATAAATGCTTGTAAAGGAACTAAATATGGAAGCATTATTCACGAACTTTTAACTGGCATTAATTTCTTAATAATATCGAAAGATTCTACACCCTTGGTGAGAAGATCAGCTCTTCATTTACTAAGGTCGATCATTCAATCAACTGATACACAATTACTATTAGGAACTGTCATTCCCTTGGATATTTTGACCAAAATCTATCGTGAGCTTAAAGTCATTTATAAATACGATGAAGATGATGTTGTGAAACTTCATGCACAGTTGACAATCATTGATATAAATGAAGTTATTAAAAGTAGCATCGGTGAAATTAAAGATAATAATTTATCAGGAATTACATTGTAAATAATTAAAATTTTTCTTCTTTATAATTTTATATATTACTTGTTTCTATCAAATATTTATTTTTACAATTTCTTTCGTCTTGAGAATTTTGTTTAGTGTATATTACCCCAATATGTTGTATTATTGAAATGGAGGAATTTTCTTTGAAATTCTTTCTATTCATTTGATTACTACCACATAAATATATATATATATATATATTTTTTTAGGTCTTCTAGGGATAAATGAAAAAGTTTGTCCGTTATACCGGTACAACTACAGCAGCTGTAGCTGGAGGAACCATTGCTACTGCTCATTTAAATCCAAAAGCACGTTCGACAGTCGAAGAATTTGTTCCAAAATCAAAGGAAGTTTTCAATCTAGTCCTAGGACCTTCAGAGTAAGTTTATTTCGTTGAAGCAATTATTTTTTTAATATATAGGTCTACAGTAAAAAACGTAAAGGAAAATATAACTTCTTCGTTAACTGTTATTCCGAAAAAGATCTACCCAACACGAAAAACTGAAAAACCAGAAATTAAAGAAGAACCTGAAAAGCTTCCTTCAAAGAAGCCAATTGAAATTTCTCCCATTGAAGTTAAACAAAAGGCAGTTGGAAATGAGACTTCAAAAGATTCATTAATAACTAAAAAAAATAATGAAAATAAGGATCTTGAAAATAAATTAATAAAATGTTTAACTGATGCACAAGATAAAATTCATGTTGCCAATTCAGCTAAAATATTTACTTGTGAAGGATATAAGAATTATGCTAAAGTTTTCAAACAAGCTATAGATGATGGTGCAGACGCTAATTGGAATTCGGTAACGGAAGCTAAGAAACACGTTGATAAACTTGCTGCTGATGATGGTGCTGCTGAAGCTGCAGCTTTGAAATTAATTTCCAATCTAGAAAAAGTTATTGATGAAGGAAAAAATAACCCTTTAACTGCTACTAATCCTTTAATTTATAATGCTGCTCAAACTGTTTACCAATTAAAGGCTGAAATAGATCGTACTAACCTTTTGATTAAAAAAACTTCTAATGAAATTGATGTTCTTAAGAACTATAAGGACCTTGTAGAAGAAAGTAAAAATACATTTTTAGAAGAGGTTAAAGGCTATAGCTCCGTCAATAGATACAAATGCCACTGGATCAACATTAACTGAGAAGGAACTTAATAATCTTTTAGTTCATGCTCATTTAAAAGTTTCAAAATTGAACAAACGTTTAATTGAACAAGAATTAAGGGAAAGAGAAAATGTAGCTTTGGCAGTTGCGAGACAAAGAGAGCTTGATGAAGCAATCGCTAGAGAGAAACTTCAACAAGAAATTGACAAAATATCATCCATGCAAAATATTAATAAGGAGGCTGAAATAGCTAAAGTAACCGAAAAGTTTAATAAAGAATGGGAAGAACG
Organism: Strongyloides venezuelensis; assembly: GCA_963280985.1. Classification (NCBI taxonomy): domain Eukaryota; kingdom Metazoa; phylum Nematoda; class Chromadorea; order Rhabditida; family Strongyloididae; genus Strongyloides; species Strongyloides venezuelensis. Next base: position 13,831,373 of record CAUJLX010000002.1, on the reverse strand, counting down.
TCTATCAAGAGAGAAAAGTGCTCATGCTGATCATTTAGAGAAGGTCATAAGAACCCAAAAAGAGATTCATGATATAGAAAATTCTGAAAAAGTTAATGAAGCTATTCAAAAAGAAAGAGCCAAACACTCTCAAGAATTTGAGATGGCAATTTCTCAGTTAGAAGGTATTGAACATGCTCTTGATAAGAGAGCTGTTCTTGATATTGAGAATAGAAAAGCTAAACAATGTTGGTTAGCATCCAAAAACCTCCTTGAGTCAATTGTTTATGGAGTAAAAGCTGGAGATTCTATGGAAAAACGTAGAAAACCTTTAGAAAAGGAACTTAAAACGATAAAGACTATTGGTAAAGGTGATAGATTTATAGAAGTTTTAGTAGATTCATTCGATAAAGATGTTGTCAAAAACGGAGTTTATACACAAGAGGATCTTAAGAACATATTCCAAAAAGTTTATAAAGTTTCAAAAAGAGTAGCCAAGGTTGATGATAATGGAGGGTCGATCATGAAATACATCTCTTCATTTATTCAATCCTTCTTTACTATTGAAATTGGTAGAGAATACTCAAGAAATGACAAAATTGATATTAATAACATTTCTACATATGATATATTAGAAAGAGTTAACTATTTTGTCTCAAGAGAAGACTTCGAAACTGCTGTAAAATTAGCTCAACTTTTGAAAGGTGAATCTAGAAACGTTGCTAATGGTTGGATAAAAGATACACAAAATTTCTTAAATACACGCTTGTTGGCAGAATTACTTGTTGCTCGTGCTGTTGTTATCAGTGCCTGTTCAATTTATTAGGAAAACACGTTGTAAATGTAATTAGCTATTATTGGAAAAATAAAATTATTCCTCTAGAACTTTTAATTATACAATAGGTTATATATAAAAGATTGTTTGAAATATATTTTAGAAAATTCCATAAACTGTTTTGAACTTCTTATCTCGAAATCCACTTTTTCTAACATTTTTTGATAGTTTACTACAATGTGTTTTATTTGTTAGTTTATCCTATATGTAATGGTCGTAAATCTTCTGCTGTTATAAAGCAAGTTTGTGAAATTTTATTATAATAGGATTTTGATAAAAGTACTACAAGAAGTATATTTTTTCTAAATAATTATGAAAAACGGTCAAATTTATATTTCAAAACTGTAGATAAAATATAGAATAATTTTCATAAATAAATAAACTTTTTAAAAAATTCATTTTTTCTAAAGTTATCATTGTTTCACTAAAAATAAGACTGACATGTTTAAGTATTTAAAAGAATTCAACGAGTTTTTTTTTCTATAAAATCGCTATATAATATTGAATATAAAAAATCTATTATTTCTTACATACTGCTAAACAAATTCCAGCTTGTGGATTATTTTATTTTAATTAAAAAATTTAAATTAGTCAAAAATTGTTTTTAGTATAGGCATGTTTTAATTTTATTCGTTGATTTGTTTCCTATTTTTTAAAATACATTTTAAGCTTACATTCTTTCAAAAAAATTGTGATTCAAATAGAGAAGTAAGTTTAATTCCATCAACATTTTTCTACCTTTTTATTCTTTTTCTTCAGAATTGTGAAGTAAATTTTTACGGCATGTCCTAAACTAAATTGCACAGTAATTATCTGTACTTTTTTCTCAAATATCATTGAATATTTCAAGTAACAAATTTAAAAATACTTGTGATTTACATTTGAGAAATCCCTATCTTCGCAATAGTAAATTTAAAAATGCTTTTAAATGATTATTTCTTTTATCGGAATAATATAAAATGTTTTGAAATAATTATTTACGAAAATACACCACTAGTGAAGTTTCAAAAATCGTTTTGCTTTTGACAATCTAACTTAAGAAATTATTAATATTTATACTAAACTAATACACAAGTAAATACAATGGAAAAAAAATATATTTCAAAAGCAAGAATCATTCATGACTTTTCAAAACAAAAATAGATCAATTCTAGAGGCAAAAAGATTCTTTCATTATTCCAATTTCAGTTGAGAAGCCACCAGCTTGTGCAGATTTGGAACATTCTGGTACATAATTTAAGTATCCTGATGTCTTAATATCAGATATAGAAGGAACAGGTGGACCATTAATTTGAAGGTCAGTTTTCTTATGAAGGTAAGCTACACCCACAGAACGAGTGGTTGTGAAAGAAGCATATTCTTTGTATTTCTTCTTTTCTGCTTTTTCGAGTTTCTTTCGTCTCTCCTCATCTTGTAATTTGGCATCTTGATCAGCCTGCATTTTCCTCTTCCTTTCTAATATCAAATCAGCAGGAATAGAAGAATTCTTGAGTTCATCAATAACACTTTTTGTGTCGATTTTCGAAGCATCTCTAAGAGCTTTCTCTTGTTTTTCTTGTTCTATTCTGGCAAATAATCGCGATTTACTGTTATTCTCATCATTTATAGCTCTTTCTATCCATATTTGATCCTCGTCTTTCTTTCTTTTACACTGATCAATCATGTCAGCATTATCTTTGGCAAATTTTGCAATTTCTTCTTCTGTAGCAGATACATCAATGTCATAGGTTAAGTTATAGACGAGGTCCTCTATTTTCTCTAAGAAATTATTGTATGCTTCTAATGATGGAAAACAATCTCTCTTTAGGTTGTATATTTTTTTGACTCTGCGACGAAAGTAATTTTCTTTTTCTATAGTAGGATCGTCAAATTGTTGTTCCCAGAATTCATGCTTTTTTAATATTTTATTACAATCCCTACATGGTGCAGAGTTCCTTGACCATATTGTTTCGACGCAGTAGTTACAAATTGGATGGCCACAAATATTGATCATAATTTTCATTGATGGATTTAAGTCTGATTGAGACTTGCAATTAGTACATATTTTTATATCTCCCATTGTATTTCTTGTTGTAAATTTAAAAGTTTATTGTTCAATAACAAGAGGCTTTCGTGAAAAAGATTTTGACAAGTCAACCTGTCGTTTTAGTACTTCAAGATTTTTTATACCTTCCTATAAAGTTATATGTACGTTTATATATTTGCGTAAGTTTTTGTAGTATATAAAATATTACCTGATAAAAAACTGTTAATTTTTTAGGATCAGTCTCGTTTTTGTGAATTTCAAAATGATCTCTGACGCGGCGGACGAAAAATTTTCTATAGTTGTATTGAGGGAACTGCAATAAAAAAAATAGAAAGAAAAAAAGGAGGAAAACATACACCAAGAGAAGTTTTGATTAAATCCTTATAGAGCTTCAAAAATATTTCTTTTTTTAGTGTGGACATTTTACAAATTATGAAATAAAAAATGTAATGTCTTGGAAAGATAAAACAATTGGAGTAGTGGTTTATTTTATTGCCAGAAAAAATGAATCTACTTAAATTTAATGAAAAGTTTTAAAAAAAAAGCCGGGATTTTTTGTATAAATTTTTTATATCTTGCCGGTATGTGGTGTTTCATCATATTTTTAAAATTTGAAATTTCAATCTTCACTTTATTTTTAAGCTTTTGCCAGGGAGTTTTTTCAGTCTTTTTCTATTATATTATGCTTGAAAATGTTTTTTTTAAGTTCTTTAAGTTCTGCTTTTATTGCTTCATCAGTTTCCTTAGCGATTACTTCTTTTATTTGTTCAATTTCTTGCTTAAGAGTTATATTCGTATCATTGTGAATGGATTCAATCTGTGAAACAACATTTTGAGCTTCTGGTGAAAGTTTTGAAATAGTGTCTTGGAATTTAGTCTTTAATTCATTTTTAAATTGTTCTTTTTTGGCTTTAACTTCCTCAAATTCTTTCTATAGCAATATTTATTAGTTAACTTAAAGAATTGTTACTTACTTTAACTTCCTCTGATTCATTAGCAATTATGTTGTTTATTGCATTATCAGTTTCTGCTTTAGTCTTTGAATCATCTTCCATAAGTTCCTTGAGCTTTTCTTTCCCTTCCTGGGACATTTTCTCCATGAAACCTGGTTCTCCAACATTCATTCCACGATGAACCATAGCTGAGCTAAGAGCAATAAAAGTGATTACAAGAATTAATAATTTCATTTTTATTATTTGAATAACAAAAGATAACAATGAATAACAGTTTATATAGTCATTTATTTTTATTGAATACGCTCTAACGCTAGGAGTAATTATGCGTGAAGTTACAATTAAACTAAATTATTAATCATTATCATATTTTTTAAACTAATTTTTTATTATTATGTAAATGGAGATATTAGTTATCTATTCATGAAACATAATTATGATAGTTTAGTGATTAATGTTCTATATAAAATTAATGATATATTTTAATTGTCCTTTTTTTCTTCACTCTCGTATAATGTTTCTTTTAAAATCCGGCTTAGTTGCATCGGTAAACTCTTTTGCATATAATGGAAGTCTCTGAGTCATTTTAAAGCCCCAATTATCCTTGGCTTGTCTACAAAGGTTAAGATCGATTTCACATATTAAAATTCCTTCATTATTTCTCGATAATGCTGGTGTTCTAACACCATTTGGAGCAGCAACGTAAGATGTACCATAAAAATGACCAAATTCCCTATGAGCTGGTTTACCATCACCTGAAGTGAAAGCATTTTCGAAGATCTCTGTCCCAACTCTGTTTATAGCAACTGTGAAACAATGATTAGCAATTGCAGCATTTCGGGCTTCTATTGGCCATAGTGCCTCACTTAATCCACTTATAGTTGCGGAAGGATTAAAGATTATTTCAGCACCATTCAAGGCAAATGATAACCAATTTTGTGGATGATGTCTACCATAACAAATGTTAATTCCTATCATTCCGAATTTTGTTTCAAAGACTGGATGTCCTAATTCAGATTCCATGTAGTAAGTACTTTCATTAAAATCTCCAACTCTTGGTATGTGATTTTTTCTACTTTTTCCAATAACATTACCTGTATGAGAAATCACTACGGCTGTATTCCATATGACATCATCTTTAGATTCATCTCTTTCAAGAATAGGACTAATAATAACAACACCATATTTCCTAGCAATATTGCTTAAAAACTTTGTTGTTGGACCATCTTCTGCAGGTTCAGCAAACTCAGTCCAAGGAAGTCTTTCACGTGTACAAAAAGCAAAAGGCATAGTCCATGCTTCTTGAAGACCAATAATATTAGCACCAGCTTGTGCTGCGAGTGTAATCATCATGCCTACTCTATTATGTAGTGCTTCTCGTTGTACAGCAATTGGGGATGTTGTTGGCTCTACAATAGCATTTTGAATCGCAGCAACTTTAACTATTCTTGGTAGACGAAGTTGTTCTTTTTCTCCTTCAATTTGGTATCCTTTGATTTCAATATTATTCTCACTACAAGATTTAATTACATCATCATTAAAAGTCAGTTTATTAGTTTTTTTCCCATAAATTAATCTCCATGCTTCTTCCAAATCATCACCAGTTAAATTTCTTTCGAGAATATCTTCTAAACCTGGATTTTGTTCTTGAAGATATTCAATACTTGTCTTTGATGGTTTAGCCATTGTCAGAATGTAAAAATATTTTAGTATAAGCCTAGTAATAAGTTTTAAAGAAACAACTAATTAATGAAATGAATACGAGATGTTATATTAAATAGTTTTAGAAAGGTCGAGTCAACAACAGTGAAACACAGGGTTATAGCGACTTTACAGCAGATTATTTTAAAGAATAATGTCTTAAGAATAAAAAGCAACAATGTTTTAAAAGATTTATTATTATGAATAATTAAATTGTAAAAATTTGAATATGATAGCGATTAACAATCATTTAGCACTTTAATTCTATTAGCAAATATATTCTGGAAGTAAAAATATAGTTGATAATGAAATTTTTGAAGTAATTTTATTTCATAGTAATACTGATCTTTAAATTTGTATTTATTATTGTTCATCTACATACACCAAATAGAAATAATATTTTAGTAGTTTATTTTTTTTTAATAAATGTTTTTGATAGAAACGTTAATTATTGCACTCTACTTTGCATAATACTAATTTATCATATAAGTTATTAAGCAAGGTAGAATGAAAAATTAAAACTTTCCAATTTATTTAAAAAAATAAGTCGATTATTGTTAAAATTGAAATTAAAATAAAAAATTATTTGTTGTGTCAAATCAAAGACTCTGTAGTCAGGCATAATACTTTTTCTAAAAAATAAGTAATTTTGCTTGCTACAAAGTCTTTGAAATAACACAAGAAAGTCTAGATGAAAGGTATGTCTTAGCAAGTAGAAAAAGAATTATAAAATAAAAAGTTAGAATAATCTTTTTTATGATACACAACTGAATAACGAGTAGAAATAATTTTTCTTTTAAAGTATGGTAAAGCTTGTTATATGATAAGATACTGTATATAGGTCATTCTTATCTCTAAAAGTACACCTTTCTCATGATAGTTATTGATAAGATAATAACAGTGGGTTTTTCATAAATAAACGGTTAAAAGAGATAGGTCCTTTAAAATTTTTATAGCTATTTTACAAATTCTTTGTAGCTACATATCAAAATATAACAAAAATTGTATACACTTAAATAAATTTGATTAAATGATTAGAAAATGTGATACAGAACAGGGATGTATAAAAAATTTATTAAAATATAAAAAAATTATTTTTATTTATACAAATATCTAATTACTTTTAACGCCTTTTATTAAATTCTTCCTTGAATGTTTCGAGAAATATCTTTTTCCTTCGTATTATTTCTTTTCCAGTAACAGAATTTTGTACTACATCAATGGCTTTAAAACCAGTTCTAACAATTACTCTTGCAGCCATTCTTATTGGATATGAATTAGATAATTTTCTAATAACTTCTTCTCGGTTTAATAAAGCTCTAATAAAAGTAAATACCATTTTTGTTTTCAACTAAATACAGTCTAGCAAATATAGGTAAACAAACTATTAATAGAACAAGCAAACTTACGACGAAAAGTCTGGAAATTAACATCTACAAAGTAAATTTACATTATCACGTTCCTGTTCACCAACGAAACTTAAATTGTGGAGAAACGTTTATTCGCATATAATCTTTATTTTTTTCTGTAATCTTATTGGAGAAATAACTTTTTATTAACATTAGAAAAAAAGTATCTGATATAATAGTTAGTAGAAGGAATGAGTGAAGAGAAAGACAGTATTGAAATTTCACATTTTAAAGTGGTTCAATAAACTTTAGTACTCATAGAGTATTAGTCATATTGTGATAGACTAATTCTGTTATATCTAAAGTTCTCAAAAAAAAGACTTGCCACGAAAAATCTCTCAACTCTCACATACAAAGAATTTAGTATTAGTTCTGATCATTGAGGCGCCTCTATTATCATTTTTTTACATATCTTTAAGCGATTGCTTTTGGTTTTTTTTCATGTTGCTTTTTTTTTTTTTTTAAATACATTATAATTATTAATGAAAATATTTTATATAATTAAGAGCGTTCATTTATAGGTCTGACAATGAATTCAGTCGACAGAGTACTTTATAAAATTGTTGGAAAACTTGAGTTAAGTCAAGACGATGATAATGAAATCGGAACATACTATATTGTTCAATGGAATGATGAACATGGACCAGTATCGGTTCAAACTTCTAAGTCTATCAATGTAAGTTTTTACATATTTTTCATCACATTAATTGATTTATCTTTAGGATTCTAGTGATGAAATAGCTAAATTTGAAGCAAGATCTGTAATTGATCGTTATAGGTAATTTGATAATAATTCTATTTTTGATATTTTTTGTTAATAGAAATAGTAGTAAATCGTGTTCTGACGTTATTAGTAGTGATGAAGCTTCTAGAATTATTGATATACTTAAACAATATGATGGCCGCCAAGTCGACTATGTTGGTAGTAGTAATGAATTGCGTAAAAAGTCTTCCAAATCAAATAATACACCTATGGATATGGTTAATGGTTCTTCAGTTCGCACCCGTTCTAGTACCAGACTGTCTAATAGTAGTAGATATAATTGTAATGAAGCAGCAAGTGGTAGTCGTGTTTGTAAACGCGGTGGCAATAATAATGATGTGGAATTGATGGAAAAAGCTAAAAAGAGGACACCTAGTAAGATCGATTCTGACAGGAAGAAAAGAGAGAGTAGGAAAACACTTGATATATCTCATGATAATATGCTCTCTTACGAGGATGGTAGTGTTACTAATAAAAATGGGAATTCTGCCAACAGAAATCGTAATTCCAATAATCCTAATGTATCTGTTGTCACTAATAGATATGAAAATTGGGAAAATAAATTGTTGAATTTAGCTAATGTAGATGAAACGAAATCCAGGGGTAAACGTAATTGGGAGACTTTAGAACTTATTAGTGATATTACTTCCTGAGTCTGTTCATTACTTTGTTGGATACGATACTGAGACAAACTTAATGTCATTGATCAAGGATCAAGATGTCCCAGACTCTCAAAAAAACAAAATTGATACTCTCAGAAGATTCCAAGGCAAATGATTTTGATCTTATTTTTTTTGTATTATTACAATTTCTTTATTTTGTATGTTTATACTAAGACAATGTTTTAAGTCTAAATTACAAGTAACTTTTTAATTTTTTTATTTTATTTATAAATATTAATTATTAAATATTTTCTTTCATAAAATTAAATCGATTAATTAGCATAGTTTAAAAAAATTAGTTGAAGCAGATTTAATCATTATCTATACATTCGATCCATGTGACGATGTAGATTTTTTCTTCTTTCTTAGTGATGGTATCCTTGATGGGGGCCTATCACTGAAATCTGAAATATCAGAACAACGACTTGGTGGCCTACTATCTGTTAGAAAATTCAAATCGGATCGTGATGTAGATCTACTACTTGAGTTTAATGAAGTTGTAGGGCGTGGGATTCGACTGTCAGAAGTGCAATGTTGGAGAAGGTTCACATGTGCTTTTCTTTCTAATGATATTGATGGTCTTTTTGGCGTAGCAAACATTGGAATACTTTTTTCAGTTTTTTCTCTTATTTTAGTTACAGGACCTTGAGTTGGGTAACCAAGAACTTGTTTAGGTGATTTGAAATTTTCTATTCCCGAGTTTTTTCGAGCTGGAATCACAGTAGATGTTTTTGGAGATTTAGAGACAAATTCTCTAATTTGATCACTATTAGTGCCAGGCTGAACACCAGAATAAAATAATTCAACATTTGTTCTGCCTTTAGTTCTACAAGGATCATGTTTGATCAAGAAAGAATCAATCTCTTCCCAACCACCACCAACTCTAACCATTACTGTTGATTGAAGAATTCTTACCATTCTCTTCATAGAAGTATTATGGCCAAAACCATAAGAAACCGTACCTTTGCTAGCACCAAGATGTTTAATTGGGAATCTTTGAGCACAAGTGCATCTTTTAGCTTGTCTTGTAATTTCTTCATCAATTCTTTCTTCATCAGTTTTAGGTTTACATTTTTTAGGATCTATTCTTAGGACTCTAATAAATTCTCTAGCATCGATAAAACCATCTCCTTTATCAAATATGTCAGCAACTTTTTTCCATTTCAAGAGGTGTTGTATTAAATTTAGAAGCCAGAATAGCTTCTATAAAAATATCTCTTGGAACTTTACCTGTTCCATTTTTGTCTATTCTTCTAAATAAGTCAGTTACACGACCCTTAGCGTGATCATTCCATTCGTTATATCTTTCTTTCCATTCGTCAAAATCAAAGTTTTCGAGTCGTTTTAACTCTTCTAGATAATCTTTACGCTCTTGTAATGCTTGTTCATATGTCATTGAATTCATCCATAAATTTTTCCAACTATTATTCAACTTATCCCCTTTATAATATTTTTGTGAATGAGTTGTTGGAAGAAGACCTAATTTAACTTTCTTATCAGTTTTGCTATCTTGATTTATTGGTTCATTTTGATGAATAATATTTGCTGCAATTAGAGCTTTTTTATACCCTTTAATAGCGTTCTCAATAGGTTCTTGTTTATCTGTTAATTGTACTTTGAAGTTTTCATGGTTGAAAAACCTATTTGCCAAGTCTTCCAATGAATTTACATTACTAATGTCCATAACCAAATCCAATTCATGTTGTTTTCCTTCAACAAAACCTGTCAATTCATCTAATAACTTTTCGTTATCTCTAAACGATTTCAAACTTTCTTTCATAATATCCCTTTTATCTTTTATTATATTTTTTAAAGCATCCCATCTTCGAGTAATCATATTAATAGTGTCTTTTACAGGAATTTCAGCAGATGGATGAACTTTTTGTAAAATTTCTTCCCCAATATTTACTAAATCTTCAAAGTCAGGTTCTTTAGAATCAATTTCTTCAAGAGTATACTCAAGATTATCAATTTGTTCCCTCAAAAAGTCTTCCTCATGTTGTGAGGGTTTCAGTGTACTATTTTTCTTTATATTATTATCAGTTTTTCCTATCCAAGTCAGTAAGTCATTAACTTTACCATCTAAGTCTTGAGCTTTTGCTAAGGCATCCTTTAAAATATTATCTTTATCGGCAACCAAACAATTAAGTTTTTCCCAATCACGAACCATACTATCAATTTCATTTTTGATATCATTACCCAGAGCATCCGGTTCTTTATTTTTAATTTCTTGATAACGCTTCTGTACTTTGATAAAAGCAGCTGAATGTTCGCTAATATCTTCTTTCAATTTATTGTGCTCTTTTATAAGATAATTTACATTATCAACATCACCATATAACCTTTTCCATTTTGAGATCTTTCTCTAATTGAGGCAATTGTACATGAAGCCAACCAGACACATCGTTAAGAGCTTCTTCGAATTTCCCATTTTGAAGCAAAGCATTATGAAGAAGTTGAAAACGATGATTTAGAGCATCATTAAGAGTGTCCCAGTCACGTGTTAAAGAGTTATTCATTTTAGATATAACTGCTTTTTCACTTTTAGGTGCTGATTCTTCAAGAGATTTACCTTTCTTTAACAAGTTATTGACTAATGGATTCTTTTCAGCAACGAAATTTTTAAAATTGTTTTCATCATCCAATTGATCCCTTATACGATCACCAGTCGTTGAGATAATTGGATCTTCTTTCATCCTTGTACTATTATCTTTGATCCATTTAGTAATATCTTTGTGTCCCTCAACATAATCAGTTGAATATGCTAAAGCATTTTTAATATTTTTCAATCTTTCATTAGATTTATTATTTAATTTATCAAATTGATGTCTCATTGTAGTTAATTTGTTCTTGATTGGTATAGCATCCTTCTTTTCACAAATAAATTGTAACTTAGAACCTTTTGTCGATAGTTCACCAAGTTTCTTTTTGTTATTATCTACTTTAGAATTAAATTCATTGTGATTCTGAAGTTGATCTTGAATGGTTTCTGGAATAGCTGATATTTGAGGTAACATGGATACATAATTTTCTCCATAATTAATAAATTCAGATATCTCATCAACATCCTTTTGGAATTTTTCAGCATCTTCAAGAGCTTTATTCAACTTATCATGTTTTTCTTTCATTTTTTCTTTAAGATTATCCCATTTCTTTTTAATTCTATTGTGTTGTTGTTGACTCCATGTTTCACCGGAGCCCTCATTTGTTTTACTATCAAGAAGTTTATTTAATTCATCTTTTTTCTGTTCTACTTGAGCATTAAGAACCAAAAAATCATCAAGTTGTGTCCTGGCTGTTTCAGGTAAACCTCCTATAGGTTTATTTAATCCAAGATCACTCTCAATATCATCAAGCCACATTAACCATCCATCAAGCTCTTGGTCTAATGTACTTGCATCATTTTTAGCACTTTCAAGAGAACTAATTAAGGCATCAATTGTATCGTTCAAATCAGTCCATCGTTTATTTAACTCTTCTAATTTTACTTTAATGACATTTTCAGAAGATGGATCTAAACTAATAAGCGACTTTCCTGCCCTTTTCAAATCTAAAACAGATTGTTCATGTGCCATGACATCATTCTTGATTAGATTAATTTTACTCAAATTAATCTCTATCATTCTTAAATCTCCAGTTGGCACAACTATCTGATCAACATTACCAGCTGTCTTTACAATCCACAACATTATCTGATCATATGCTTGAGAAAATTGTCCTGTCTCAAGGAGAGATTTTTCTAATTTGTGGAATCTATCACTAATTGTCGTAAAAATTTTATTCCATCTGTTGTTTAATTCATTTAATGGTGATCTAATAGCAACGATCTGATTTGGCTGTGCTGTTAACAATAGATCTTGAGCTGAAGAATTTAGTTGTTCTTTCAATAATATATTTGAGTCAATTTGACCTCGTAAATTAGATATATTAGTTAATTCATTTTGTATATCTTCTATTGAAGTAGCAGTTATTGGAGGTAAATTGTAAACAATATCTTCCATATTGATTATAAATTCCATTACTTTTTTAAATAATGTATGATAATTAGTTGATTTATCTATTGCTTGACCAAAATCATTGGTAAGCTGATTAAGCAAATTACCGATATCAACACTATCCATCTCAATATTGGAAATTGCATGTTCTACAAGCTCTTTCTCGTCTGAATCTATATATGATGATAAATTTTGACCAAAGAACTTCATATTTTCCATTGATGGTGTAAATAGTGTATAATCATTAAGTAAAGTTGAAAGTTTTATGCGATTGTTTTCAATTTCATTGGGATCAGAAGACATATCTAAAGGAATTTTATTAATATTATTCTTTAGGTTATTGATAGCTTCATGACATGAAGAATATGAATTCCCAAAAATCTTCCGATGTTTTCAATGCAGTTTGTAGAAGATTATCTCGTTTACTACTGGTAATAATAATATCATTCCACAATGAATTAAGATAATCAACATTTTTTGCAATTTCATTACTTACTAAATCATTAGGTGGTGTTTTTTTCAATAGTTCAGTAGCATCTTCCTGTAAATTTAGTAAAGGTATTTCCTTTTGATTTTATCTGTTTAATAATCATTTCATTCTCTAATAGTTGTTTTTTAATACCTTCTGGTTTAGCTTTAATACCATCAACATTTTTTATTCTTTCAGCAATATTCTCAAAATTGTTAATCATAAAGTTAAGTCGATCTTCTAGTAAAGTAGAATCTTCAAGATTGTTATTAAGTTCTTGTTCTCTTTTCAAGACAATATTCGCTATGCCCTCATATCTTGTAAAAATTTCATCAGCAAATAATTGTAAATTTGCTGCATCTTCAGGACTTGTCAATTTTATAAAAGAATTAACGTTCTTATCAAATTTTTCAAACATAGGTCTTTGTGTTTGTATAGCGGCAAAAATATTTGAATTTTGTTGTTTTAGTTTAAGTAATTGTTCAGGTTTAAGTGATAAAATATTTACATCTGTTATCGATAATTCTTCCTCCATGTTATCAAGCCAATCATTTAGATCATTAAAATTTTCTTCCATAACGATACACAATTCATATGCTTCTTCTAAATCTTCAAGCCTCTTTTCGGAGAGCTTTAAAGTTTCATCAACTAAGAATTTAATTTTATTAATTTTATCATTTAAATCATCATTGTCACTAATAGAAGTAGGATCATTAACTCCTTTAACATATTTGGATGCCTCTCCAAGGATTTCACGTAAAAATATCTTCTGAGAAATAATATCATCATTAAAAATTTTTTGATCCTTTAATTGAGCTTTTAAATTATCAATATCTACTGTAGGTGGTTTAGAATCTAAAATATGTTGATGTGCATCAGTAAACCAATCTAACAAATTATCCAATTCATCAAATATTTCACGATGTCTACTTGAAGCAATGTTTAATCTTTCACATTTTCTATTAATAACATCATGAAGTTCCATAAAACGTTCTTGAAGCTCTTTTGTTTGCTCTTTTAATTCTTCAGCTTTTCCTTCACTACTTAAACCTTGTAGTTGAATAGCTTTAGTATTAAGAACTTCTAATTGATTTCTGTTATCAAATAATTCTTTAGATAAATCTTGAAGTAATTCTTGTTGTTTAGATATGGTGTCATATTCTGCATGCTCTAACTCTTTTTCAATTTTTTCTAAACATCTAGCTAGATCATCATACATTACACAATAATCTTCAGATAATGGAATAGCGGTACTCATAGTGTCAATTTTTTTATCAGTTATTGAAGCAATTTTTGAATACCTTTGATGTAAAGCATCGATTCTATATTGTAGCTGCATAGCCTCTGGACCACTGGTATGCATACAAAGTTCTCTGCTATCTTCAACAACTCTAGATACTAAATTTTCTCTCTCTGTTATTGTTCCAACTAATTCACCTAGTTTTTCACTTTGAGCAATCAATTCATCAGTAGAAATAGGAATTTCGTCAAATTTTTTGAGTTCCCTTTCAATTTGGTCTAACCATGATGATAAGTCATTGGTATCGGCAAGAAAACTATTGATGTTTTCCTTCATTTCCTCAAGAGATTTACCACAATTCATACAACGTATTCCAACATCATCATACCTTTCACTGAGAGAATTTAATGTATTTTCTAATTCAATTCCATCATCTTCAGACACCAAATCAGCAAACGGATTAAAAATTCTTACTAAAAATTCAAAATCGGGTCGTTTAGAATCAATTTCTTTTTTCAAGACTTTTTGAGCTTCTAATTGCTCTTCGAATTTCTCAGGTTCTGTAGCAATTTTACCAATAACTTCTAGATCTTTGTTTACATCATCTAACCATTGTTTAAGTTCTGTAGTTTTTGATGTCCAATCAATAGAATACATCAGAGCATCTTGAAGGGCTACACGTCTATCATTGCAATTATCAACAAGTGCCCTGTATCTTGAGTCTATCATGTCTGTTTTTTCTTTTAATGCATTTTTTTCATTTTCATCAACAGCTAACTCAACAAATTTGTCCATTAGTTTTAAGAATCCATCTATATTTGGTTGTTTGTCTTCAATCATTTTCATTTGGAAGTTATGATTCTGCAATTCTGTGCGCAAAACTTTAGCGTCAGCAGAAGGCTTATATTGATTCATAACTAATTCTTCTGTTTCCTCTAACCAATTGCATAGAGACCTAAAAGCATCATCGTAATTTCCTATACTTTGAATCTTTGTGGATATTTCTCTATCCCTAACTTCAAGTTGCTTATTCAATTCTTGCCATGAATTTTGAATGTTATCAATGAGTTTTTCTATATTGCAACATGGCAATGTTTTGTCAGCCATCCTTAAAATTCCTTTACAAGACTCAAGTATCTTAGATGTTTCATCACCAATACTTTTAACTTCATTATTTCTAAAATTAGATAATTCTTTTTGTTGGTGTTTTAGGCTGATAATATCATTGCTAATTGGTTGTTTTATGATTGGATTTTCTAACATTTCAACTATTCTTTCATTTAAAAGTGTAGCATTTTTGCTAACATTCGACAAATTTTTAATATTCTGGACTTTTTCTATTAACCTATCAACTCTTTCTTTACTACTATCTAGATCATTATTTAAAACTTTCCATATATCTTGATCACCACTCATTTCAAATAATTGTTTCAATAAATTTTCAGAATCAATAATTAATGGCTCAACAATATTAGCCCCTTGTGTACAAATATCATCTATTTGATAGAAGACTTCTTCTAAATCAGTTGGGTTTTCTGTTAAAGAAAATGTGGTGCGATCAATTTGTTTTTCTGTATCAAGTAATTGATTTCTTAAAAATTTTAAATTAAATAAAATTAACTTATTATTAAATTAAAGCTTACTTTATATTAATTTGATTATTTTTAAATTCTTGACAAACTCTGTTACAGTCTCTTAAATTATTTTTTGCTTGATTTAATTTTGTTTGCAACAAATTCCATTGTTCATTAATGTCATTTATCTGAAATGGATGCATTTATTATTAATGTATTATTTTTATTTATTTATATATGAATTAAAGGGAAAGATGTAAAATTATGATAAAGAAAATCATAATACTTGGGGAGGAATATTTAAATTATTAATCTGAAATAAATAAGGAATGACATATTTAATGTTTAATAAAATAAGATGAGGATGTTATCAGTTGTTTTATACCTTAAAATGCTGTAATTAATAATGAATAATTTAAATATCTATACATTCAAAAAAATTAATACTTGTTGTGTAATTAATTGTACAACAAGATGACATAAGTAAATTATTTTTATAACAAATTTAGATAACTAAAAACATACTTTTGCTGTAATAATATCCTTATATTGATTATTTGAAGATTTCTGAAGTAAACTTGATGATAAATCATTTAATTGTTTGTGGTTAATTTTGTTATTTTCAAATTCATCATTTAATCGTTCAAGTAAAATAATTTGATGTTCTATATAATCACTATCAGCAGATAATCTTCCAATTGTACTAAGGAGTTGATCTTTATCTGCCATCCATTTTTTAAATGTTTCAGAATCATTAAAAAAGTTTAAGCTATCATTACAGAAAACTTTTGTCTTTTTTAAATTTTCATCAAGGTCCAACCACATTTCATCCAACTGATGTTGTTCTTCCTTTAACAAACTCAGATTTGGTATGGGTACTGTTCTTTTAAAAAGTGAGAATACTTTTTTAATATCTTCATACAATGATTTTTTAGTTGCTTTTTCAATCTCAATGTCATTTAATTGAGGTAGAAGGGATTGAATAATTTCAGTGGATTTACAATTATCTTTTATATTTGATAGTTGTTTGTTATTCTCATTTATAAAACTCATTAACAAATCTTTTTTCTTTTTCCATTCATTGAGAATTATTTCATTTTCTTTTGCATCAGCAATTTTCGTGCTCATTAACTTTTCTTCATTTTGAAGCTTGCTAACAGCTTCTTTAATTTTTTCTTTATTGTTCTTCAGAATTTCTAACTCGTCCGAAGGTATTTCCATTTCTGTTCCTTCATTTATCAGCTTATCAGTGTCTGCTAAATCTTGTGATAACTCTTTTTCATATTTGCTAAGATATTCTCTTATAATCTTAAAGAAAAAATTATTATATTTAATTTTTATAACATACTTTAACACGATTATTAGCTAATTTGTTGTCAAATGAGTTTTCATCGGAAATATTGTTTTCGGTATTTTTGTTATCATAAACCAAATCTGTCATCTCATTTAGTACATTCGACAATGCAACACTTTTTTTAATGAATTCATCATGTAAACTTTCCTAAAAAAATATGTTTATAAATACTGTTAAATTAATTGAAATTTTTATATTAGTTCTTTGAAACAACAAAGTTTGATAAAACATATTTTATCATTTATTTATCTTTATAAATTTCTACCCATTTTTAATAAATATAATTGATAATGTAAAAATTATTATGTAGTAATTTAATGACTCAAATAGTCATGGTAAATCAAAAGTATTGTTGCTTTTTGCAAACAATGTTTTTAAAACAATCCTTTTAAAATTATACAAATACATTTTAAACAAAATATGCGTTTTACTGTTTGATTGAATTTAAGAAATACTATTTTGATTGTTAAACAAAATTTTTAATTAAATTAAATAATTATTATTTAAGTAATTTTTTGTTATGAAGCATTACTTATTTTTTTTAACCATAATTTTATTTTAAAAATGTGAAGTTCAATATTTTTTTAATACTAATAAATTAAAAGAATATTTTAGCGATAGTAATAATATTTTCTCACGCCACTTAAAATAATTTTTATTGGAAATGTGGCTATAAAATTTTTTTTATTTAATATTTTTTTAAATAATAGTGTTTATAAAATTATTTTTTAATTCTAAATAATATTTTTGACCCAAACTTGTCTCTTTTTTAGTAATTTGAAATAAATTTTTAATTAAAGATAATTTTTTTTGTAAATTTCATCATTCAACAGTGGTCTAATTATTTTTTATCATGCAATTATTATCAACATTCCTCTTTACATTCATATATAAAAAATAAACATATGGAAAGAAATTTTCATTTTAATAATAAAATCTATTAATAACATTTGAAAGGAAATTTTTAAAAGAAAAAAAACCAGTGAATATAGAAAATTTTTAAAAAATGAAATAAATTCTATAGATATTAGAAAAATGCAGTATTAAAATTTATATATAAATTAAATTTTTGAATTTGATAACAAAATACACAACAGCAAAAGTGTTCTGTTTCAAATTGATAAAATTTAATTTATCTATAATTTTAGAAAAATGAAAATTTGGATTATACAAATTATATATATAATATATATATTATTGTACAATGATTAATGATAGAAATTTAAGTATGATTGGAGCAATGAAATTCAAAATTAACAATAGATTGATGGAGTTATGGCAAAGAATTATACGTCTGTATGTTTGTACCTATAGAGAATTGTTAAAGAAGATACTTAAGAATTAAAATAAATTGTAATTCACTGGTTGTAAATTAATCGAGATGAGATGATGATTTGTAAACAGAGTAACTAGTTTGAATATTTGGTGATTTTGATCTTAATTCAGATGGATTACCAGACCAGTGAACTGTTTTGCTCCAAGATGTTCTAGTGCCATCATCGTCAACATGTGAACCATGTGTAGATGTGTGGGATGGACCAGAGATTTCTTCAACTGTCATATTAAGATTTTCCATTATTTGCTTTCCAGCTTCAGGTTCTATTATTTTCATATGAACAGCTTTTGGTATTGAATATCTTCGACCAGTTTTTGGATTAACTATTTCCCCAGTAATTATATCTAATAAACCGCTTTCTGCAGCTTCTCTAACGGAAACTCTTTTGTTATTTGCAGGATTTTCAATGACAGCTCCATCAATGTTAAAATTGCTCTTTCTGAGATTGTCTAAAAATTCAAATTGCAAATCAGCTAACCCCTGTGGATCATCTATAATGCTAGCAGCTCTAGATCTTCTGATGTCATCAGAGACACTTGATCTTATTTTTGTACTTAATCCAGGTTCATTTTTGACTGGTGTCAATTTAACAGTCGTTGTTTCCATAGTTCTCCATTTTGGTCCACTTGAGTGTCTTTTTTCACTTTCACTTGGTATTGATTCAATTTTAAATTTGTACCCTTCAGCATCTCTTTTTTTAATGGCATCTGCTACAGCTTGAGCTGCTTGCATTGGTGATGCTATTATTGCTACAAGACCATATTTAATGGCATCAGTAAGATTAAATTTTTCACCGTTTTTATGAATATACTTTCCATCACTATCTATTTTTTTCCTATTAATAGCTTCATGAAGTGTTACAGTTTGGGATCTATCGACATCATGGATTAATGAATCACCATCAATTATTCCTTTTTCAATGGCGTTTTTGAAGGTTAAGTATAATCCTGTTTGCTTATCTCTAATTCTGCCACTATTTTCATCGAATTCATCAGATTTAATAACATTACTTAGATTCTTTTCGTCTCCTTCAGAAAATTTCTCAATAGTTCCAGGATCAATGTATCCTTGTTCTACAGCTTGTGAAATTGTCATTTGATTACCACTATCAATATCTGTAAATGTATCACGAACTAAATCTATATTTCCTTTTCCTAAAGCATCAACAAATGACATTCTTTCTACTTGTCTAAGTTTATCTCCAATTTCTTTTGAAATTTTTCCTTCACTTACGGCTTTAGATATTGGAGTAACAGTAAATTGATTTAATTGGACTGTCTTATTACGTGGATTAAATATTCCGAGTTTAACAGCTTCAATTAAATTAACTTTATCACCAGTTTTATAATTAGGAATAGATGGTTCAACGAGAGCTTTATAAGTAGATCCATCAATTAAACCTTTAGCACGAGCTTGATCAATAGTAAATTTATCACCTGATATCACATTAACATATAAATTTTCTTCAGCATTTATTAACCCTTCACATAAAGCAGCTGTTATTGGTATACCATAACCTTTAGTTGGATCATAAACTCCTTCCATTGTTAAAGAAGCATAAACAGGTTTAACAATATCAAGCCATGTTAACTTTTCATTTGTAAATGGATTTATAACTGCTCCTGTGTATTTATTGATGATACCAATATCAATACCTTCTTTTACAGATATCTTTTCACCATTAACTGGATGACTAATTCCTTTAGCTAATGTTTCAGATAAAGTTATATCAACGAGTCCCATATTTGAAGCTTGTGATAGAGATAATTCATCTTTAATGTTAGCTGATTTATAGGCAAGTTTTTCAATATCAATAATACCAATTTTAATGGCATCTTGTAGTGAAATTTTATCACCATTATTGTCAATAACTCCCTTATTAACAGCTGTTTGAATATTTGAACGGAATACGGCATATGTTTTTGTTGTTTGTTTACCTTTTTTGTCAACTTTAGCTAAGCCTAATCTTTCAGCATCAGCTAAAGACATGACTCTATCAGTTCTTTTATCACGAATTCTATCAATACCAACAAACTCAGCATGTGGTTCTAATTCTACAGATTGAACTTGAGCTGTTGATTTAACAGTCGTTTTAGTTTCCGTTACAAATGGATCAGAATTTAATTGAATAGTAAATTTCATTCCTGAAGAAGGGTCAACATATTCACCTTTTTCAAGACCGTTGGCATCTCTAACAACTTTGACAGTCACTTGTTTACCACCTCCAAGATCGACAACTTTGTGACTGGAATCTCCAGGTTGTCTAAGAGCTAATGCTGCAGATGATGAACTTTCTTCATATTGGATTTCTGGTGAATATGGAGTAAATTGAAGCGTTTGCTCAATGATTCTATTCTGTGGACCTTTAGATGTGGTATATGACGAAACAGGTGTAGCTCCAGCAGCAGAAATTAAACCAGTTGTCAAGGCCTTTGGGAATGACATTCTTTCTTCAGTTTGAATATTTGTAATATGCCCAGATGATGGATCAACAACTCTTTTTGAAACGGCATCATTATATGTCATATGACTACCAGTTGCTGGATCTTTAATTACTAAACTATCACCATCCAACAAATCTTTTCTAATAGCTTGAGAAATAGTTATTTTATTACCATCTGAGGTTGTATAAAGGCCAGATGTCATACTTAAACGTCCAGAAACTAGACTATCTTCAAATGAATCTTTAAGTCCTTTATCTTTAATTAATCCATGTTCAAGAGCATATCTGAAATCATGAATTTTTCCCTGTAGTCGTATCAGTCACGGTTCCATTAATGTCATCAACAATATTTTCTTGAATTCCATCAAGAAGAGATAATTCTCTGTAATTCTTTTTATCATTAATAGTTGTTCCATATGGGTCAATTAAACCTTTCATAATCATAGATTTTAATGTCATTTGTTGTTTATTTTCAGGATTAATAAACATTCCAGTGGATGGATCAAAGTTACCAGTGGAAATTAATTTACCAATTGTTAATGAAGCAAATTGATTGGTTCCAATAGGTATAGCTTCTTTTTTGCTTACAGCTGTTCTAGTTTGAACTTTAACAGTTGTATGAACAGCATCAGCAGCATTCTCTGGAACTCCTCCAGCTGGATAAACTTTGTGTTGCTTAGCAGCTTCTGTAAATGATAATCTATGGTTGTTTTGCTTGTCTAAATAATATGAATTTTTAGCATCAACAACACCCCATTTCTCGGCTTCTGCAAATGACATTTCTCTTCCTGTTATTGTGTCACGGACACGTAAATCATCATAACTTAATTTTCCTTTAGCTAATGCTCTATCAAGATTAATTCTTTCATTTGTTGTCAAATCAACTAATTCTCCTGTATTAGCATCGAAAGACCATGATGTTTCATGTTCCTCAATCATAGGTGTACCAACAGGTTTAAAACTCATAATAGCATTATTTCCTGTAGCAAATTGAATAATTTTCTTATTCATGGAAGTGTTATTAACAGGTGGTTCAAAAGTGATTCTAACAATATTGTTTTCAATTGCATCTTTCAAAGAATATTGTTTTCCATGATGTTTAACCTGTCCATTAGGTGTCATAACTTTTGATTCAAAAGCTTCAGATGCTGTGATTTCTCTTCCAGTTTTTGGATCAGTCATTGTAATACTGTTACCATCAAGGAAACCAATATTTACGGCATCTTCAATAGATAATTTTTTGTCTGTTGTTGGTGGTATAACAATACCATTATCTAAATCAATATATCCTTTTCTTTCAGCTTCACGGAAGTGATAACCATCTGTTGGAACTTCAACAGCTCCCTTAGAACCAGTTATAGCTCTGTATACAGATACTCCTCCTGGACCACCAAGTGCCGAAGTTTCAGTTCGGCGGACCCTTTTAACAGTAGTGACAGATTCTTCAATATTTTTATCTGGGAATATCTTTGGAGCAAGTTGTTGAGCTGTTTCTGTTACTGATTCATCTACTTTTTCTTCAATAGTTGGTCCAGTACCCAGAGCTTTAGCTGGAATAATCCATTCACTATTTTCAGATAATAATCCTTGTGACAAAGCTTCATCAAGTGAAATATCAATATCTCCTTGTCTAAATCGTTGTGTCCTTGAGTCAATCAATCCTTGTTTCATTGCCTCAGCAAGTGTGATTTTAACTTGATCATCACCAAGGACATGATGTTGTCCTGGTCTTCTAATTCTTTTCTTTCCGTCAACTTTTCTTCTTGTAGCAACTAATGTTGGAGGAATATCTAACAATGCAGCTAATTTCATAGCACCTCTAAGTGAAAGATGTCCGTTATGGTATGCATCAAAGGCATTTAATTCACGTGTTGATCCATGCTCTTTAACAATAACAACACCTTTATCTAAATCAATTATACCTTCTGAAACTCCACGAATAATATTCATTTCACTTCCATAACTATCTTTCATACCAATTGGAGAAGAAATTAACTCATAAAGTGCTTTATCGATAAAACCTCTTTCAGCAGCTTGTGGTAGAGAGAAACTATCTTTAGTGATAACATCAATAAATCTTTCAGATTGTGGAATAATAATTCCCTCGTTAATTGCCTCTCTTAAGTTAATCATAACTCCAGTTTCTGTATTATTAATTCCTTTAACATCAAATATGGAATGTTTAGCCCTCATAGTAAGAAGACCTTCACCAAGTGCTTCATAAAGAGATAGTGTCTTCTTTTCACCAACAATATGATATAAACCATCGGCTTCAATAATTCCTCTTTCAAGAGCTTCTGATAATGAAACAACATCTTTCTCTTCAATGTCAACAATATGTCTTACATCAGGATCAATTAAACCATAAGCAATAGATTGTAAAAGTGAAAATCTTTGACGACTTCCTTTATCAATAAAATGATTAGTACTATCTATTTGATCTCTTTTAACAAGTTCATATAAAGTCATTGGTTTACTAATCCATCCTTTATCTCTAGCTTGTTGTAAGGTTACTCCTTGTTTATTTTCAGTATCAGTAAAGTTTCCAGCTCTAGTATTGATAACATTTCTTACAGTAGCATCACCAAGTGAAATCTTTTCTAAATTATCAGTTTTTGTTATTTCTTTGATATTTCTGTTCAACAGATTAGTCTTTTTTGAACAAGCTTCACGGAGGTTAAATTTGTCATCGGAGTTTTTATCTCTAAATTCTCCTGTAGCACCGTTAATTAAGCCGTTGTCAATGACGTCAGACAATGTTACAGCTATCATTGGTGTACTACCACTAGAAATCTTGATGTATGAATTTATCAATGAGTCTTGAAGTGATAGAGTCGTTGAACTATATTTGCCTTTAAATTCTCCTGTTTCAACATCTAAGACACCTTGTTCAATAGCATGTTCTAAAGACATTGGAGGAAATTTGAGAACACCAGCCGTAATTAAACGAATTTGTGTCTCTGAAGTCAATATTCCCTTTGACATTAACTCATCTGCAAATAATACTTCACCACTATGAATATCTGTTATTTGTCTTGTCTCTGGATTGTACAAATTTTGCTGAATAGCTTCAAGAAGTGTAAGACTTTGTTTGGTTTCTGGATGATGAATACCAAGTTTCTTATTTAATAAATCATTGAAACTTTCTTTTATGAAACCAAGTTCAGCAGCCTTTTCAAGAGATATTTTTGCTCCTGTATGAATATCGAAAAATTCCCCTCCATTAGAATGAAGATCAAGGAGTCCTTGACGAATTGCTTCAACAAATGTTAGAATTTCACCTGTTTGTTTATGAAGAACACCCTCCATCTCATAGAATTGTGTCTTAGTTTCAGTTTCTTCAGAATATGTTTGCATTTCATCTTCGTATTCAGAAATTTTAGCTTTATCTGGTACGGCCTCTAAATTATCAAATTCATCTAAATCATCAAGATTTGATGCTTGATTCATTTCGAAAGCACTATTAATATTAAGTTCGGGAATCTAGAAACATGTATGATTTTTAATGCAATAAATATATCTTACCTTGCGAAGTTTATCAGCAAGTTCCTTTTCACGTCTTAAACGATCAAGCTCTTCTTGTTCTCGTCTTAATCTTTCAGCTTCATCAGCAAGTCTTTGGCGTTCACGCTCAGCTTCTTGTTCCTATAATTATTAAAATTACATTACTAATAGTTACAAACATACTCTTCTTAGCCTATCAGCTTCATCTTGAAGGCGTTTTCTTTCACGTTCAGCCTGTTGTTCCTAAAATAAATACAAATTTAATAGAATTTATAAGATGATCGCTATTGGATTCTAAATGTTTAGTTATGATTTATTATTACAATGATATGTTTCAATTAATATAATAATTTTTAAATAACAAAAGAAAAAAACATACTCTGCGAAGTCTTTCTGCCTCTTCTCTTTCGGCTCTTAATCTATCTGCTTCCTCCAATGCTTTTCTACGTGCTTGTTCAAAAGCTTGTCTTTGTGCTTCAAGCTCAGCTCTTTTTCTATCTTCTTCTTCCTATAACCATTGAAGAATGTCGATAAGAGATGTTATATTCATGCTTTCATTCAAAGATATATTGTCATAATATCACTCACATTTAAGGCAATCGTAGCAAATAGCAGTGTAGTGGTAAAAGTGATTAATAAATTATAAAGCAAGAGTAGAAATTATACAATAATAGCAAAAAAAATTAGAAAAATTATTAGAAAATTATTAGAAAAATTGACAATTAAAGCAAAATAATAAATATTAATACAGAGCAGAAATATCTTGTAATATAATTTTCTTTTATGTTAAGAAAATGTAAAAATCCAATTTTATTATTAATTTTATATAAGTAAGTAAAAAATTAAAAGCAATTTTTTAAAGACACACATAGGACAAATATTTATTTGAGAGCAATTTTTTAAAAATTTTAGTTTTTTTAAATATTACTGTTAGTTCAAATGTTTTAAGCTTAACATTTTTAAAACTTATTAATGATTAAATAATTTATGTCAATTTTAATTTTTTAACTAAACTTAAAACATTATTTTGTGTATTTAAAAAACAAAAAAAACATAAAGAAAATTTTTTTAGTTGAAACTTCAAAATAATGTGTGTTATACATAAATTTTTATATTACTCACATTAAAAAGAGACAAATTTGGCAATTAGCAATTAAAAAACAAAAGGTTAGGAATTTTATAGTCTTGGTGAGTTTAGTGGCATAAATTATGATAATTGTTTTTATCATATTTGTAGTCAAATAATGTAAGACTTGTTGTTGCAAAAAACGAAAATAATGTAATTTTTATTTTTAAAACATACCTGTTTCTTTTTCTTCCAATTTTGAATAAGAACTTGCATCTCATTTCTTTTTTCAAGAATGAAGGATGACAATTGAGCGAAACGACGATTAAGTTTTTCTAATTCTTCTGTAACTTGATCGGCACCATTTAAAGGTTGTGGAATTTGTCTTCTGAAAGACGACTTGATTCCATGTCCATGAATATCAATAACTGAATCACGGAAAACTCCAAGACGATTATCGTATGTTTTAGCTTCACGAATAAATTTACCACCTTCGCGGTTAACTTTTTCAATAGCCTCTGTACGTTCTTGAAGTTGTGAATATTCTGCAATCAATGTATCTAATTGTCTTTGGTATTCCTCAGGTCTGAGTTTGTCAGGATGTCTAAGAGAGTTTATAGTGCTTTCAACTCTATCAAGCCAATCCATTTCACATTGGTATTCACTTCTGTAGACCATTTGAATTTGGAGAGCTTTTTCACATGCTCTCATTCGTTCTTGAACTTGTGAAGATACATTTTCCCATCGAACAGTTAGATTTTGAACTTGTTCATCAAGAGCATCAACATCTGGATGATTTGGGGCATTATATCTAGTTCTAGCAACGTGTTGGCGAAGAAGAGCAATATTTTTGTTCAAAGAGTCAACAACAGATTGTTGTTGTTGGAGAATCATGTTGAGTTCTACTAATTGTGAATGAGCTCCTCTTAATCTTGACAAGTCAGCAGGTAAATCATCAAAAGATGATAATGTAATTTCATGTTGTTTGACGATATCGTTAACTTCTTGAACTCCATTAAGTACTAATTCTAATGCTTTAAGTCTATCAACATACATTCTTGAGAGATCCCAAAGATCCTCCCATCTGGTGGTAAGGAAATCATTGTTAGCTCTTTGAGAAGGAGTTGGATTTAAAATCTGTCTAAAGAGTTCTTTGACGTTTGATACATCTGAATCAAGAGATTGTAATGCATCTTCAAATATTTTATGATCAATAATATTTCTTTCTAATGCTTCCATACTGTCAGCTGTTGGCTCTTTGACTCTGGAAGTTAATTTTTCCCATGCTTCTTCAAGTTTCTTTGCTAATGAAGCGAAAGCCTCATCGAATTGTTGTGAGTGGTCAGGTTCTGGAGGTTTCATTGATTCATTTAATAAATTGTAGAAGTGTTCATTTGTGTTTCTCAACTCTTCTCTCAATCTTAATGTTAATGGGTCATTTGGATCCATTTCACTAAGAAGTTTCATTGTATCCTCGTTTAATGCTTTAATAATAGCATCTCTTTGATCAGGATCAAGTGACATAAATGTATCTAGGTCCCAATTTCTAATTGTTTTCATAGTGTTTAAAATCATATTATATCTAATCATTCTGTGTTTCTTTTCCCATAATTTTTTCATTTTCTCAAATGATGCATGTAAGCGATTGAGGAAACTTGTAAGTTTTGGATCTGGTGGAGGAATTCTGAAGACAACTGATGGGACTTTAGCTTCAACACCATCAATTCCTCTGACTCTCCAATAAATCATGTCATCGTTATTTAATAATGTGCACTCATCTCCAGTACGAATATTAATTTCTTTACTATTATAATCACATAGTGCAGTTATAGGAATTGGTCTTGAAATTCTTTCACCTCTTTGCCATAGTGGAGATATTTGACTTGATTTTTCAGTTAATCCCATCAATATTCCATGATACTTATTTAACATTTCTTTAATTTCATTCAATTCTGCAAGATATTGTTCTCCTTCATCAAGTGAAAAATCGGTGTGATTGTAATTTTTTTCTAAATGTTCTGTTTGAAGTTTCATCCATTGTTCAACTTTATCGGCTTCTTCCATGAAAGATCTAAAATTTAATGCATCACGAAGATGGCCTTCCAATGCTTTAGACAATGATAGAAGCCATTCCCATTGTGATGACATACATCTAAGATATGATTCGATTAATTCTACAGCCGGATGGCGTTGGTTAATAAGAGCAGCTCCTTGATTATGAACATCATTAAATTGTTTTTCGCGGAGTTCTATTTCATGTAAAAGCTGAAAGAAAATAATTTAATAAATATTTATCTAAATTAACCATGATAAACAACCATAAATAAAGGTTAATTATTTATTTATGATTATAACTTAATTAATGAATGAAAATGTTAGTAAAACAAACCTGTTTATAATAATTTTGAAGCATTGGCAAATCAAGTTGATTAATGTCAGACCAATTTCTTGATACCTCAATATCTTCGCGTTGAGAAATCCATATCAATTCAATTTGTGCGGCTCTAATGAAAGCAATTAATGAATCTAAATCAAGCATACGACCTGCTGACAAGTCTCTAAGTTGTTGGTATTCAGATTCAAGCGTTCTAAGTAATTCACAATACTCATATGAATCTTCTACAGTTACTTCGGCCTAAAAGAATATTAAAAGTTATACGTTAAAAAAAATTATTTTTTTAAAAATTTCTCATTTTTTTCCCTGATCAATGATCAATTAACTTTTTACCTGTCATTTTTTTCGAAAAAGATTATATATAATAACATAAAATAAAATTAAGTTAAAATATTCCAAACTCTTCAAGGACATTAATGACATCTTGTTTTTAAATTATATTATAAAAATGTGTGCACATACAAAGAAATCTTATTTCATTTAAGTAAATATATGATTATATTTATTATTTAAATAGAAGATTACCTATTCCTATTAAATTAATTAATATTTTTACAGTTTCCAGAAATATATAATTGTATATATGAGAAAATGAATTTCTCAATGACATTTGGTAGAAAATGTGATATTTTGTATGAAAAATAATGAGAAAAATTGTTTTTCATAAAATATAATTAAAATTACCTGACGTGCAATGCATTCATCTACATCTTGTCTAAAATCTTGAATATCTCTATTTTCAAGTTTATGATTTTCAAACATATCTTCTAATTGTTCTAAGTCCAAATTGAAATCCATATTATTAAGGCGTTCCATACGTACGCGAATCCATTCAATACATTCTTCAACTCTTCTGAAAGATGTTTCTCTTTGTGCCTCAAGACGTTGAATGTTCTCTCTTCTAATAGTTTCAGTTCTTATATTAAACTTTGATAAAATACTTCCTCCGATTCTGTCAAGATATGCCTCTCTTCTTTGGTGTAACCCATATACTTGTTTATACATGTTATTTTCTTCAGGATGATGATTGTTTTTTAAGACTTCAACATCATCGAAAAATCCATTAATAGTTGGTTCAAGAGCGTTAAGATCATCAATAATTTCTGATATAATTCTTTCACCTTCGTGTACATTTATTGTTTCAGCTCTAGCTTCAATATTCTCAATTCTATTTAAAATAAGATCCAATTTTTCATTTGTAATTCCAATTTCTCTGTTTAGCTTATTAATCAAATCATTTAAATTACCCTAAAACAAATCCATTTATAAAATTGTTTTTAAAGATATTTATATTTTAAGTAGATTATGTTAGTAAACATATAAATATAATTTTTGCATAAGAAACCTGAATTCCAGCTAATTCTATTAAATCTCTATTACGAAAATGGATAGCTCTAAGAAGGTTTTCCCATATTTCTTCAATAGCATATGAAGACAATTCAATAGGAATTTGGAAATACTCTGTTCTTTCAAATGCTTTTTTTAAAGTATCATATTCTCGGGAGAGTTCTTCTTTCATTTCAGCTTTTGGAGGGAGATCTTCTAATTTAAATTTATCTAATTCTTCTAATAATAATAAAGGACTAGTATGGTATAGATTCTCATTTTTAATCTCCATAAAACTTGTTACTTCTAATATCCATTGACGTAATAAGGTAGCTAATCTTATATAATCATTCATAGCATTTATATACTAAAAAAATGAAACATGGGACAAGGAATTATTAAAATAATTTTGTTATGGTAAAAACAGGACAAAGTATTAGATGAAAATTATGGTTAAATTTGAAGGAATAGTATGAAAATGTTCAATTTACGATAAACTTACTTTTGATAATTCATCAAGATGAGGTAAAGCATTATAAAGAGAGGATACATAGGTGATGACAGATTTTTCATCTGGATGATCACAATCAACATCTTCTGCATCTAACAATTTTGAAACGCCAAATTCTTTTTCTGCTGCATTAAAAGCATTATCAAGCCGCATTCTAGCGGAAACATTTTTATCAGATATCTTTGACCAATCAATTAGATTTGGTCTATATCGATGGAGAATAGCATTAAAAGCCAATCCATCTCTCCAACTATTTGTGAAATTAGATACATTTACACCGGGATATCCTTCTGTAGCTTTTCTAGCCCATTGTAAAAGTGCATCACGAGCTGAAACATTGTCTGTGTGACGAAGAACCTCTGATACCTAAAAATTAATGTTATCTTTTATTGTAAAAATAAAATATTAGCTGAAAATTTCACACTTTAAAATAAAAAATAAACACTCCATAATCTTAGTAAAAATTTGCTTTTAGAATAAATATTTTTTTAATATTTGCTAACTAAAATGCCTTATATTTACACAAGCTACTGACAAATAAGCGAAGTTAGATATTTTTAGAAATGATATAAGTCCAGAAAAAATTAAAAAATACCATACATTTTTTGAGCCATATTTGTTTTTTGATCTAAAACTATTTCTTTCTCTTTCTCCTCTAGTTTTTTTGACTCTTTGTACTTTTCTTTCATAATGTTCTCTAGTTTCATAACTAGAACTTTCAGAGAATCCTTGCCCAAAATTAGAATTATAGGCAGTATCATAATGGCGATTCATAGAATAATTCCCATTATTTGAGGAATAAGGCATGATATCATTATTTTGACGATGATTATTATTATGATGACGACTTTCACTAGTACGAAATTGAGAACCACTATGATATGTAGACTCTTCAGCACCAGAAAAACCTGAAGCTATTTGATCTCGCCCTATCCTTTCAATAGGTATATTTCCATTAGTTTTAGCTGTAGAGTAATGGCTACCAGATACACTTCCATTACCTGACTTAGAATGATTCATAGCCGGATTGGTATCTACTTGCTGTTGTGAATCCTGATATGTTTCATTTGCTATTGTTTGTCCGTTAACTTCATGTTTCCTGGTAGCTTTTTTAGTATAACTTTTCAAAACTTTATACATAATGTTTTAAAAATATTTGTTTGCTTTTTTAATTAATGTAAAGTAACTTTTTTATACTACAAAAATAACAATATTTTGTTAAATATGAAATAATAATAATGAGAAGAAGAAATATGATAAAGATCATAAGAACGTTTAATGGCATTCAATTAATACTGTTTAATGAAAAGATGAAAAAGGTGATTAATAAATAATTAATCAACATTTAATAAATAATAAAAGAATTGTATAAATTATATATATTTATAAATTAATAAAACAAAAATGTTCAATGTTATTAATGATCGTAATGTAAATATATGTGTAATAAAAGTAATTACTCCAAAACCGGCAATCATTTATGAAGAATGTTTTGAGAATATGTATATATATATATGTTAAATAAGTAATGAAATTTTAGTCGCGCAATTATGATAAGACTTTTAGGGTGTATACTACAACAAGTAATGATTCTGTAAAATATTATTTTCTATCTTTTAATATAGAGGGAGTTAACAATGATCAGTAACATTCCTTTAAAATGTTTTTGGTATTATAATGTTATTTTTACCCTTGAAAGTTTTATAGGCGCAACCCACAGTATGGATGAAGATATATATATATATATACATATATATAAATTATAAATAAATGTTTATATAATTGTAGGGATGGAGATATTAATCATTTTATGTTACGAAAAGTGATTGTAACTGCTTCAATGATGACCCGTCCTTTTTAAGAAATTAAATAATAATATACAGTTAAGTATGAGTTTTATTTATTTAGAGATAATGTATAATTAAGAGAATATTAAAGAAAATGAAAAATAATTGAAATAATTTGTAATTGTGATAGATATAAATATCAAAGTACATTGTTAAACTTTTTTTACTTATTACTGTTATCTATTTCAACACAAATAAAATATAAGATTGTGAATATTTTATAAGTTAGAGTAGAATCAAATGAAATAAAAAAAATGTAACTTTAAGAGTAAGAAGATTAAAAAATTATTTAGTAAGCTTCCTGACGAATGAATCTTTTGTAAACAAAAAAATTGTTAACAAATTTAATGTGTGTACTCAATTGAATAATAGTTAAGAATTATAAAACTGTGAATGTAGGTTGAAAAAAGAATAACTTTTAAAAGAAGTAATATTCATTGATACACATTTGTAGTAAAAAGTTAAATTATGATAAAAAGATTTTACATTACATTAAAGTAATCTAAAAACAGTTGGAGTTTTTTTAAACATTTGTACACCTCAATAACCAGTGTAATAAATGTTAAATAATTAAAATACATATTTAGAAATTTCTACTATACTAAAAGATTAAATTATTAGTCTAATATATTAAAAATAAAAAATTTTTGTAGTATAATGTAATAGAAAAGATGCAAATAATGTAGCAATAAAAGACAATAAATATAATAGTTGTGAAATGACACAATTCTTGAAATTTTATGGATTATAAATAATTGTTTAATAAAAGTTCTTTTTAAAGTAAAATAAATATATATCTCAATAATATTATTTCAATAATTATATTGATGTCTAAGTTGTAAACCACTTCAAAAAGCAAGATTTTTCGCCTATATTTAGACAAGATCAATTTTTCTTCGTATAATTGAATGTTAATATCAATAATAAAGTTAATTTAATCTTATTGTAAATAAGTAAATTATATAAAAATATTTTAATACAATTTTTTAAAAGAAAAATGCAAATATTTTAGCAAATATTGAATTGTATGTACACGTCCAGTTTGATGTATAATATCTAAAAGACAGAGTAATTTCTAGTCTTAATATAGAAATCTTTGTCGATCAGTAATAAAACAACAGACTATTGTTTTGTTTCTCAATATTATATTTAAAATTTTTTTTAAATATATAATTATAAAGTTATGTAATATAAAATAAAATAGTTTTCTAAAAGCAAATTTTTACTTTTGTATTATTTCTGTAAGTGTGATAAGCAAAACAAATGATAAATGGTGTGATATTTTTATAGCATTAGTAATAAAGGAATCAAACGTAACCTGTGAAGCTCGAAGGGAAGTAAAATTATTGCCAAATGTTACACTATTATTGGCATCATTTGAATGTGGAATGGTAAGTGAAGCATTTTGACACAGCAACTCTTTTTGCCTGGTTTTAATTATAGAGACCTGATAATTAAGAATGATTGTCCATATCAATCCCAATGTTAACTTTGGATTTCCTTCAAGAATATCTTCCGGTCTAATATTAACAAATTTAATGTTTTGTTTTTTTAAAAAATCCAGGCATATTTGTATATTTTGTATTCTATGAAATCTTGTGTACCCAGTTTCTTTTGGCTATAAAATAATTTTTTAATTTTTGTGGGAAAAATTTTAATTGTAACTTGTCACAGCCCATTTTTTATGGAACATTAATTGTAAAAAAAAATTTTATTTTATTTTTTTTATAAAAAAGAATACATAATTCTTTCTTTCAAATTATATTTTTTATTTTCAAATAACAAAGATTGATGAACAAGTAAATGGAAATAAAAGTATTAATATATATTTATCTGAATGAATTAAATGACTAGAACTAGTTATAAAAATTTTCTAATTACTCCAAAATTAATCATTTCTTATCATTATAAATCATAATAATAATATATGTTAATGGAGGACGTTGATAGTGGAAAAGTATAAAGTTGTCCTTAAGGTATTCATCCGTACTATAATTTTTCTAATTAGTATCAAATAATTTTTGGTTAATTTTTAACTAAATATTTTTAACTATATAAAGTTGTTTTGTTAAATTTACAATATCTATAATAGGAGAATGAATCAGATTTATTTTTAATTACTCATTCATATAAATGATATATGTATATAAGAGTTTAACTCAAACATGTTTTAGTTACAAGTAAAACTTGTATCCATTATATTTGTTTACTTTTGAATTGATCTCGTGTCAAAAAATGTTAAAACATTTAATTAGATAAATATATTATTTAAAGAAATTGCGCAATTGGTATTTTAAAAATGTATAATCAGATAAAAATTTTATGTTTAATTGTGTTTGTTAAAAATGTGCAATAATATAATGATAAATAATTGGAAATTCTCACACAATTACTATTTTTATAGTTTTGAAAATTTAATGTCAAAAACATACCAATCTTTCTGCCGTTAGAACTTCTAGAAGTGCTATCAAATTGTACCCATCGCTAAGATCAGTGAATAAATCAGAAATACTACGATTAGTCTAAAAAAAAATAATTACAGTAAAAAAATGTCATTACCTTTTGAAGATGTTTATTCACCCATTTTGTAAATGTTTTCTTTTGTATGGCATCACGTTCATCTAAAAAAATTAGTGAAATTGTATTGAAGAGAATAGAAAAAGTTTTTAAAAAAATATTTTTATTATAACAAACCAGTCTTAGCAATTCTAATTTTCTCAAGTCTTTCAAACATTCTTAATGAATTATCACCATATGAAGATTTTGATAGAGAGTATAAATCATTTCTTACAGAAACATTTTTTTCATTATTATCACATAAATATCTCATATTTTATTTTAGAAAGTAGTATATAAAAAATTAATAACTATCTTTATAAAAATATTATCTGTGTAATTTTGTTTCCATCAAACTACCATAAAGTAATTCATTGTTATCAACACCTAACATATCATTTTAAGAGTAATGATTTAATTCTTCTTAAAATAATGATAAGAACAGAATGTTTTGTTAAAAATGGTTTAGAAGCTATTTTATTTTAACAAAATGGTGTAAATTTAAAAAGATTCTACTATCAAAAAGAATTAATACTTCAAATGGTATTATTCACAAAAATAAATAAGTTGATAATACTATCATTATATAAAATTGCGTCACCAAAAATTCCAATATATACATACCTTTTAATTTTTCCAAATCATTCTCGTAATGTTCAAGATGAGCATTTTCTTGAGCAGAGATCTGTGTATGATCAGATGAGTAGTCTGACCCATATCCTGCATTAGATGCCGGGGACATCAGACTACTAGGGTGATAAGACATATTTATAGTAAATTATAAGTCGTTTAAGTGAAAATTTAGTAAAGTGAATGTAAGATAATTCTTAAAAATACTTAAATATAAGTAGAAAAATGTCTATATTGTTATAATATTTTTTATTTGGCTTGTAATAGTAAATAAAAATATTTAAATAGACATCTAAAAAATATAAATTAAATAATTTTTTATAAGTACTTATAATAATTAAAATAATTCATGATTAATAATTTATGCTAATGGAATTTACTAGTACAATTAAAGTAGGTGTATGTATATAAAATGTAAATAATAATAACAAAAAAGAAAAATAATAATACTTTAAAAGTTTTTTGATAAAAGTAAGTTTTATAGCATTTGAGTAATACAAAAATACAAAGAAAGAGGAGAGCTTAAATATTTGGAAGGTTCTTGAAACAGTAAATAGAGATTAAAAGTTGTGTTACTAGTCGGATTAAGGTAAATTTTTCATCTAAATCGGATTAAATTATAATTTTTAAGAAAGCATAAAAGACAATGAATTTAGAAGAAATATTTATAATTGAATAGAATAAATGGATTTATTTGTATTGTCAAATAATTATTTGTAGTGATCAATAATAATATTCAACGAAGGTCATTTTTAAAATTAATAACTTTTAATTAAAATTGTTCATTAATTGTTTACCAAAATGGGTATATAAAAAATAAACGAATATGGCACGTTAATTGATAGATAAAT
The DNA here is from genome assembly GCA_963280985.1 of Strongyloides venezuelensis. Lineage (NCBI taxonomy): Eukaryota > Metazoa > Nematoda > Chromadorea > Rhabditida > Strongyloididae > Strongyloides > Strongyloides venezuelensis. The sequence goes on along the minus strand of CAUJLX010000002.1, from coordinate 13,795,948 downwards.
ATTTGTTTGTGAAATAAATTAAGTATAGAATATGAAAAATAAGATAAGTTTTACAAATTTAAAATTCTACAAATACAAGTATTGAAAAAGTTTTATGTTAAACAAATGGACAATCAAATTTTGACAGCTGAATGGGAAAGAAAAGAAGATATAAATTAACAATACTAGTGTCAATATATTTTTTTACTTATCTTATACTTTCAATGGACAAAAGTTTAAACATTTAAAAATCAAATTAATATATTATATTTAAAAAAATTACTAAATTTTATATTTAAAAATTAAAAAAATTTATGTTAAAGTGATATTATTATATTTTATATGAAATAGAGGACATAAGAATGTATTAATCAAAAGGCCATTTAAATATGTAGAAAGATGATTGTAAAAGAAATAATGAATAATGAGGTAAAAGAGAATTTTTTATCAGTGTTTTAATCACTTTTATAATCTAAAAGACAATTTATGATTATAGAGCTTTAAATATTTATTTTTGAATGGTAATAAGAGGTATAATTGTATATTTTAACACTTCTAATCGGATATTGTCTAAAGCAGAGATAAATGCCAACCTTCGAAGTTTAAGTGCCATTCATCTTTACCATTTGAGTATGTTAAGGTATTATATATATAAACATATTTGGTCAAGGAATTTGTCTTATCTTTACACAATCAAAAAAATTTTTATGTATAAACATGAAGAGAGTACCAAAAAATGTTATTGATCATATAGGATGTCTAGAATGATACATGAAAGTTTAAAAAAGAATATAATACAGAGATAGAGAAAAGATTGGTGGCGTGGAAGGCAATCAACTAATTTAAACAAGTCAAACTTTAAAAGCTTCATCAGTGAGGAGAAATTAGGACTATAGTAGTAAAAGGTCAAATGCAGTATTAAAAACGTATATTGGTAGTTATATGAATTGTATATTTAAAAAGTAAATATGTGAAGATAGATTAAAATTCCAATACAATAAAATGGCACTAAAAAGTGAGAGTAACTTTATTAAATCACAATATAATTAAAATAGACCAAAAAGTAAATGTTATGTAATATAAAAGATTCGATAAACAATTTAATGATACTTTAAAAGATAATCTCTTGATAACTAAGAAAATGCATAAAATATGAACGGTAGTATAAACAAAAAATATATTATAATAAAACAGGTCTTTAAATATTGTCAATAATTCTTTATAAAATGTTATTAAAATGGTAAAAAAAATGACTTGGTAATCTAATATTTTTTTTTATATTTAAATTTGAAAAGTGCAGATAAATTTACATTACTTTACATTAGTTTAAATGGTCATTTTTTTAATGTTATCTAGAAATGGGATAGAATTATTGATATAAATATATATATATATATATGTAGACATATAATGAAAATTTTATAAATTAAGTTAATAAAATATAATAGCAAAAAAATTTTTTTATGAGAAATAGATCAATGAATATAATTTAAGAAAGAAAACATCTTAAATATTCAAACTATTTTTCTTGTATATTTAATTGATGAATATAGTCTTTAATTTAATAAAGAATAACATAAAAAATATGATAAAAATATTATATGAAGAAATAAAATATGGATAGGAGCAATAAAAAAAGAAATAGCTAGATTTGTTATTTTAATAAATGTAACTATCATTTAAGAATATGCTTAAAAATTTATATATTATTATGTAAAAATAGAAAGGGGAATTGTCAACAAATCAAGGGTATAGAATAATAAAAGTTTGAGTTTTTGATTGAATAATATTGTATTATGTAGAGTATAGTGAAATAAAAATTTATCAAGAATGAGTAATATAAATAAAAATTGTTTCAGGTTTATTGATATGTTTTTGTATAGACAAGAAAGTAAACTCTATAGAATAAAAAGTTGAAGAATATTTATGTGTATTTTAAAGATTTGAATGCATGGAAGGAATGAGGTAAAAGAAAAGTATCAATATGATTATAAATGATTGATAGTTTATTATACTATGAATTTTATTGACTAATAGGGAGAAAGTTTGTGCTTAGAATGAGAATATTAGTTATATAAAAAGTCTACAAATAATGATTCTTGAATATCATTCAACCAAAAGAAGATTAACAAAATGATAGCCAATACTATGATGATAATGATAATCAATTAAAAGCGCGACAGTTGTAGTTAGTCATAAATAACTTTCACCTCATCTGTTTTACTATAAAACTTTGATTAAAAATGACGTGTAATAGATTTTGGTAATGACAAGAATATTATTTATTAAGAGATTTGATCACTTAATCAACCTAATTGAATTTTAAAACTACTATTGTTCTGTCAAATAAATATGAAATCATCCTTCAAAAAGGTTATGAATATAAATTAAAAGATTAATAAGTTGTTATGCGATATTTTCTAAGATTATGTGTGATGTAAAGAAAATAAAGTGAGATGAGATCATTATAATAATCATATATAATATATAATTAAAACAGTAAAATGTTAATATAAAACAAAAAAGTTTTTATTACAATGTATGATGTATTGTAAATTAAAAATATTATTAATATAAAATAATAATATGATATAAGGAAGTTAAAATAATTAAATTAATAATTATATATAACACTTTATATGGATAAAAACTTGGAAAATTAAAGGAAAATTTTGGTTTGTTATAATCTTTAATAATCTTTAAGAAATTTTTTTTAAACACTTACCTGATAACATAGCTTGTAATCTTTCATGTTTCTCCATTTTATAGGCTTTTGTATCTTGATTTTTAAGCCAAAATAAAATTTCTTGAGATATTTCTTCTGAATTAAGTACATCACTGTATGACTTATCTATAGATTGAGCAACAGGAAATGAATTATGAAGCATATTAACTTCTGTTGAAGATTTATTTTTAGTAATATAGAGTGGATGTAAATTTTCAACCGAAAAAGCTTCACCTTTGAAGGAACAATTACTAAAATAAAATATTAAAGAATATTATTTTTTTCAAATCTTACTTGAATATTCTATCTACTGAGAGAGAACGTTGCGAAACACCTTCTGTATTATCTAAAATCAATTCTTTTTGTTTTCTCATTGATAATTTATAGCTCTCTATCAAGTAATCAGTACTTGAATCTCTATAATATTTTAAAATAGATAATATGTTTGAAATTATAATATTTAAACTAACGTTGTATCAACACCATGAACAACTAGAGGACTTCGTTCAAATCTTCCAGTATGTTCAGGTTTCTTTCCCGAATTTTTGACATTTTTTTTATATTCACCACTATTCTGTGAACTGACTTCAAAATATTTTAAATTATTTTCACTTGATGAAGATTCATTCTTTTTTTTATCCTTATTACTCCAAAACAAAATATTGGTGGTGGAATATGTAAGCTTATGTCCAATGTTGTTAAAAGCTTTCCAACCACGTTTACTTTTTGTTGATACTTCAGTAGAAGACATAATTTAAAAAAATTGTAATACAAAAAAATATTAGTATAAGTATTAATAGTAAAAAAATCCAGGTTGTGTTGGATTTAACATAAAAATCTAGAATTTTATTTGGTTAATAACAAAGTATTATTAATAAATATTAGTAATAAATAATTGATATAAACAATTCGAAGGGATTTTTTTCTAAAAAATAAGAAACAGATATTAATAAACAACGAAAATATAAAATATTTTGTATTTAAAATTATATATTGATATTTTATGATTCAGAATGTAATAATTAAAAATAGTAAGTCGATTACTATCTTTATTATGAAATACCACTTATTTATGGAAATGAAGTATAATTATTTATTAGACTCATTAACTATTTACAATTGGTATATATAGAAGAATGACAATGTATGTTATATGAAATATGGAGTATCAAAAGGTTTTTTTCAAACACATCTGTATCATCATATTTGTCGAAAAATCATATTTATCCATTTGATAGGTGGGTAAATGTGTATTTATAAATAATAATACTTTCAAATTTATCCTCAATTGTAGGTAAACTACTAAAATAGTATAAATATGAAATGGTCGATAAAAGGAGAGAATTTTAATAGGATGATTTGGAAAATAAATTATAATGTATTTTGACAATAAAATTACCTTATATTAAAATATAATTATTTTAAAATGTTATTGTAAAAACAAAGTTTTTATATTTAATATTGAATTAGACTAAAATATCTTTTTTCTCTTATAAACTGAAACTTTATTATTATTTACTTGTAAAAGTAGGCATCTAGATTTTTGTAAGATAATAGATAAACAAGAAAGAAGTATTAAATGAAGAAATCTATGTTTAATTTAGCTAAACCTAATCAAATATATTTTATGGATAGTCACAAATTCTTTATTCCCTCATCACCAGACTTTTTTTTTAATCATTATCATAACTTTACTTTCTTCTCTCTTTAATTTAAAGTAGGCCAATGTATTATTATTAGTAGCGAAAAAGAAAAGTTTAAAAGTTTAAAATTTTATGTATTGTTAAAAAATTATTTATGACATTTTGAATGATAAATAGTAAATTGAAAGATGTTGCAATATTTACCATCATCTTATGAAAGTTGAAAAGGGAGAGCTAGTAGATTTATAATTTTTGTATTGTAAAATAGGACTACATATCTAGTGTTTACATTTCCTGGATTAAAAATATCAAATGAATAGATAAATCTTTTATTGAACCTTAAATTACTTTTATCAATAAATAACGGAATAAAAATAAACATTTTTATTAAAAAAATTTCCAAATTAATATTTAATAAAAATTTCGGTATATACAATGATTATGAAAATTAATAGTTACATTTGAATTGTTTTTGTTATTCCTGTTTCTCCATTTGTTATTACAACACCTTCAACAACAGATTCTTTAATGCCATTAACTGGTGTTTTATCAAAATGAGAATGTTCAAATAGAGTATTTTGTTGATGCATTCTTTTGCTACCAATTATAGAGGCAATGATGAAAATAAGTAATATGATAGCTAGTAAAATAATTGGTCCATATGTTTCTAAATCTGATATTACACGTGTTTTTTGAGCAGTATAGAGAATAGTTGTTGTTTCATCAGCTGATATGGTCATTGTTATGTTGAGTTAAACTTTAAATACTATATGTATGCAGATAATAAATAGTTAAAATCGAATGGTCAGTTGGTCGTTAGTGTATATATGCATTGATTGATTAATGTTGAAAATAAATTAAAGAAAATATAAGAGAAAAGAAATAAATCTATGATACTAAATTAAAAACTAGTCTACAATTCTGTCATCAAACATGTTTTACCAGCTAATGGTGTTTGTTCTCTAGAATCATTATCATTAGAAGAACTCTCAAAAGGTGGCTCAGAAGTCCGGGGTGAGGCTATTTGACTATCAGATTTATCAGAATATATAGAAGGAATCTTTCTAAATCTAACATCTGATGAAGAAGATTGTTTACGATACTTTGTTGGAATTGAATTATTTTCAATAGCTGTATCAAAAGACGTGTTTGAACAAGTATCCATTAATTTCTTATCAAGGTTACTTCCATCTGTTGAAGTATTATTGTCATCATTGTATAAATTAGATTTTGAAGATCTAAGTGAAGTAAAAGTATGCAATGGACTTCTTAACATTGATTGAGATGCTTTTTTAAATAATGTTTCCCTCCCTGAATTTATTGTCATTGATGCGATTGATGGAGTTTTATCAATAGATGGCTCTGATATAGTGATAGAATCACTTGGACTGAGTAGTGATTCTGTTATTTTATTGAATTTATTTTCGATATCTCTCTTAAGATCATAGTAACTATCCACTAAAGATTGATGGAAAGGAATAGATATCTGAGAAGATCGAGTGGCATGAACAAAAAGGCTGTATTCAATAATTACAATTTGTCTAATTAATAAATCACGAAGTTCTTCAACCTTTTCTTTTTCACTTTCATCACAAATTTCAAGGCATTCTTTGGTAAAGAATACATTGTAATTTTGTACACCACCCATAACAAAAGCTTGAACTATTCCACGAATTTTGCCGCTTAATGTTGAAACACTTTCTAGTGGATTATTGTAAACTTTCAAAGCTGTCTCATAAAGATCATCATTCATTTGAAGGATTACAATGATTGCTTCATCTAAAGGACAACTTAAAACTTGTTCACTAATTGTTCTGACCTTCGAGAAAGGCATCAAAAAGGGTAGAATGTCAATAGTCTCAACAAAAGTCTTTAATACCCACATTCTAGTTGTTTCTGTATTCTCTAGAGTAGTCCATTTACTATCAAGAATTTCTTTCTTTTTTCCATATTCAAATCTACAAATACCATTATATTTATAATACCATTTTATATTATGACTTATTGTTTTACTATCAATAATATTTCTAGAAGTTTGAATTGCCTTAACAGGAATAATCTGAAGATATCGACCTTCTTCATCTTTCAAATAACTAACATCATCCATCTTATTAACAATCTCACATATACCATAAGAATTAATTAATTTTGTCTGAAAAGCACCCCTTCTCTCAATATCCCTAAATATAAAACTTTCTCCATTGATATAGGAAGGAAATTTCTTTCCATAAAAATTAACTAGATAGTATGAATTTTCAATTCTTCCAACTGTAGTAATTTTTTTGTATAATTCACTTAAACGACTATAATGAAGGGACAATTTTTTATAGTCATATACAATTGACTCATAAACAGAAGTCAATTCTTTTAAAATTTCTATTGCTTTTTCCCATAAACAGCCGGCGTCGAGAAGATCAGCTATTTCAATGTAAAGTAATTCTTTTAGTTCAATGTGTCTCGTGCAGTTTCTGTTAACATTTCCATGATACAAGTATTCCGGTAGAGATTCTTGAGACCAATTTAATAATTCAGCATGTTTCAATAATGTTAAAGCAGCCTCTATTTTATTATCACATAACATATTCATATTGTAAAGTTTATAGATATATCGGACATATAAGTCATACTGCTGAATGGAATCAAGAAATCTAATGAGTTGAGCTATCTTAATCATACAATTTTCAAGACAATCAAATCCAGAAGAAATAAATTTATATTCTAATAGTAAAACAAGAAGGTTATCTAATTTTTCAAACAAATCTTGACCACGTAAGTTATAAAAATTCCTATCATTTTGTCCCCACTTTTTTAAATTATATATCAGATCAATTCTAAATTTCGTATCGCCATAATTTTCTTCAAGCATCAAATCTAACTGCCTTATCATTTCACATTCAATTTTATCGATAATTTCTTTACTGCCCTTTGTATAATAATTAACTACCATCATATCAATAAAAATGGAAGTTATTGCACCACGTATGTCATCATCATCAATAACAGCAACTCTTAATAAATCACCAACGATACTTGGTATAAAAACTCCTTTATGTTCGTTTGGTAATTCATACCATAATGATCTTATTGAAATAACAGTACTTCTAATGACTTCTTTTTCAGATTCTTCCATTGAGTGCCAAAATTCATTTGATTTGACACATAAAATAACAACACATTTAATAAATTCTTTCCACATTATTTCATCAAAAGATTCATAAGTAAAAAATATTATAAATATTTCTTTTAAAAACATTAATATTTTTGCTGTTGTTTTTCTTTGAATAGTATACATTTGTTTCCAAACTTTGGGATATCCACCTTCTGTAACTAAATCAGCAACAACACTACTTATGTCATATGTCATATCATATGCATCAACAACATTTTCATGTTCTTCTACATAACGTAAAAATGTTTCAGCGGAGAACATGTCAAGGATACTGTATAGAACAGTAATACAATCAAGAAAACAGTCCTCATAGCGAGTTCTTATTAATTTAATAATAACCGAATTTATTGGTCTTAAAATTCTCCATATGATTAACATAAAATCTTCTTGATTTCCAGGTTTTTTAATATCTTCCAATTCTGAGTAAGGAAATAGAAATTTAATAATTGTAGCTGTAATTCTGCAACTATGTTTAATATAATCAACAATACAATCGAATTCAATTGATTCATTGAAATTTAGTGAAAAAAATTCCTGAAGAATGACTAGAATTTTAGGAAGTATTATACATCTCGACTCATCTATTTCAAATAGTCTTGAGTTTATAATATTTTCAATGTAATTTAATTTTTCTCTATGAACAATATTATTTCCAAAATGATCCATAATAGTACTAACAAAGTTTGTTACTTCGTTTATATCAAAAATTCCGCGGACAGTTAAATGAGAAACGCATGAAGCAATATTTTGAACTATTCGATTTTGAGTTGTTATTCTAACAGTTTTGTCTTTCATCAATTCATCAATGACATGAAAGAATTTTTGGATAAGAATGTAAAATTCAACATTATCACTAGTTCCAAAAAAATCATTACAAATTTTTGAAGATACTATGATTGCCATTAGATAATTTAGTGATTTCAGTATATTTCCAACTTCTTCGTAAAAATCATTGGCTTTTTCTAAATGAAAAATCATTTGATTGAGGAGTTTGGAGTAAGCCGTGTTGTAGCAAAAAGATCTTAAATAATTATCAAAAAATGCATCAAAAGATCGAAGTTTAGGTTCATGTGTTGCCTTTAGAACATGAATTAATGCTTTAAAAACAAGATTTTCAAGATCTGGCATGTCATCCCATATTTCAAATAAAGTATCACAAACGAAAGGCAACATTCTCAAAACTTCAGTATCATTGGATAAATCATTGTTACAAAGTAGTTCTTTTAGATTTTTTCTAGTATCTAGCTTATTCATTTTCCATTGGAGTAGATTAATAAGTAGTGAATTATGAGTTAATACTGTTGAATACATCTTCATATGAATAACAAAGTAGTTTTTTTCTGATGATGATAAATAAGGATGACTTACTCTTGAAATAAGCTTTGGATTATTTCTTGTTTCATGACGATAAGACGGTAGTGAAATATATGAAACATCGTGCTCTTCAAACTTTGCTGAGTCTAATTTATATACAATCAAATCATGGTCACCTTCATTTATCAGTCTAAAATCTTTTAAAAGTGGAACAAACGACAAAGCAAAAGGTCCACGTTCAGTTTTTGCTTTATCATTCATTTTTCTGTTAAAGAATAGAAAACGAAGATGTATATTTTCTTGATAATGATTTTTAACAGTTAATTTTACAAACTCATTCCATCTAGGTTTATCATTACCAACGATAACGTTACTTTCATAGATACTTTTATGTTGTGTTCCATTAGGAGTAATATATTCAATACTGTTCATTAAAGTATTTCCTTTCTCATCCATAACTTGTATACGAATTTCAATACTTTTATCTGTAACTTTAAATCCATTAAAATCACCATTAATAAGGGTTAAATAGAATTCGTTCACTGGATCTTCTTCCCATACAACCTCTGAATGCTTTATTGGAGGTACTATGACTGTAGGATTAACAGAAAACAATTTAAAAGCATTTTCTCTAATCTGATTCAGATGTCCTTTATAAACTTGTATTGTACACATTAATTCAATTTTTGCGTCATTTCTTTCTGGTCTTAGTGTTTTATCGCTTTTTGAAAAATAATCAAAAGACCATACTTTATCGAGTTTAAAATTCAAATCACCACGTTCACCTTCTGTTGAATTCTCTAATATGCTACATATATCCTTCATCCCAAATGCAAATGGTTGTCTTCCCCAAACTTCAGGATTCCCTGTCCTTTTATTAGGTACTTTATTTTCCAAAGGACTTATTTTACTAACTTGAAAAACAACAAAAACTCTACCAGGTTCTTTACATACATCATCTAGTTCCACAAACATTAATTGACAATAAGAGTCATAAAAAGTACCAGTTCTGTAATTCCACACAAAAACATAACATTCACTATAGAATTCATTCTTTTCACAATCATACAGAGACACCTTTATTTCAACATCACAATTTACTGATATCGTTGTAGAATAGAAGCGGAAAAATAAAGCAAAATTTCCTTTTATCTTCGTTAAAATATCATCTTGAGCTATATTTTGAATCTTTTTATAAGATAATACATGCTGTTCGTAAGTTTCAAGAATTGATAAAGTTCCAGGTTCAATAATCTTCCTATAATCATCATGAATTTTCATTTCTAAACCAAGTATATTATCAACAATATCAATTTTTTTATGAACTTTATTTTTAAATTCTCTCATCTCTTCTGTGGGAATGCTTCTCGATAATATCCTTTTTCGTGTCACTATCAAATCTTCCATTATATCAAAAGCTTTATTGTAATTTGGTGAAGTATTAACAGCATCAAAGTTATGCCGAATATGTGACCACCAATTTTTAACTGTAACAGTAATTTCTTTCAATAGAGAACGTGATTCATCATTATGGTCAAGTTCATCCTTATCATTTAAATTTCCCGTAACATCGAAATCTTTTGCAGAGTAGAAAATATAATTGGAAGGAAATATTCCTTTTATCTCAGGATCTTCATCTAAATATCCATAACACCAATCACCATTACATGATATTATCCTCAGCCGTTCACCCATAAAAAAGTTCAAATAAGGCACTTGAAAATTTTGTGATGACTTATTCAAAAAACTATCGGCAGCTATACAATAAATACAGTTATTTTCTTCGTTCATCCTTTAAATATTTTCTCTAAAATTAAAATAGTAAAGTCAAAGGATGACATTGCAAAAAATATCAATCAAAAATAATTTAAGACAGACGATGATAAGCATTAAAAAATTGAATCTACGTACCGGTAAAACGACAATCAAGAATACTATTCCAATCGCAAATCGCGTCGATGTATTTATTAAATATGTGTGCCATGGTTGACTGTTTTTTAATTATTATATTTATAAAAATAATTAAAGTTTATTATGTGACTGCTGTTTACAGGTTAGATGTTTCTTATTGAAATAAAATTATCGATAAAAAGAAATAGTTTTTAATGAATTCTATGGTAATGTAAATTATGAAATAGATCAAAATTGCCCTGTTTTGCAGAGTAGTGTTACTAACAAATATAAATTATGGCACATCAAATATATTTTCAATATCTTAACGTATGAAATTTTTAATTGTTGTTAACAGATTTCATTTGTGAACTTAAGATAAATTTTTAAAAATATTTATTTGATTGTTTAAAATAGATTTTTAATTAAACTAGCTTAGTGAAAGCATATAGAACATTCTGTAGTTACCTTCAAATGCACTTTCGGTTCTGATATGCCATGTCATTTTGGGTGGATAATTTCTAGAATATTATTAAAGATACATTTTCAATTAATTGGTTATAGAAGTAAAATTTTATTTGAATAATAAAAACAATGACAGAATGTATACCGTTATCACTTTGTATTATTGTAAGCAACTTTAATATATATTTTTTTAAAAGAAAATTTGTCAATCATAAAAACATTATCCACGATATATTAGATTGTTTATTCATTCATTAAAAACAGTTTATCAAGCATTTAACAAGATGTAAAGATTTACATTTTGAAATATTAATTCACTAATGTAGACAAAATATATTTATTTTATGTAAGTTCAAAAATATCAAAATTTATTGTCTGAATACACTCTACTGCACTACATATTTTTGAATTTTATGTTGGAGCACATACCTTTTTTTTTACAAAAATTTATTTGCTCGCAATTGTATATATATTAATTTTAAAGAAAAAATTTAAAAATTGACTAGTCAAATACATTTGTACATGTCAATAGCAAAAAAATTCTTATGATTAATTTATACATAAATGTTTAATGACAGAAATCAGTAAAAAATAAGCGTTGTAGTTAATTTTTTTATATAATATTCCTGATAAGGTATCAAAACGGATTTAATAGATTAAAAAAGATTCAATATTTCAAAAGTGTAAAACTGACATTTTTTAAAATTGGTGGAGTTTTGTCACGAAATATGCTAAACAATCTCTGTTGGGAAATCGCCTACTGCCTTTTGAATTTTTTTGATATAACATTCTATTTTTTAAAAAATTTAACATACAACGTTTTTAGTAATGACCGTCGAAACGTTTAAAGAAAAATTATCTACATTGAATAAATGTTTTGTCGATAAAATAACGGAGGAATTTAGCAAAACTCCACATGCAGATTTTGTAAGTTTCCTAACTCTCCTCTTCTATGTTTTATTAACTTATTTTTTAGACTCCTTGCTTGATGGATTATATTAAACACTTAGGTGGTATTGATGAAGAGTGTTGTAGCCATTGTACTACAAATAATGGTATACCAAGCCCAAATATATCAGTTCAAAAAACGACAAAGAACCCTTTATTGCCAACAAATGTTCCAAAATTACCACCACCCGAACCTGTTAAAAGTGGGAGGGTTGGAGGAAAACTCAAGAGAAAGGCTTCTAGTAACATTGAAAATGAGTTAGAGGATAATGAAGAGAATGTCCTAGATAAAAATAGTATTTTTGCCGTCCCTGCTTCTCCAAAGTTTACGAAGCCGGCTGAACCAAAAGCCTCTTTGTTTGGAAGTAGTGAAAAACCTCAGGATACACAAACACCAGTTTCTCTATTTAATTTTAGTACGATTGGGTCAAAAGCATCTTCCACGAATATTTGTACATCTCCGCCTACATCTGGTGATGGGAAAGATAAAAATGCAACAGAAGGAAAAACTCTTTCTCCATTTGGTATTAGTGATTCAACAAACATTTTTAAAAAACCCGAAGATCCTAAAGATGAGAAATCAATTACAAAGACTTCTTTCCCAAGTCTTTTTGGGTCTAGTGATAGTTCTAAGCCTCTATTTTCTTTTACTTCTGACACAATTTCTAATGAAAAGAAAGAAGAAAAAGATGGTTCTTCTAAATCAGCGTTGCCACTGTTTTCGTTTAAACCCACTCCAGTTGTCGAAGAAAAAAAAGATGGTGAAGATGACAAAAATGAAGAGGGAAATGATGAAGGGGATGAACCACAAGAAAAGTATGATCCATTGCAGGCAGATAAGGATGCTATATATAATGTAAAATGTTCCCTCCATCAGTTAGTTGAGAAACAATATATAAAGAAAGGAGTAGCTTTTATTAACGTAAAAGAAATGGATGGGAAAAAAATTCTTGTAGTTAGAGCAACTAATGCCGTTGGAACAATCCTTATTAATACTCACATAAACGAAAACTTGAAGACAGCTAAGTTGGAAGGAACTAAAATAAGATTGTCATTTCCAAACAATGATGGAAGTGGAATGGAGACGTGGGTAACACGTGTACCAGGGGCCAGTGACGTAGAAGAAGTACTAGAAAATTTGAAGCCTTAGCTACTACATATGTTTTGTATACATTATAAATAAATATTTACTTACACATTTTATTAAAAATTGATACTTTTTTTACCGTGTTTCAAATTTATATCCGAAAAGGTATATTGTTACATCAATAAGAATTATAAATGTGTATATTATAGTTCCTCTTTAGATATCCTTGTTTCTGATAACAATTTAGGATAAATATTTTCTAAATACCATTTGAATGGTTTACAATTCAATTTTTTTCTTAGGTTTAATCTTTCTTTAACATCTACAACTTCAATGTCTTTTGCCCTGGGTCGTGCTAGATAAAACTGCTGTTGGTACTCATCAAACCACACAATGACAGTCCTAAGGCTATTTAAAAGATTACTGTCTGTGATACCTGGTTTGGATTTGTATGGTCTTCGATGCCGAAATACATGTCCTATTCTACTGCATGGAATTACTTTAATACCGTCTCCACATAGCCAAGCCTATAAAATATCGCAATATGTTAAGTTTTTTCGAAAATCATTTTAAAGTTAGATAATAGTGTATTAAAAAGTAACATAATAATCCAAAAATAAGAAAGGTTTCCAAGATATTTTACGTACTTAAAGGAAAATCACCCACTTACTTTAACACTCATTTCAATATTCTCTGCTCCCCATATTTCCATTCCCATATCATATTCTCCTTGTTCCTTAAAAAATCCTCGATGAACAGCTAATAATCCACCAGGCATCCCAGGAGAATCTATTGGTAAAATATTATTTTCTTCCTTATCAAAGTAATCCCATGGAATATATTCCCATCTAAAGTACAGACTCCAATCGAAACCACTTTTGGCAAACATAGCTTTTGAATAATCAAATTTATTTGGATTAATTAAATCTACAATTGGTAATGCTATAATTTTGGGATTTTTTTGTATTTCATTAAGCAAAGGTTCTAACCATCTATCATTAGGTTCACAATGTGAGTCTAGAAATACTAACACATCTCCATCTGCTTTCCTTGAGGCGAAAACTTTGGCTCTAATTAATCCTTCTCTTTGGGATGATCTATAAAATTTTATAATTTCCATATTCCATCCTTCAATTTTTCCATATTCTTTTAAATATTTCTCAATTACTAATTCATCATTGGTGTAGTCATCATACAAAATAATTTCTTTTAACAATTTCTCTGATGTTTTATTAAAAATTCCATTTAACATTCTAATTAGTACACTGAGAGCTTCGTTATGATAAACTATTACAATTGATGCTTTTAGTGTTATTTTATATTCCAATTTATCACATCTATAATATCAATATATTGAAATAATTATGTCATTTTATGTGTCTTAAAAGATACTTACAAAGGATGTGCCTGTTTATTTATATTTCTTTTTGGTCCTATTTTATCACTAACATACACATTGAAACCAAAATTTGTATATCCCCATTTATGTTTTTCCTCCTCTGGAGATGATTTATTTAAAGTAATAGGTGCTTCAAAAATTGTTATATTACAATTTGTATAATCATATTCAGCCCATCTCTTTAACTCTTTCATGGGATCTATAAAAGGACATTCCGGTAGACTTCTCACACTTTCCAGTGTTTCATTATTTCTTTCGGCCAATGTTATCGATAGTAGAAATAATGATGTTAGAAAGAAATTTAACATTATTAAGATATATTGTAACAGACACGTATGAGTACTTCCAATCAATTAAAAAAATTTACCGTAATTATTTATCTCATCATTGAATCTTGTTTCTATTTCTTAAGAGAATTAAATGACCTACATATTACATTTAATGATATACGCAATATCGTATACAAATTCCCAAAATTAATCTTCGTAAAATTGAAATTTAAAACTCTAATATCACATATTGTTAGTAAAAATTATAGTATTTTTTTCTATGATATATTTATAAAAGTACATATACGATGTCGAGGCGTTCTCAAGTTTTGTCTTTATTTAAAAAACTTATAAAGTTAGGTAGAAAATGGGAAGCTACAGACTCATTAAGAACATCCATTGAAAAGGAAGATTTTTTGAGAGAAATTAGAGGTGTATTTCGTCAAAATAAATTTGTGAGTATACATTATATTGTTTGTCTTATTTTTAATGTAACATCATTATTATATTATTGTAGATAAAAGATGATGCCAAAATTGATGAACTTATCTTAGAGGGCGAAAAACGTTATTATTTAGCAGAAACATATAAGACTCCTTATGATAGGCCTAGTTATTTACCATCTTCCAGCAGTTATTGTAAGAAAGACATAGAAAAAAATTATATACCTACTTATTGTTAATATATATTTTTTGTTAATATGTATTTTTTATTATTATTAATTTACCTTTATTATCGAATCCTTTTTTTATATCTTATATTTTAGATGGTCATGGAAAAAGCAAGACCTTCCGCCTTCGAGATAGAAGACCTGATGGAGAAAAAATGGTTGACTGAAACTTTTAATAATTCATTGGATCATTTTTATAACTTCGTTAGATGTTATTTTTGTTCTTCTAAACTAACTGATGACTTATTAGATGAAATAATAAAAATTTTGAAGATTGATAATAGATATATTGATAAGATAATAGGGCATGAACTTTTACTTGAATTTCCATGCAAAAAAACATTTGAAATAAATATACTAAAAAAGATTATTTATAAGGCAAGTTCATGACATAGAGTAAAAAAGAATATTTCTTTTTGTGTTCTGTCAGTATTTTTTGTAAAAATGGTTAATATTTTATTATGAAGGTTTTTTTATAGTTAGAAAAAGAAGGATATTGTGGTAGTGATAAAATGTATGAAAAATTATCTTTGTTAATGATGGATAATATTGATAAAGATAAAGTATCATATCGAGTGTATTTTGATGAAAATTTTAAAAATAAAATAATTATACAAGAATATGTTGAACAATTGAGTTGTGGTACTACAGGTTTATCTTGTTGGCAAGCTTCTTCGGTTCTAGCTTCAGTAATTTGTTTTGATAATGAATTTAAGAAAAAATACAATTTTAAGGATAAAAGTGTTTTGGAACTTGGTGCTGGATGTGGATTAACTGGTATTGCTATTAAAGTTTTTGCCGGAGTTGGTTTTTTAAAAATGACAGATTGTAATGAATTAGTAATTAAACAATTAATGAGGAATGTTGAGATAAACAAACTAGATTGTAAAGAAGTTTCCGTTTCTTACCTCAACTGGAAAGATGAGATTAAAGAAGTTTCTAACTATGATTATATTATAGCAGCTGGTTAGTTTTATAATGAAATTATATTAAAATTTGTATACATATCCATTACTTTTTTTTCCGTTATATGTTAAAATACATATAACTGATAAGAAAATTTTTATTAAAATATATAAAGAACATTGTATACACATTTGTTTAAATATATGTTTTAGATGTCGTTTATGACACTTCAATTCTTGACTCACTTTTAAAAACAGTATCTGTTCTTTTAAAGGAAACATCTAGTACTTTTATTATAGCAAGTACACTAAGAAATCAGGAAACAATAGAAAAGTTTGAAAATCAAATTGGTAAATTTCTTATATTTTATTATGATTTCATGTTTTTTTTAGTTAAAAACAATTTGCTTTTATTGGAAAGAAGGATTCTTGATGACTTTAAAAATGTTTATCTTCCCTTTTCAACAGCCATTAATGCTCCAACTATAATCCATTTCTTAAAAAGCATTTGAGTATATTATAATTCAATTGGACTTTTTATTATTTTTTTGTCAATATATCTATACGAATTATATGTTATTCAATGTATTTTTTATGTTGTTATTTTGTGATGTGCGGTAAATAATTGCTACATTTTTTTAACGATTTTGCTATTGTAGTAATCATAATTGTTACTTTTTTTATAATTTTGCTATTGTAGTAATTATAATTGTTAATATTTTTAAAATTATTATTCTATTGATAATGATTATTTAATTATTCGGGCTTTTAAATAATAAGATTTTTTGATAAAAAATTACTTATTTTTTATAGGGTTAAATTAAAGCTGATAAAAATATTTATTTTAGCTTATTTAAAACTAGATTATTTACGATGGTTGATATACCGAAAAAAAAAGATACTTTAAATGAAGTTTCATTGAAACAGATTAATGAGGCATTTGAAATGTGTGATGAGAATGGAAAAGGTTTAATCCCTATTAAAAAACTTAAAGTTGTAATGAGAGCTTTAGGTTTTGAACCTAGACAAGCAGAAGTTGATCAGTTAGCAGATGGGTTGAAAGAAATTTCTGGAAGGAAAATTGAAAATAAAGGTATGATTAGTTGTTTCTTAATAAAAGTTGATATTTATGTTATAGATGAATTTACGGTAGGGGAATTAAGTGAATTATTAACAGAAAAATTTGTGAAATGTGATGTAGATGAAGTAACCTCTGAATTAAAAAGTGCATTTAAAATGTTTGACAAAGACCAAAAAGGATATATAAATTTCGAAGATCTTAAACGTGTTGTAGCAGAATTAGGTGAAAATATTAATGACGATGAATTATGGGATATGATAAAAGAAGCAGATGGAACAAAAGAAGGCCACGTAAGCGAAAATAACTTTGTAGCTATGATGAAGAGGACATCGCTTTATTAAATAAAATATTAAGAATTAGTTAATTGAACTTGATCTCCAAATAACTATATAAATGTGTATCAAGTTGTGATTGATAACTTTTTTGTATGATATTAAAAAATAAATTTTTTAAAATATCTTATAAAATTCTATTAACATTTTTATATTTGGGTCATTTCAATTAATTTAAAATGATGCCTTTGAACTTTCATTACACCTATATTTTCTTATTTGTTGTACATGTTAGTAAAAAAATACATATAATATGTCAGGTTATACACTTTTTCTCTACTTTACCTACAATTGTATAGAATTCGCAAATATATGAAAGAAGAAAAACTATACAATATTTCTCTGTATGTTCTATCTTTCACCAACTTTATCTCTTTTTACTCCACATGACCAGTTATACTCGATTCATTCTGTGCCAGTCACTAGTCGACACGAATATAAGACTCAGCTGCACACATCAATAACAGTTGATTTTTTTACTATTTTATGGATTCTTTTAAATTTTAAGTGATAAGTGTTCTAAATTGATAATAAACAATTTTTCTATATTTATGCTCAGTTATATATATCAATAGAAGAGCTTCTTAAATTATATATATATATATATATTCAAAAATGAAAGTTTCAACATTTTTAATACCTTTTTTTATAATTTTGGTATTAAAAATATCACTAACTTTACAAGGAAAAAATAAATGCAAGTATATTGATTATCATATCAAAAAAACTACAGATAAAGATGAAGAAGTAAGTTTACAATAAAATATCCTTCATTTTAAAATTTTTTTAGCGAGCTTGCAAATGTTATAACAATCCAAGAATTTTTATGCATCCATCTACAGCAGACAAAAGCTATGGGTTCTCTGATTGGATTGGATGTACCAGAAAAAGTGTACCTGCAATTTTTAAATCTTTAACTTCAATAAATGAGACGGTTAAAGCAAATATATATATTTACAATGCTGCATTATCGGTATTACCACGAGGAATATTTGATAAAATAAAACCTTATGCATTAGCTATCGAAGATAGTAATTTAAGTTTAATAAGACCAAATTCTATTAGTGTTATTGGTTCACAATTAAAATCACTTATACTACGTAGAAATATTATCAAGTCTTTTGAGGCTAATATATTTGAAAATATTACTGAACTTGAATATCTAGATTTAAGCTTTAACAAAATATCTGCTTTAAAAAAGGGGATGATTCCAAATTTTGAGAAATTGGAGACATTCTATTTAGTAAAGAATGATATCAATTTTATTGAAAATAGATTTTTTGAAGGATTTAAAAATTTAAAAAAGTTAAATTTGGCTAAAAATAAATTGGAAATAATTAATTCATCAACATTCAAAGGTCTTGAAAATCTTGAACATTTAAATTTAGAAGGAAATGAAATTCAATTTATTGAAAGAGATGCTTTTGTTGGACTAAAGAAACTTCAGTTTTTAAATCTGGGAAATAATAATATTTTCCAACTGTATTTATCGAATTTACCAGATCTTCAGAAAATTCACTTATTTTACAATGCAATTGACAATCTTACAGAACTTGTTTTTAACAATCTTAAAAGTTTAAAATATCTTAATATGGATAACAATCCGATTGCTAGAATAAATAATACTGATCTTGAAACACTTAAAGAATCTCCAGATATGGAATTTATTTCGTTTGCTCATAGTAAGATTGAATTTATCGAACCAAAAGCTTTCGAAAACATAAAGAATCTTAAAATTCTTTCTATGATGGATAATGAAATTTTTGAGATTGGAAATGATGAGTCATTTTTAAAACCACTAACAAAATTATCAACACTTATACTTTCAAGTAACAGAATAGAAACGATTGAGAAAAATGATTTAAAAGGACTTTCGAACCTTCAAATATTAAATTTAGAAAACAATATGATTGTGAATATTTCAAGCGGAGCATTAGATTCAATAAAATCAATAGAAAATTTGTACTTAAATGGTAATAGATTATATTATCTTCCTGAAAAATTATTTGATTCATTTGATAAAAGCAAATTAAAGAATGTTGACTTATCAGACAATCCGTGGGAAGCAATTTGCGGTAAATCTTGGATTTCTCATTGGCTAGAGGATATTGGAGATGCAAACAGACCAACTGGAGATTTAAATTCATTAACAACTAAATGTGGAACAGTAACATTTTACGAAAATGATAATGATCCAATTTATATTACTGTTATCGCTACAATTTTAGCAGTACTATGTTTAATTAGCCTTTTAACCATAGCATATTTCTATTTTGAAGACTCCAGACATACCTTTAGATTACATCATTCATTGAAACAATTCCCTGCTGAATTACTAAAAAAGATATCAAATTATACGGCAACAAATATCAAGTCTGAAATAGGAAATCAGAGCCCAATTAAAACAACGACAGAATCAAAATCTGTTATAAGACCATTAAGTACCATCTACGAAACCGAGTCATTGTTGGAAGAGTTTAACGAAGTCAAAGCAAGTCAGGAAGCACTAAATGGTGATATAAACAAGAAACGGGTTCGTTTTGACGGTATTTAAGATATAATGCCTCAGATTATTTGAAAAAATATTTCACTCACTCACTACAAAATTAATTTACACATTTTGTTGTAGATAAATTTACTACAACTACAACCTGATCTCTTGATCATTTATAATTTAATTTTTTTATTTTTTGTATATAAATAATATTTCATTGTCATTATCAAAGTGCATTTTTATAACGTCTAAACAAATTTAAAATTGACAATTAATAAATATTTAATTATTGTAAAAAAGCCAATTTTACTAGAATTATGATAAAGCTTAAAGTTACTTACCATATATTAACTATAAAAATTACATACTTCAAATGAAAATTTTAGTAAGATTAATATAGGAAATTAATCGTTATTATTACAAGAATTATTGGATCAAAAAAACTACTTTGAAACAAGTAATTTAGCATCACCCCACTGTTTACTAATCCATTTAATAGTTTTCACCGGTATTTGGGGTCCAATAAGTGGATTTAATTGATGGAGATATACTACAATCCAAAACATCCAACAACAGATAGCTGTCAAAATTATCATAGTTCTAATGAGATCTAAAAATTATTTAATAAAAATAAAAAAATATTATATGAAACTTCAACTAACCTTTATTGGGACTATTTGGTATTAAAAGCGGACCAAAAAATCCAATAACTAACCAAAATGTACTAACAGATACCAATGTCATCCATACAGCCATCTTTATTTATCTATAAAGATAAAACAATAGATATAAAAATCCAATAAAATTAAAAACCAATAAATTGATAAAAATAATTCTATAAAAATAACATTAAAATGTATAGAGTAATAATAAAGTGGTTTTGTAGTATAAGTTACAAACAAATATTTCTATGAAAAGTTTAAATGCTGTCGCTTTTTTTAGTGATAACATAAATGCTTTTTGGGCAAATGTTTTTTTCCTGAAATGGTCTTGAAAGGAATCGTCTTAAATAAATTAGATATTAAAAATTGAAGAATATCTATTCAAAAGTTTTTCTAAATTATGGTATCAGCTTTAATTGGACCCAAATTATCTGCTTTTCTTATATTTATGTCTGGGGCTGGAGTAGCATTTCTGGGAGTTCTTGGTGTATTTTTTTATTCGAAAGCTGTCACTTTATTTCCTGATCTACATTTTCCAGAACACAATGTTGATCCAACATATAGGTGAGCTACTTTATTATTTTATATTAGACAAATTATTTTTTAAAGTGAAATTGAAATTAAATATTACGAAAAAGCAACACAATGTTGGATAGCTACAGCAATGTATGCAGTTACATTTATCATTGTACTCTGGCAAAATAGATACAATACAGTTTCAATATTTTAGGAGTTTATAAGTAATTTACCACCGTTAGACACTATTTATTATTAGCTTAATATACTAAGTCAGAGTAAATTTATATAAATCAATTTTATGGTTAATAAATTATGGATGTCTTACTTTTTGAATTCTTTTCATACTAAATCAGACTGTACCAGGTTATATTTAATACCTGTAGATATCGAGAAGGCAAAAATTGTCTTCCATGATTTTTCACATAAAAAAATACTAATCACTATATAGTACTATGTATTATTTGGCAATTATTAAAGAACTTTAAAATTATAAAATAATTTTAATTTTTTTTTGGTAGCAATTTTGCCTTCCTGGTGCTTCTGGGGTTAAATTTTAAAATTTAACTTCAATTAAATATAAACATTAACAATTATCATAAAATACTTTATAGTTATGAAAAGTATTTATATTTCGATGTTGTTAAGATATTTAAAATGCATGTGGGAAATGAAAATATCTAATCACATAATTTGTATAAAATTTAGGATGAGTTATGGCTAGTAACAACTTAATAACCTTTTACTTAGCGTTAAATGTTGTAAAACGATATACATACAAATAAGTTTTGATAACCTTAAATTTACTTTTAAAATAAAATTGATTGTTTAGTGTTATTTTCGATAAAGATTTTTCAATGAAATTGTAGAGCGAGTATTTAATAAATTTAAACGGTTTTTTATCATTATTTTTTTATATCTCCTAATATTCGACGTAATTTTTGTTATTTCTTTATTCTCTACTTAGCTGAAGCTTTTTTTTTTATTTCATATTTTGTTTTTTAGTTTAAGTGTAAAAACATTAAATAGTTGAAATTAAAAAACGTTTGTTAAACACTTTTCCCCTACACATACACATTGTAATATTATATTAATGAGGAAATTAAATTTAATCCCACATTCATTAATAAATTTAAAACAATTTCTTTAATTAAAAATATTTTATCAAATATGGAGTTTAAAAGTAAAAAAATATTTCTTATAAAACTATACAATTATTATTTTATTCGTAAGATAAAAGCAATTTGACGTATTAATCAAAAATTATACAAAATAACATAAAAATCGTACGGAAAGTGATTGATATTTTTGTTAATGGCTTTTGGTGATTAATAAACAATTTTTTATAAAATGGTTATGTTATTTAATAACTTTACAATATTTAATGTAAATAAATGAAATAAAGTTGAATTATGTAACCATTAGTCAAATTTATTCAAAAAAAATTAAATTTGAAAAAAATCTTTCGTTATTAGCACATTTATTTTAAGATAATATAAAAATATTTATTTGTAAAAGTTTCTATAAAACCTGATTTAATAATTTTTACTTATTTAAATTATGAAAACGTATTCAAAAATTTGCAGTATAATCAAGAAAATTAAATGATACAAAGTTGAAACAGTGGTATATTTGAAAAAAAACAATTTTAATTTGCTAATCTAGTCTGATGAATTACAATCATAAAAAGTAATTTAAAATAATTACTTGAAAAGCATAAAGCAAAATAAAAAAAAAATTTATTGAAATTTTCAATTAAGATCTTAAGAGAGTATCTACATAATAGCTAAGATTATATTTTTAAAAGTATTAACAATTTTTAATATCCCGATGGTTGAGTTTCTGGGACACTTGGAGAAGCAGCGGCATTGTATTCTTGTTTAGTTTCAGTTACAATTTGTTCTACTGGAGCAGGTGCAACTGGAGCTACAGGAGCGCCATATCCGGCTGCTGGAGTTGGTACTTCTGTTGCTGGAGCTGGAGTTACGGCTTCATCTCCATAGGCAGCTCCTCTTTTTTTTCTGTATCCTGATTGTTCAACTTTTGGTTGTTCAACGACGGCATTGTATTCTTGTTTAGTTTCAGTTACAGTTTGTTCTACTGGAGCAGGTGCAATTGGAGCTACAGGAGCGCCATATCCGGCTGCTGGAGTTGGTACTTCTGTTACTGGAGCTGGAGTTACGGCTTCATCTCCATAGGCAGCTCCTCTTTTTTTTCTGTATCCTGATTGTTCAACTTTTGGTTGTTCAACGACGGCATTGTATTCTTGTTTAGTTTCAGTTACAGTTTGTTCTACTGGAGCAGGTGCAACTGGAGCTACAGGAGCGCCATATCCGGCTGCTGGAGTTGGTACTTCTGTTACTGGAGCTGGAGTAACGGCTTCGTCTCCATAGGCAGCTCCTCTTTTTTTTCTGTATCCTGATTGTTCAACTTTTGGTTGTTCAACGACGGCATTGTATTCTTGTTTAGTTTCAGTTACAATTTGTTCTACTGGAGCAGGTGCAACTGGAGCTACAGGAGCGCCATATCCGGCTGCTGGAGTTGGTACTTCTGTTACTAGAGCTGGAGTTACGGCTTCATCTCCATAGGCAGCTCCTCTTTTTTCTGTATCCTGATTGTTCAACTTTTGGTTGTTCAACGACGGCATTGTATTCTTGTTTAGTTTCAGTTACAGTTTGTTCTACTGGAGCAGGTGCAACTGGAGCTACAGGAGCGCCATATCCGGCTGCTGGAGTTGGTACTTCTGTTACTGGAGCTGGAGTTACGGCTTCATCTCCATAGGCAGCTCCTCTTTTTTTTCTGTATCCTGATTGTTCAACTTTTGGTTGTTCAACGACGGCATTGTATTCTTGTTTAGTTTCAGTTACAATTTGTTCTACTGGAGCAGGTGCAACTGGAGCTACAGGAGCGCCATATCCGGCTGCTGGAGTTGGTACTTCTGTTACTAGAGCTGGAGTTACGGCTTCATCTCCATAGGCAGCTCCTCTTTTTTTTCTGTATCCTGATTGTTCAACTTTTGGTTGTTCAACGACGGCATTGTATTCTTGTTTAGTTTCAGTTACAGTTTGTTCTACTGGAGCAGGTGCAATTGGAGCTACAGGAGCGCCATATCCGGCTGCTGGAGTTGGTACTTCTGTTACTGGAGCTGGAGTAACGGCTTCATCTCCATATCCAGAAGAACGACTAATTATAGATTTAGCTCCAGCAGAAGCAGCGAGACCAATAAAAACAAAATTAAAGAATTTCATGTTGATTTTAAAAAGTAGATTAGAAAGGTATACAGTTTTTAACGAGAAAGAGTATACTTTTGATAACCTCTTGAATACTTATATATACAATCGTAAATTTTTTTGGAGGATCTTTTTTATGAACAATATTAAATTTTTTACTCCTCATTGTAAAGTTCCACCCATTTGAACAGTTTTCGAATGTTAATGAAACTGGTATAATTCCAAGGTTTTCGTTGCAACTAAATTTTAAGAAAATATTGAGAAAACTTTAAATTGGTAAAATAATGTAAATTACCTTGAAGATTTTAATCAGGCACTTCTTTCTATGTAGTTTGTTTGTTTGTCTTTCAATAATTCTATTTAATTGCATTTTTCAAATAATAAAAATTTAAAGTTACACATAAAATTAAACTTTTGTACTTCATTGACAAAGGTTAAAATGCATAAAGGTACAAACAATTTTTTGTAAATAACTTTTACAGAATTTTTTCTCCTTCATCAATGTTAATATTTTTATTAGTGATAACCTTGAAAAAATATTTTTGTTAAAATATAGTATGAGATTGTAACAAAAGAATGATAATTAAATTAATTTTCCAATTATTTTATTTATTTTTGTATGTTTAAGTAAATTTATGGTATGAATGTTAAAAATAAATGAATAATAATTGTTATCATAAATAAGGCTATATCAATTACATACTTTGGAGCAAATGTTGACCATATCATGATGTGATTTTGAAAAATTATTAATGACAGTTCAGAGATTGTAATTGATGAAACACGAATAAGTATATGATATAGCAAAAATTCTTTAAAAATTACATCATTTTTAAATAATTTTTTGTCTTTCATCTCATTCCTTAAATATTTAAAATAAACATTATTCATTAAATTACTTACCAAATGTATCCATAGATGATCAAATAACTTGAGAATGTATGTATAAACAAACGCATACCCATTGAAAATAAATTTTCGTACATTAAAGCTATACTCGTAACAGATAAATCCAAGGCAGAGAATGTAAGTAAATTTCCATTAAAAAAGAAAGCTGCTTCAATTAACAATGTCAGAACTAATGCAACATTTTTTTGGGTAAATAAGTTATTACTAAATAAAATTTTTAAAGTGTAAATTAATATTAGTAAATAAATGGCAAGATATGATGGTGTGAATAAATATGTAATCAAAAAAATTTTGAATATAATTTTAAAATTAGAAGATGGTATCACTAAAAGATACACAAGTGGTATAATATAAAAGAAAAATAAACAAATTGCATTTGAAATTGAAAAAAGCTTCACTAAGGTAAAAGAAGTAAGAATATAAAAAATATAAATATCTAAAGAATGATTAAATAATTTTTGAATAAATAATAAGTTAAGAAAGTATGATATGAGTATTATATTTTCGAAAAAAATGTTATTTTCATTAATCTGAAAATCGTCTTTCAACAAAGGTTCTAACCAACGTCTTTCGCCAATAATATTTGGATTTATCTGTGGGATCAAGTACCTTCTACGTACATGTTGCATTAAGCAATGCATTATGCTACATAAAAATATAATTTTAAATGTCATAAATATTTTAACGCCATTCTTAAAGTGAATCATTTGTAAAACAAGAAATGTTTGAAGAAGGAAAAACCAAACATCACTAGCTTCATCTATAAAACTAGAGCCCATGAAAAGTAATGATATAGTAATAAAGGATATAACATTTAAGCCTTTAAGATTTTCAAATTCAACAAAAAGATAGTAACACATTCCAATTATTGCTAATATAAAAGCTGAATAAGCTATAACATGATTTGGTGTCGGTGTATTTGTAAGAAATGACTTTTGCAACTTTTTTACAATTTCTTCACACTTTATTATCTTTTTAATGTTTATTTTGTCTATATTCTCACATTTATTTTTTATCTCATCAGACAGTAAAACTATACATTGTTCTGCTTCATATAAAATTTCTCCATCTAATTGAAAATTCAAAATAAAATGTTTCAAATTGACAACTGTTATATATATTTTTTCATATAGATTTGAAATAAAACTATTGACAATACCAATACTATCTTTTGTTGTTTCAATGCCATAAAAATTTAAAATTGTTGGAGTAATATCTAATTGATTAATTTCTTTAGTATCTTGACTACTGTTAAATATTGTATTTTTCATTGAAATTAAAAATCCAGACTCTATTTCATCTTTTTCAGAACCTCCATGAGTCCCTAGCAGAGTCATACCATGATCACCAGAAATCAAAATCACATAACTTTCATTCTTTAATGACATATGATTATAAATTTTGAAAATATATTCGTCTAATTCAATTATTTTTTTCTCCATCATTTTTCCTTTATCACTATTTAAATAGTGTCCTGCCTGATCTAGACCAAGAAAATAGATCAAGAGAAAATCCCAATTAAAATATTTATCTTTAATTACATAGTCAATGTAATTACCGGTCTTCCGATCAACCTAAAAAAAATTTTTTTAATCATTTACCAAATAAATATATGATGGATTATTTTACATCTTCAAAATGCTGAAGGTCTGTTGTGGTAATTGTTTTAACAGAATCTTTTGTTAAAATATTTGGAAACCATGAAAATATTAAATAATCTCCTAAACATAAGATTCTTTTTTTATTTTCTTCCAATTTTGTAAATAAAGTATCACCAGAAACTATTGAAGACCCAAGATTAAAAATAGAATCCATGAATGATGCGTCTCTACCAGTAAATAATCTTTTCATTCCAGACAATGTAAAAGTAGGATAAGAAGAAACACTTTTGTATAATCCAAATGATCCATTATATGTTAAATTCATAACCTTATGAAATTTTAGTGATGATGTAGTATTAGAAATAAAGCGAAATGGTAATCCATCGACAAGAATAAATAATACCTTCACTTTTTTTTTATTATCAAATAAATTTTTATATATATAGCATTCTGAAAACAGTAATTTAAAAGATACTTAGTTGGTTACTTTTCACATACGTTCATTAAAATATTCTAGTGTTTCATTATGATTCATCTTTAAAATTGAATGACTTTTATTGCTAAATGTATATTTATACTCTTGTTTAATTTTTATATTAAAAAATCCATAAGTAAAAAAGATAATAGATAAGCAAAAAATTCCAATAAACAAGAGCTTTTCTATATTTTTCATTATAATTTAAGTATATCACTCTGCAACTTTATAATAACAAAAATATATGATAATTTCTTTTATAAAAAATCTTTTTACTAAAATTTAAAAAAATATATCTTTATATTTGCTGTATAATATATTAAATACTCTATATTTAAAATATTTTATAACACATTTAAGGTTAAAGACTATAAAAAATGATAATTTCAATTCATTTAAATGTTTTAATGAAAATCAAATCTTCCATAATCAAATTTTTATTATATTTTAAAAATCACCCATTATAACGTTGAAATTTTATCACTAACGATCCTTTTGATAATCAAACACACAATTTGCAAATCCATTATTAAAGCAATATACTGTATTATCATTTAAAACTTTTTGTGTTAATGGCAACAAAAATATATTATGAATATATATCCTACTAATAAGTTTTTTTACTGTAATTATATTTCTATTTTTTTAAATGTCAGTTTGTATTTAGATAAATTTTATAACATATTTAAGTATATTATAGTTTCGTCAAACAAATATTATAAAAAGAATTAATATTAAGCTATCACGAACAATTATTTTTATAAATAGTAAGCGCAAAATTTTAGTTATGAGATAATAAACATTCATTTAATGAGTCAGCCTTGAATTGCAGTAATATATTTAAAACAAATAGCTACGTAGTATATTAATGGTTATAATTTTTTTAATATAATTTGTCACCTCTATTCTTATAAATATAAAATTTGTTTTCTTTTCAAAAAATTTGATATACAAAATTACCAAGGTATTTTTTAATAAAATAAAATTATGTTAAACGTAAAGGAAACTTCATAAAAATTCATTGCTGAAGCAAAAGTTCAAGGTATGTGTAATACTAGTAACAAGAAAATCTACAATTTATTGTATATTTTTTAAATAATCATTCATAGTAAAACTAAAGAAATATCTTACGTCACATAAAATTTAAATGTTTAAAAGGAACAAACATTGATGAAAAAGTTTAAGTCTCCTGACGCGATGCTTTTGCTCCATTTTGGAATTTAGATTTACCCAAATAATATTATTGAAATTTATTTATTAAAAATAACTCTTTTTCCCTATTGTCTTTATAATTTATAATAATTAAAATTTTTCCTATAAATTTTATATTTTAGTTAACATGACTTTCTCAAAGGACGTAATTAATGCAACATCTGCCGCCGATTTAGCTGCTTTCAATGCCTACCTTGGTGATTTTCCTTATGCTGGAGGGTATGTTGAAAGCTAATAGAATTAATTATATCAAAAACTTTTATAGATATACAGTTTCTTTAAAAGACTTTGCTTTGTTTAAACTTTTCAAGACTGCTCCATGTTCTAAGGCTTACGAACATCTTTCTCGTTGGTATAAAAATGTTGCTTCATTTACTGAGGAGGAACAAAAATCATTTGGTGGACCTTCAACATCTTCTGCTAACAAAGCAGATGATGAAGATTTTGATCTCTTTGATTCAGAAGAGGAGGATGACGAACAGGCTAAAATTGTACAAGAACGTTTGAAGGCTTACAACGAGAAGAAGTCTAAGAAACCAGGTCCAATTGCCAAATCAAATATCATTTATGATGTCAAACCATGGGACGATTCAATTAAAATTTCTGAGATTGAAGAAGGAATCCGTAAAATTGAGAAAGATGGACTTGTCTGGGGTGCAGCCAAAGTATTGCCTGTTGCTTTTGGCATTCAAAAACTTCAAATTTGTTGCGTTGTTGAAGATGACAAAGTTTCTTCTGATTGGTTAGAAGAACAAATCACTGATATGGAAGACCTTGTTCAATCTGTTGATGTTGTTGCCTTTAACAAAGTTTAAATTTTTAGTTACAACTAATTATTGTTTCTTTAAAAGTCATATAAAAAGTTATTAAAAAATATTTAAAATGAAATAATTTATTTTCAATTTTTTAAAATAATGTCAAAAACGTTTAATTTTTAATGTTTAAGCCTTTTTCAGATCCATCCGATACCAAAACAAAATATATGTATCCAATAATACTTTTTCCATGATAAACAAGAAGATGAAACCACACACATAAAAGATTCTTTAGAAAAATACTGTTCTTTTAATCTCCAACCATCATCATATTTTTTTTCTCCAGATTTAAGTTTTTTAAAATGAATAAATAAAGCCAATAAAATGAGAAAAATCAAGAATTGGAATGCTTTTTTGCACTTCCATATAAAAAATAATTTTTTTTTAATAAAAATGAACCATTCACTGTTGTATTAATTAGGTAAATTTTTAATTAAAGAGGTAACTTCTTCAGCAAGACAACTGAAAACCATTTTATATTGTTCTTCTGTTTTCACCGCTCCATTTCGATTATCACGAAGATATTCTAAAGATGCGGCCATGTTGATTTCCTTAACACCAGACGTTATACGATTGGCTGTTATGTCTAAGAGAAGATATGCTCCGGTACGTCCAAGACCTTCTGAACAATGGACAAGTATTGGGGAAGCATGTCCACGATAAGATTTGTTTACTTTTCTAAAAATAAAAACATTAAAACAAATTTACTACAAACAATTTTTTACCTTCTAAAATCAAGAAGTGTCTTTTGATTAGGAACAATTTTATTTTCAGACCAAGCAAGATAATGAAATTGAGTTACAGTTCTCGTTTCATTTGTAATGATATTTTTAAGATAAAATGAACGAACCATATAATCTTCAGACCAAATATGTTCTGATACAAGGTGGATTTCGTAATTGTCGTAAACTTTACTTCCATCATCAGGCCAATATTTTTCACATCTTCCAACAGTCATATCTTCTTTTGTAGTTAAATTAACAATAATAGTTACTCCTTTTTCCCAAATCATCTGCCAGAAATTTGAAATAGTAGCAGAAAGAGGAGATTCTGCCGCAATATAACTAGGATGTTTTGGATTGACATCAAATATATTTGAAGCATTGATATAACTTTTACCTATGAAAGGTGAAGCATTTGGTGAACCTAAGTGAACCAAACTTTCATCATATGGTAAAATTTGTTGATTTCTATTTTTTGGAAGATTCTCTGGTTTTGAAGCTATTGTTATTTGATCATTTGGACTTTGATAAGAAGCAACAGATTCCCATTCTTGATGGATCTTTTCTGGATTATCTAAGTAACTTTGAAGGAAACTTAATATTACATGTCCTGTTGAAATATCAAGA
This sequence comes from Strongyloides venezuelensis, assembly GCA_963280985.1. Classification (NCBI taxonomy): domain Eukaryota; kingdom Metazoa; phylum Nematoda; class Chromadorea; order Rhabditida; family Strongyloididae; genus Strongyloides; species Strongyloides venezuelensis. The sequence goes on along the minus strand of CAUJLX010000002.1, from coordinate 13,764,809 downwards.
TTACAAGAATTTAAGAATGCTTCATCAGGCCAAGAAGAAACACTAGAATTCTGAGAGGAAGTTCCAGCAAGTTTTGGTCTGTTTGGAACAGTTCCATCAGTAGCATAACCATTAGTGCTAATTCCAGACATTCTACGACGACATAAATCCTAAAAATATTATAATAGTTTAAAAATTACAACGTACTTCATATGTTCCACATGTTTTTCCTTTTCCATTTTCAAGATTATCCATATGGTCTATTACTTCTGGATAAAAGCCTCCAACAAAAGGACTCTTTTTTCTGCTCTTACAAACTTGTGTTAATAAAACAATAAGGAGGGAGGTTACTGTAGCCATACAAACAAGTAAAATTGGTTTAAAAAGCCAATCACTTCCTGCTTTTGCAACAGGAACAATATTCTTAAATGATAATTATTTTTAGTCTACAAACAAAGTTATTACTTACCTTTCCACTTCCAATGCCAGCTTCATTAACGTCAATTCCTGACAAAGTCATAATATCTTTTCTTCTTTTATCTATAAAAATAAGAATCATATTACAATACAATTATAAACATACAAACAGCCTGAGCTACCCCAGAAGGACTGTCAAGACGTTTCTCCTTACTATTTTTATTACCACCATTGTTTTCAGATGCCGATCCAACAAATATGGCTTTGAAGGAAAGTTGATTATTTTCAAATAAGAAATCATAAAAATAAAGATCATTCGGATCACCAATTTTATCTTGAATATAAGTTGCTAGACCAATTATTTGTTCATCAGTTAAATTACCTCTCTTCATATTGATATAAATTCTGTTACCTTCAATCATAGAGATCTCTTCACTTCCTTTTACGATTTTATGTTCAGTATTGGCTAATCCAAGATCATCTGTAATATATTTCTCATCGTCCTTTTTAAGAAGAATTTGTTGGCCATTTGCTTCAGAATTTAATGGTATAGTTTCTTCAATTTCGATATTAGACTCTGGGTATCTTTCAGCTAAAAATTCGTCTAAAGCAAGATTATTAAAAATTTCTGGTGATATTGATCCCTCTGATAACGGAATATTATCAATAACAACTTCGTTTGGTATTTCATTGTATTTTGTCATAGGAACTTCCTCAATTAGAGAGATTGTTTTGTCTTCGTTGGTTGGTTCTTCGAAGACAGAAACTTCTTCTACTTCTACTGGAATTGCAATTAAATTATTCGATTCTTCAACATCGTTATTAAAATTAGAAAGTTGATTTATATTTGAATCAGAAACTGTAACTGGAATAACTTCAATAGAGTCACTTTGATCTGGTACTTCAATAATATTTTGGAATTCTCTTGATTCTCTAGAAAAAATATCATTACCATCAGTTGGAATTACTTTATCATCATCTTCATTTAAAAAGGGATATTCCAAGGGATATTGATTTGATGGTGAAACATTAATATCATCTATAAATGGATTATCATTGTTAGAGACTTTAAGTAACATGTCAAGCGGTACAACATATAACTCCGGCTTTTCTTCATTATCATTGTCAATATATTCAGTTAAGTCATCAATTCGTGGAAATATTTTATCTTGAGGTGATGTAAGCATCATTATTATATACTGGTATTGTTTCATCTTTTTCATAATACATGATGGGAATATATTCATCTTTGGTATCACTATTAGAATTATCAATAACTTCTACAGGTGTATCTTTCTTATCTACTTTTTTTAAATCTAATGAAGTTGTTTTAATTTTATTTTCATTATTATTTTCAATTTGAAATTTATTCATTAAATCTTCCTTTAATCTCTTCAAATCTTCTTCATTATTTTTTTCGTAGTTTTGGTGCATTGTATTTATTTTATCAACAAGTTTCTTGACATCTTTGTTATCACATAAAAATGGTTGGTATTTTAAATCATGAAGAAGTGAAAATTTGTAAAGAGTAATATAACATTGAATAATATCATCGTTCCAATTTCCATTGTTATTAGATTCTAAAGTCATAAAAAGGAGATCTTTATTAAAATCATTCTGAAGAAATGTCAAATCCATAATAGAAGAATAATGAGATTGTTCTGCACATTGACCAAAGATACCATCTTTAAAATGAATTAATTTATTGTTAAAAAATAATTTTTTAATTACCTGGAAAACATGTTTCATTTTTTTCACATAACTCAGGTTTAACATCACATCCTACAATAAAAAATTATTAAAACGTCTTTTACTTAATTAAAACTTTTATTATCAAAAAAAAGTTTACAAATATTTTGTTATAAGAAGAGAAATTAAACATTCATAAAATACATTAAAACTTAATTTACAGTACTTCTATTTTCATATTTTTTTAGTATTTGTCGGTAAAATGACATCATATTTTTCAATCTTATTATTAAAATATTAAAACCATAATTGGTTAAATTATAATGTACATGACTTAATTTTAAAATGTTTTTTTCAAATATAGAAATATTAATATAAATTAGGTTTAACTTCATTGAGGTAATATTCAAGTTTAATATTATTAAAGCTAAATAACAGTAATCATATTTGAATAAGAAGTAATATTTTTAATCTTTATTATAAAAAAAACTATAAATAAACTTATTTATCGGTAAATTTTTTTAACAAAATATCTAACATATTTCTAGCCGTTATATAATTATTTAATGACATTTTTGTTTAAGATAAAAATTTTATTTATCAAGAACTATTTATAATAAAAAGAGAAATGTTTTCATTTTTTACCGTTATTTATTAAAAACTAATTTTACTTCAATATGTATTTAAAAAAATGTAAAAAGTGATGTCATATAAATAAATTTTATTTTTTGTCTTAAAACATTAATGCAAATGCTTACGTATTTAAATGCCGTCATTTTTTTATATAGTGTGTAAATTTATCAAATTTGTTGATATCAATTTAAAGAAAATGTTTAAATTCATGTTTATTCATAATAAAATAGTCTGCATTTGAGTTGAAAAAAAGAGAAGAATGATGTTATATATTTGTGTGCATTAAAAATATTTGTATTAAAATATTGAGAAAAGGCAGTAATATCTTATTTTAGATACTACTAATTTGAAAAAAATGAAAATAGTATTTTTTAAAGGAAAAAAGGAAAATAAATTATTAAAAAGGGAATATATATAATTAAGTAGTTCCTATTCTTAAGTTTTTAATGTTTATATATGCTTTAAAAAATGAAGTATTTAATCTAACATTTATTGAAAAATAAAAAAGTTTTTATTAGCCATTAATTCAACTATAAAACTTCCCCCGCATTTCCATAATGAAGAATATTGTTTTTTATCTATAAAGTAATTTAAAACGCTTTTAGGAATTTGTATAAAACAACTTTATTTATCTAAATTTTGAGGAAATATAAAAATTTTTTTATTATCTATCGAAACCACATATATGTTGTCTGCATTCCTTTTTTAAACTAAAATATATTCAATTGAATTGAAAAATTTTAAATCTATTATTAATGTAATTATATCACTCACATATATGGTAATAATTATTTAATTAAAAATTATGAAACCAAAAGGAATAATTAAGTATGAATAGAGATATATGTTTATGGTTAGTGAATTTTATAAAAGAAATAAAAGATAAAAATTTATAATTCTAGTCATATTTTGATTAATTAACATAATAAAAGTTGTTAAAAACATACCTTGTAAAAGATGACTTTCAACTAATGTTGGTTCTGGTAAAAATGTCCCAATAAAAATAAGAAAATATAAAAAGAGTTTAGTTAATTTTGAAAAATGATTAGATGAATTAACTCTATTGGAGTATAGATAAGGTCTTGCAGAAAAAACGGCAGCCCCAGTCAATGTTTTCATACTTCTTCATCTAAAAAGTAATATTAATTAGAGGATATAATGAAAATTTTTTCATTTAAGTGAATATATCTATTTTTATAATTTACAAAAAGTTTTAAAAATTATTTTGTTATAATATTTATAAAGCAAAAAAATATCATTAAACGAAATAAAGAATCTCATTAATTAACGAAAATAAATTTTTCATTTTCTGCTAAGTAAAATTTTTTATTATATTACATATAGGAAAATAAATATAACACATATTCATGATGTATGGGAATGAAAAAACAGTTTTAAATTCCTTAAGACTACTTTAATATCTTTTACCAACTAGTAAATTTATTTAGAAGGAGGGATAATGTAGATATATTATTTATATTGAAAATTTAAAAATTATTTCTCGGACATATGTAAACAAAAAGCATAAAAGATGTATATCTGTTGAATCTTCAACATTATATCTCAAATAAAATTATATGATATACTCTTGTTATAAATGTAACCTTCTTTAGAAAAATTTTACCAAATGTACATTAGAAAATGGATATATTGTTAGTTGTCATATATTTTTACAATTTATATAATTAAAATGATAATGAGTGAATATATTTATACAGAATATTACAAAATGCAATATGTAAAAGTGACTTTATATCCTGATAAATAATAGATAACGGATTTTATTAATTTTTCATAATTAAGTAAGACATTCAAAAAATACACAAATATAGAATGATAAAATTTTATTTATCGAATGAATAATATACATAAATTTCTTTTATTAAAGTTAAATATAAAAAAAAGGAATGATTTTGTTTAGATGAATGATAATGGCAAGTGAATAAAATATTAAATATTTTTCATATATATACGGTAATCTAATTTACATGAATATATTTTAACATTTTATTAAATGGTTATATAAATAAAAAACTATGCTTTATGAGTAACAACAATAACATTATATTTCAGAAAATTTAAGTAAAAAAAAGTTGTTGAATTAGCTAAGAAAATGTCTACATATATATTGTTTTTAAAATATCAATGCACTTTCATTCTACATTTAAATAGTAAAGAATATAATTACTATTATAACGAATTGATAATTTAAATATTTTCTACTTGTTTGTTGAAAGAAAACATGCCACAAAAATTACAAGCACCAGTAACTATGTCAATATTTTATTTTCAGCATAGTAAGCGAAAATTTTATGGCAAGTGAAAAAGATATAGTTAATGCTCATTTATTTATATTTTTCAAAAATTTAGATATTAATACAACATAATTTTTAACATATTTAGATCAAAAATTTTTTCCTACAAATTGTATTTTTATGCCATAAAAAAACTTTAAACTAAAGCTATTTTTATAAAAAAAATTTTAAGGCTTTTTAAAAATACAATTTAAAATTTTACAATATAAAAAAATATTGAAGTGCATTTCTATTATAATATTATTTTAAGTAGTATTTCTCTTCAAAAGTATGCAACAGTTCAGTTACCATAAAAACACATCTATCAAATATTTTAAAGTGTGGCACTACATTTAATAAACATTATATAAATCTCAAAATAAGTATATAAAATGAAGTTTGTAAGAGAGTAATTTTGGAAATTCTAGCTGAATAAGAATACACTAAACACCATAAATCATATGAACATATTTTTTTATATAAAATTTATTCTGTACATAATTGTTAGTAAGAAATTCACTGACAATTATGTGCGTAAAAAAAGATGCATTTGTATATTTTTAGAAATATTTTATAAATATTTATCGTTTTAAAAAGTATGTGTATTTTTTTCATGTTATACTTGAAGGTTTTAAAAACCAATATTAATTTTAAAAATATTTAAATCTCTAAATTATATAGATATCTAAAATAAATTTTTTAATATATCCGCATGTAATAATAACATTTCAATTTACTTTATATACATATAACTTTAATTTCCGAAAAATAATAATATAATGGATAAATATGCTCAAGAGATTCCACCAGTATTGGGTGAGTTGTTTACAAAATAACCCATTCTTCAAATTATGAATATAAAATTTGACTCTTTTTTCGTAAATAAATATAATTATTGCAATTAACTAATCTCTAATATGATATTGAGATTTAGTCCACGACATTGGTGAAAAACAGTAAAGTATGAGGAGATAAATAAAAAATTTGTTTTTAATAATTGCCATATGTTTTCTGTTATATGGCAAAAAAAACTGATAGCAAAGATAATTAAAGTATATATAATAATAAAAAGTAAAAAAAGATTTACTTTTATAAAAATGAATAAATTTTTTTTAAATATGTAAGGATAAAAATTCTAATTTTATATAGAAAAGTATATAATATTGTGATATCATTTAAAAAAATATTTAAAATCATAAAATATCTGTTTCTATTACATTGAAGATTTACTTCTTTTATAAACACCAACGTAATGGATATGGTATTATAATTAGTTATGTATTAGTAGTGAATAAAATTTATACCAAACGCGTATGTTTATAATTTTGAAAAGAATCGCTTTAATTTTTGTTATTAAAGAAAATGTTGAAATTTTGTATTGAAAAATTATTTATAGAATTTAATCCATCTACTATAAAATGTATGCTAGAAGAAAAACATTTCTTTAATATTAAAAAAGGCATTTTTTCTAAGTATGTCACATGGTAAAGCATGAAACATAAATTTTAAGCAATATTTATTTTGTTAAAATTGTACTCAGATATTATTTAATAATACATAAGGCTGACATTTTAAGGATATATAAGATAAAGTACCACTTTTGAGAGATAAAATACTGTTTTGTTGAAAACATAATAAAATAAATAGTAAAACTAATGTGCGTATAAATTGACAATTTTTTTCGACTTATTTATTAAATTTTGACATATAAAATTCAATATATTTTCATTTAATGGAATGTTTGAGCTCTTTAAAAGGATTATTCGAAGAAAAAAAAGAATTCTAAAGATTAATTTTCATTTTTCAACGCACAAACTTTTTGTTACTAAACTAATACAATAGTATATCTGTTACTTCGATAACAAAAATTATTTTTACAATTCATATTTTTAATCTCTAATTTCATAATACTGTATTTTTTTTATCACCGCTCGTTTGAGAGAATAAATTGAATTTAAATAATTCATTTGTATTAGTCAAATAATTAATAAACATAATTAATATGGTATAAAATATAAACATCTATTAATATATACATATATAATTGTTCTACTTTTTCTTATTTCATGTAAGTGAAGCAGAGTGGTAAAGTGTAAAAAAGTAAAAGTATATAAAAAATACTTTAACTAATTCATTTATTAATAGAATTGTTATTTTCATAAATTGAAAAAAAGGGTACTATTTGTCGGCGATATTTAATACAATAAAATATATTAAATTTTATTTTAACAACTAGAAAAGCAAATGTAGTGAAATGAATTAAAAATACATATACATTTAGAAATTTGAAAGTTAATTAAAAGGCATAATGGTATTACTAATATCAAACATTAAGATTTTAAAACATACATGAATATAGAGAACATAAAAAAATGAAAAATTATAATGAAAAGAGAACCAAAGAATAATCTTATAGCATTTTTAATGGATATATTGAAAGAATGTTATAACGAAAAATATTAAAAATTTAATGAAAGCTTTTAGTTTGAAATAGATAACGAAGGATGATTAAATAAATTTCGTCTTTCACATTTGAATTTAATCCTAATTTAGAAAAAATTCATAATGTCTTTAAGCTATTTATAATTTTTTCTGGTATATTTGGTATGCTGAAATAAATAAAAATTGACAAAATTCAATAGAAAAATACCATGAATAAACTATAAATGAACTGAAAATTAGCTAATTTTAAAATTTATATTAGAATAATAAATTTAACAAATTATGATTTGCATTTTAAGTTCTATTGCAAGTGAACTATTTTATATTTATAACTTTCCAAAAAAAGTTAAAATATTTGGCAATTTTTTTGTTTAAAATTATAGGCTACAATATTTATAAGTTTAGAAAAAAGAAAATAACAGTGTGAATTTTAAAATATGAACTATGTTTATCTCAAGTTTTATTTAAATAAGAAGAAATGTTTTATCCGTATTTATTAAATAATTTAATTTTTACTGTAGTTTTTATAAAGCAAAATTTTGTCTATTAGTACAATTTACCAGTATAATTTAAATCCCATTGCAAATAAGTATTGTTATTGGCTATCTTTCGAATCATATAGTAATAAAATTATAAATTTCTAACATTAATCTTAAAGTATCAAATAATAATAGTCTTTAAAAAGTATTTTTGATCAAAACGGATCTCAATATTGTTTTTCAATTATTTTAAAAAGAGACATTAGTTATAATTAAAATTAAAAATTGTACTTGCAAAAACAAATCAAAATATATTTTTATTTTGAATATTTAAAAAATAAATGAAAATGGCATGCATTATAATAATAAATAATTTTTCCGGTACGTTTAGAAAAATATTTATTGAAAAATTTTTGTTTTTTATGTAAAATAAGTGTTATCTATAATAAATATAAGACTTTTTAAAAAATAACTTTACTGATAGAATCTTTTCTCAAAACTAAACTTTTTTTCAAATTTTTTAAAACATTTTAATAATAAAGAAACATTTTTCATAACACTCAAAAAAACATTAAAATATCCTTCTAATTAATATATTATGAAGTTTAATATTTCTAAAATAAATTAGTTTTTTGCTAATATTATAAAATTTCGTGATGTATCTACATTTTTAATAGCAAAAATTTATATTAATTTAAGAGCAGTATTTCCAATGAAAAGAGGGACAATAAATAATAATATTTTTTTATAAATGAACAATATAAAAGTAAAAATAAAATCGTTAAATATAATTCATATCTTTTAATTGCATATTTATAATTATTAAAATTTTAAAAGTAAGATTTCCATGAATAATTGAAAGAGGCATATTGGACAACTTTATGTTAGTAAAATATTTTAGCATTTCAAGAGTTCTGAAATTTGATGTGTGATGATGGGACCTTCCGTTTATTTACTACTAATTCTTTCTTTCATATTTTTTATTAAAATTTACAAGAATTTTTAAATTCACTTCAAATGTTTTTTGGCGAAATAAAGAATACTACTGTACAATATTATTTATAGAACAACTTAGTATATCTGTTTAGCTCTTTTTATATCACTGCATAAGTATTTAATTAATTTATTTTGGTTTAACATCAAAAAAAATAACTTTATATTTTTTAGTCTTAACTAAATATTCTTAGAAAGAAAGTTAACCGAAATTTTGGAGATTTATTCACATTGGATTTAAAAATTACTTTAGTGAAACATTTTTTACACCTATTTAACTATGATTTCGAACAGATCAAAGTGGTTCAGAAAAATCAAAGGTAATATAGCTGCAGTTGTTTTAATTGGTGGAGTTGGAACTCTTGTATATGGAATTTACAAAGCTTCTTTGTTTGTTAAACGTATAACTGCATCAAAAGAATATAACTATCACCAAGAAATGGAAGACTATATTTACCACAAAGAATTGGAAGCTAGAAAAAAAAGTAATGAGTTGAAATAGCATACGTTAATTTATTGTTCTGTACCCAATTTCTTTTATTGATTACATAAAACTGTAGGATTTTAATAAACATTTTTTTCTTAGTAAAAACATTGAATTATTTCTTCATTTATTTTATATCACATTTCCATCGTCGAAATAAAAACAAAAAATATCCAGGGGTTCCTATATAGTAACATTCCAATCACTCGACGCATTTCGTTTTGAGACTTTTTTCTTATAAATAGAAAAATTTCAAGATGAAAGTTAAAGTATACTCTTGGCTTCCTAATAAACCATGCTTTTATATTCAATTTGATGATTGTAACATTCTCCTAGATACAGGACTTTCCATGTCATCAATGGATGTATTTATGCCTCTGCAAGAATTTACTAAGTAAGTACTACCTGAAAAATAATTTTCTTTATAACTTTTTTTTCAGTTACTCTTCAGATTTATTTCCAATTCCCCATCAAGAACACTCAGAATATGATTTTATTAAAGTACTTGAGAGACAAGCATTCATTACAACAAAACCGCTTCTCCATCCTATAATTCCTCCTGAGTATGTTATAAGAAGCTTAGATGCTATTTTAATTTCAAATGTTGAGTCTTTCTTAGCTCTTCCTTACTTAGTTCCTGTGGATTCTTTTCGTGGTGTAATTTATGCCACAGATTCTGTTATTGAATTTGCCAAACTGGCAATGAATGATTTACTAATGTATTTTGAAAGAGCTGAAAAAGTTAAAGTGAATTTTAATGAAGACAATGATGACGCTCCATGGAGGAATTATAAATTCTGGTATAGTTTTCTGAATCGACCTCTTACGAATCCAAAAGAATGGAGAGGGGAATGTATAGTAAACTTTGTATTGATACAACAATAGCTAGAGCTACACCAATTTATTTAAATTCAAAAGTTTCTATTAATAATAGTGTAGAGGTTATGCCAACTCCATCAGGATTTCAAATTGGTTCGTGTAATTGGGTGATTTTTAATGGAACAGAAAAAATATCTTATATAGCAAATTCAAGTGTTATAAGAACTCACAACAAATGTATGGATTTAAAGTCTCACGCTGAAGCTGATGTATTGCTACTAAATTCTATTAATCCTAATCCCATGTACAATTTTAATATTAATGTATCAACAATCAAAAGTATTGTATTTCAAACACTTATGGATCTAGGAACTGTTATTTTTCCAGTATCATCAGTTTCATTATTATTAGAACTTATTATTAATGTATCACAAGTTTTAAGACACTCAACAAATTTTAGAGATGTTTCAATATTTTATGTTGCTCCAAACGCAAGAACAACAATAGCATATGCTTCAAGATTCCCTGAATACTTAATAAGTTATAGAAAAAATAAGTGTTCTAATCCGGAAGATCCATTTGAATTTGATGACTTAATCAAAAATAATAGATTGAAGATCTATGACAGTTTTACAGATGTTTTAGCAAGTGAGTTTCGATCTCCTTCAATAGTAATTACTGGACATCCTTCTCTTCGTATGGGTGACATAATTCATTTTATGTATATGCTTGGTAAAGATCCTAGAAATAGTATAGTTCAAGTTGATCCTGACTATCCGTTTGAGAATTTATGTGGACCTTTCCAGAAATTTGCAATCAAATGTTTTACATGTCCTCTAGACTATACATTAAATGAACCTTTTGTTTCTTCAAACTTGTTAAATCTAATCAATCCTAGACAAATCTTCTTATCTGAAATTTATAAACCAGATGTCAATTCAGGATATGTTGCAATTCGTGATCCAAGGGCTAGGTTTTTTAGATATGGTGACGTATTTAATATTAAGTGTGATAAAAAATTCAAAGACGTTTTATGTTCAGAAGCAATGGTTACAGTAATTAATGTAGAGTCAGATATTAAGACGAATAATTTATATTCTGTCAAAGGATTTTTAAATGCAACTGATAACAAATTTATTGCTACAAGTGAAGATTCAAGGAAAAATTTCAAACCACTAACAAAGATACCATTGTACGGATTAGTAGATATCAATCAATTAACAAAAGACTTAAAGAATGATAAATTTGAGTTTGATCTCGAAGAGTCAGGAGGAAGTAACTTAATGGCAACAGTTAATATTTATAAGCCTAAGAATGCTGTGATAAAAATTAATAATAAAATCAATAAAACTAGAATTGTTTGTGATGATCCAGGAATAAGAGAAAAATTGACTAAGATTTTGTCAAAAACTTTGATTTGTTTTTAAATAATTTTTTGTTATATAAATCAACTGTATATAAAATGTATTAAAAATAACGTACAAAAAATGTAGTTTTTTTAGATAATTGTTAATGTATATTATGGAATTTTTTTAATTATTATTATTGTTTATTGGAGTTGACGTCATTTTGCAACCATCGACAAATGATTTCATAGTTAATATGCTACTTTTATTAAGTATTTCATATTTCTCGTCATTATTTTCACAGTTAATGTTTTGGTTACATTTGATTAAATGCTGCGTTGCACCACTATCATTGTTTTTTCTAGTAATTTGATCATTTTCATAGTGCGGAGGTTCATGATATAGAGCCATTAAATCTTGACAAAAACTACTTCTTTGAGTATGATTGAGAAGTAAACTTAATTTTCCAAAATCATAACTTAATGTAATACCATGGAATGTTGTTCTTTCCCCTTCAAAACTTATTGTAAATCTGTCGAATTTTAATGATTTTGCGTGTTTGACGTTTACGAGAATTCCTTGATTATTACTTTTATATATTAACAGTAACCCGTTCTTTGTAAAAACTACAAATCTTTCTTTACATTTCGATGAAGTATTAAAAAATAAACCCTTTATTGTGCATATTACAAGTACAAAATCTCGACGTACGGGGCGAATAAAGCCTAAATCATTAGAATGGAAATCTGGTAAATCAACATCCTGAAAAAGATAATTAATTTTTTTTTATTTAAAATTAGCATACTTTTTTTAAATTGTTAGTAAAACTATAGTTTTGGTTATCTAATTTAACTTGTTTTTCAAGATCTGGACTTTTATTCCAAACCATACGTTAAGAAAACCATAAATTATGATTAGTAAATGGTAATTATGAACTATTAATCACAATTTTAAATATTCTTTAAAAATTTGACTCATATTTTATGGTATGTAAATATTTAGCACTGTATTGTTCTTAATTGTGTAAATTCTAGAATTTTTAATCAATCAATCACAATTTATCATTTTAAATCTTAAATATTATCACTATTTATCAAATATGATAAAAATAATACATTTATAGCATATATAAGATAATATAATTTTATTAAACTGATAAGATTCTATTATTAAATAGCAATGAGTTCTTGATATTTTTATAACATTTTATATTAAAGTATGATTAAAAAAACTTTACTAATATTACTTTCATTAACTATTGTATATAATAATGTAAATTCATATAAAATACTATCTGTGGTACCACATTTTGGTGGTAGCCATGTAAAATTTATGGGAAAAGTTGCTGATATACTTGTTCGAGGAGGCCACGATGTTGTATGTTTATAGGTATAAATATAAGTTGTCTTTTTAGACATGTTTAATGATTCCAATTGAACCTGGGCTTACGATGGTTGGCACTAAACTTGCAAAAGTAATACACATAGAAAAAAATAATAAAACATTAGAACTAGTGAAAAAATTTTTTAAAACTAGTAACATATGGGAAGATGACATAGGAAAAATCTTATCAGCTAGATCAATTGTAAACAATATGGTTTTAGCATTTAAAACAAATTGCAGGCACGTCATAAAAAATCAAACATTAATTGAATTTTTAAAATATGAAAAGTTTGATTTAGCTATAACACAACATATTGATTATTGTGCTTTTGGTCTTTTTAAATTGCTGAATATTCCAGCACACGTAAGTTTATTTGCTGGAGGACTTATGCCATCGCATTTTAAAAGATTTGGTTTAACCTTCCCCTTAGCACAACTTCCTGACCTGAATTTGGCTGCTAATGACGAAGAAATGACGTTTTTTAATAAAATTAAAAATATGTTCTCATATACCTTAATGGAAATATTTAATAATAATATGATAGCTGGGACAGAAGAAGTTTTTAACGAAGAAATTGAAGAAGGATTTGTTGATATAAAACAACAACTTCGTGATGCTACATTTCATATTTCTAATTCTGATCCTTTTGTTGATCTTGCTTATCCCACACTTAGTAAAATAGTCCAAATAGGAGGATTTTCTATTCCTAAACCTAGTTTATTAAACAAAGAATGGAATTCATTACTATCAAAACGTAAAAAAAATATATTAATATCTTTTGGAAGTATAGCGAAAAGTATAACGATGCCACAAGATTTTAAGAAAGGGTTAATTGAAGCTATTAAACAATTTCCTGATGTAACATTTATATGGAAATATGAAAATCCAGAAGATGGTTTTGCTAAAGATATTGATAATATTTATTTAAGTAAATGGGTTCCACAAACAGATTTGTTGAATGATCCAAGATTGTCAGGATTCATGACTCATGGTGGTTTAAATAGTTTATCAGAATCTGCACATTATGGAATGCCATTAATTGTGGTTCCATTATTTGGTGACCAACCTAGAAACGCAAGAATTGCAGAAAAATTAGGACTTGGAAAAATGGTTTCAAAATATAATCTTAGAAATTCTGAAATAATCAAAGAATCTATAGAAATTTTGTTAGATGATAATAATGTTTTAAAACAAAAAGCACAAAAAATCAAAGAAATGATCATAAACAGACCCTATAATCAGACGGACGTTTTTGTAAAACACATCGAATTCGCCGCAAAATTCAAAAAACTTCCTAACTTAAATATGGAAGGACATGATATGAGTATTTTCCAATACGCTTTAATAGATGTAATTTTATTCTTGGGATTTTTAGTAATATTAATTTTGCTAATAATTTTTTATGGACTATATAGATTATACAAATTTATAGTTAACAAATTATGTATTAAAAAGAAAGATAAAGAAGAATGAATTTTAGTTATATATGTTATTTAATGTCTTTCTAGTTTGTGTCTTTATTAATAAACAGTTATTTTTCATACATTCTTTAAAATATTTCTTACTATAAATTCTGTTAATTTATAATTGTTGACCATGTGTAAAAAAAATAATTTTTTGCTTATATTATATTTATTAAGATAATACTTTTAAATTGTCGTATTTTGATAAAAAATTTAACTGTTTTTAAAAAATTTATAAAGTATTTTTTCACTCCTCAAAAGTGTATACTTGTCCATAGAAAGTAAAATAGTAATACTTTGTGTTAAATCCTCTATCCCCTATATATATAGAGGAGAGCTGTGCATCGAAAAATAATTTTCGATTTCAAATAAAATTTTTATTGAAATATTAATGTGTCATAATAATAAATCTTAATATGCAATATCAGTCCCATGCTAAGTCCCGTTCTTGAGATACATTTTTTAAAGTACTCAAAATCTCGAATTTCGGTACCCCTGTTTTATCCCTTTAAAATTGGGATAAAAATATGAAAATTTACAAATATACGTAATTTTTTGTGCTCCTTACGATGAAATATTAAAAAATTGATATTTCAAGATTTATTCTCAAGATTGAGACACTTCTCCAAAATGCTATTTTTTACCCCAAATTTTAGTGCTTCAAAAAGATATATCTCTGTTCGAAAACAGAAATCAGAAAAAACAAAAAAAGTACCTCTAAGTTTTTCAATTTCCAACATTTAAAGAGTAATCCCAAAAAATTTGAATAAGATTAAGTATATAAAAAATCGCCGTAAAATTTTTTTTATTTTTTTTTATTCTAAGAAAATTATTCTTCTTTGTCAAATTATTATGTTAAGATGTAAAAATTCAGGAATACTATCTTCAGCTTAATTGTTCAGAAGGTGATTATCTATCTAACGATGCTAATAACGTTTTTGTAAATTTATTCATCGTGAAGTTATGATAATTTTATTTACATTATATCAAAAATTTTTCATCAACATTTTTGTTTATAATTTTTTTCTTTCTACATGAATTTTTCTAATTCCAAAAGGTCTCGGGGGAATTCCATGGTTAATATTTTAAATATAAAATTGTAAAAAAATTTTGGATAGTTGAAGAGAAAAATTCCAAAATTCAAAAAATTTTAATTTTTAAAAAATTCATTTTTTGCTTATAACTTCTTAAATAATAAATATTTTAATATTTGTCAGAAAGTAAAAAACAGCTATTTTTAAATGTTCTATCTAATAAACAACGTTTCAAGATCATTATATGTTTCATTCTTAAGATACAATTAAAAAACTTGAATCTCGAGTTTACACATTTTCACATTTAATGGAACTTAAAAGTACTTAAAAATTGAGGTTTTATGCTAATTCCAAAAACTGCTCGGGGGAAATTTGTTATCTTTCTTTTGCCTATAAAACCGTTTCAAAATCTTTTCTCATTCTTGAGATATGTTGAAAAAACACATACAATTTTTTAGCGCTTTTTCATATTTTTTAGCAAAAGAAGCAAAAATTGAATGTTAGCGTATATTATGTAGGGGCAACTTTTGTTAAGCATAAAAAATGATACATTTTGGCATTTTAATCATTCTAATTGGATAACTTTAAGCTGAGTTATGATCAAATATCTAATATCAACATACATTCAGTTTATAAGTATAACAATGATAGAATAATTTTAACTAATTTATATGTACTACTTTTATATTAAATAAAAAACATGTTAAAAGTTTACTAAAAAGAGTTTTTGTAAGACGATTGATTTGTAAAATTAAAATTCTTACAACATATTCAAAAAATTATAATATATTAATAAAAATAAATTTTTTATTTGTTAATTGCAAAATAATTAAACTAGCTTTTTTATTTTTAAATGAATATGATGTATTTTTGTACTAAACTTAACAAAACTAGCAAATTTGATATGAAAAAAATAATATATTAATATGCACATTATTAAAAGATAGTAAATTAATTTAAACATTTAAAATTGTAAAGAATATTTATTAATAATAATAATTTTTAATTTATGGTATGATCATTCAATTAAAAGTCATCTACAATGTTTGTTATATTTTTTTATATATTGGATAAATGGAAACAAAAAGCATATACCATGTCATTACTACTTAACATTAAAAATTGTACAATAAGAAATTGATCCTCTAGATCTATCCATCTAAATCACATACATTTCATAAATATATTATCAAAATTTAATTTAAACATCAATTAACCAATTTACACTAACTATTACTTTTAACTATGCATTTTTTATACTTTTGGTTAGCAACATTATTTATTGTTTCCTACCTTATAAACAGTTATTCTATGGCAAAACAATTTTTTGAGTGCAATACTAATAATATGAACAGTTTTGAATTTGAAGTCCCATCTAAATGCTTCACTTATTTCAATTATTCGTAGCACATGGAAGTAAAATATTAACATATATTAGAGGAGAAAATTTCGTCTGTAGATTATTTTAGATTTTGAAAGTTTTAAAAATAAATATATATATTACTTTTAAAATCTTAACAAACTGTAGAATATCATATCATCCTTAAGTCTCATTCTTAAGATATACTTTTTAAAACATGGAAAAAAAGCAAATATGCCCACCCATCTTTAGTATTTAAAATAGTTATTTTGATCTGAAAATTTGCAAAAACATGTAAATTTAGATGCAGAACATGTCTGCCAATAAGTTTTTGATTCTATTATTTTGTTCTTGAGATATGAAGATTTCTCAAGATTGCCGTTTCTCAACAAAATTTTGGGATTTTAAAACGGATTTTCTCAGTACAGAATAAAGTTTTTAAAAAACAAAAAAAACCCATTTGCGCATTTATTTTCTCTACATTTTAAGTATAATTCCAAAAAAATTTATAAAGTTTGAGTATGAATTTTCAGTGGCAAAGTGATTACAAAAATATCGAAAAAATGAAATTCGTGTGTTTATTCAAAAATAAATATTTAAAAACTTCTTAATTTCATATATCTTTATTTACAACGTTTTTGCAGTAAAACATTCTCTATCAAATTGTATATATGAGCTTTATCAGATCATTTATTGTCGAGATATTTTTAATTTTATTTGATCTGTTTTTTTTTGAAAAAAAATTTTTCTCCATTCTTTTTAAAAAAAAATTTTAAAAAATGAACATGTATTCGCACAGTCTCAAAATTGTCCGTGGAAACCTTCCTGCACACATTATGAGATATTAACGATAAATCTATTCAAATCCATTCTTGAGATAATCTGAAATAACCTATGAAAATTTTCAAGATTTTTTACCCAATGACATTTTCTTAACGTGCATAATAGGAAAATTCTTAAATTTCAAATTAATTATTGAGATAAGTAACAAAGATAACCAAGAAACGCAACTTTTAGAGAAATAAAAATAGCGATGTAATAATCAAAAAAGACTTTGAAACTAAATCTTAAATCACTTTCAAAAATAAAGATTTATTTGTAAGTAAGAAATAAGAAAACAATGCTTATATAAAAAATTTTAATATTAGATCAACACTTTTTATTTTTAAAAAAATATATACGTAGAGAGGACAAATTAAGACAAAAAAAACTTTAAATTTCTTTCAAAGTATTTTTAAGAAAATGAAACTAAAAGCATGTAGAAATCACCTCAGTACGAAGCTCCATTTTTAACATGTATGAATGTAAATGTACCAAATATTAAACATATATTATTAATTGTTTTAATAGTTGATATTATACACATAGATGTAATTTTTAATATTTATTATCTACAACAATAAAATTAATCAAAAAAGGTATAATTATTGAGAATTAGTAAGTTATCGAAAATTCCCCTTTACTTTAAAAGAAAAGTTTACCTCTTAAAAAGAGTTTATTTGTATTCACTTTTTGAAATTAGAATAAAAATTATTTTAAGATTCTGATAAAAAAATAAATATTAAATTTATTTGAATTTTTGCTTTTGAGATACATATATTTAAGTGAGAATAATATTGAAATTTGTAATCCCCCAAAGTAAAAATTTACAAGAACAACTTATTCTTTTAAAGAAAATCAAACGACAAATGTTCATAAAAATCATTAGATTAATTGTTTTAAACAATTTTAAATATCAATTTATATTTCTAAAAATAAAGTATATAGGATAGGTGAAAAAATTAATTATTATTTAATTATATGTAACTTTTATGTCAATTAAAATTTTTTTTAATCAGTACAAGATATGATAATTGTTAAGAAATGATAAAAAAATATTAAAATCAAATTATATTTGGCTACTTGAGATTTAATAAAATTTTTTTTGAATACCATACATCCTAGAATAGAATAGATTTTTTTTCTTCAAATCTTCTTATGTTAAAATGATCAAACTAAAATGTTTAAAAATGCCGCAATCTAGCTACGTTCAGTTAAAATTTCTAAAAAGTGTTTACAAATTTATGATATAGCGAGACCTAACTTATTTTTTAAAAAGTGTAAAAATATATAAATGTTTTGCTATGCTTTGTAAAAATCAGAAAAAATTTAACCTAAATTTCTAAGTCGAAACATTTGAGAAACTCATTTTAAAAGTAAATTTTACAGTATTTTATTAAAAAAAATCACCAATACTTTGATTTGAATATATTTCTATTTTTTTTAAAGCCTAGATAAATTTTTTAATATGAAAAGTTTCCGAGTAATTATTTTGATTTATTTTCAATCTTATCAACTTAGAGAAACAGAGAAATATTGTTATCATTTTAAATATATTAGAAATTTGTATTTTAATTTATATAATACATTTTTTAAATTTTTTTTTCAAAAAAAAAACAAAATAAAAAGTATCCATTAAATTGGTAGAATTGTATTTTATTATGTAACCAAAATGTGAAATTACAAAATAACAACCGCTAAAATTAAATATTCTCAGTTAAATTATTATGAAATACTCATGACCAGCGTTTAACATTATTAATATTTTAAAAAGATAATCAAATTTAAAACTAATCTGTATTTTAAATTTATATTATATTTAATAACTTACAACTTGCATATTTAAAGCTAATTAAAAATTTAATGTAAACATTAATTTTAATTTTTATTTCTATATTGAAGAATTGTAAAAAATTATTCAAACTTAGAATCTCAAATGAGTTTAAAATCATAAAGATATGTAATAAAACAATTTTGATATAATATGTTTTTATAAACTTTTAAAACTCAAAAATCTATAAAATTTTAAATATTTTAAAAAATTCATGCATGTAGCGACGAGCGCAGCGAATTTCTATTCATGAAAAAACGGCTAGCCCTGCGGGCAAGCAGTGACGAGCAAAGCGAGGCTACTGCTTGTTTTATATTTCCTCTAGAGATTTTATTGTATTGCTAATGAAAAGATTATATTTGATAAAATTTCCACCAACCAATTGAAAACTCTTCATTACCATTTCACAAATCTATGTTTGAGAATGTTTAAAAAATTCTAACTGAAAAATATAAGAGTTCAATATTGTAAATTTATATATTAAAAAATAACAGAATGATTAGAAATAAAAAAAAATTTATTTTACTTACACTTATTATAGATATGTTTCCATCAAATCATTATTGTCAAATCAATGTACTTTCACACAAATATCTTATAAACACTGAGATATATGGAATTTGTTTAATAAGTCATTAATAATATATATGTACTTTGTTTATCAAAAGAAAAAGTTTAATTAAAATGACAATTTAAGAAAAAAAAAAAGAAATCCTCTATTCATCACTTTCTATTATTTGCATCTTCTCATTTTTCAATTCGGCTCACTTTTATAATGTATTTCTTCAAATCCCATAATTACATTCCATTAATTCTTTCATTTTTATTTGGCAATACTCACCTTACAATATCATGTCTATTGTTCTTCCTTCTCTTTGATATTTTCTTTATCAAACTTGACATATACTGGTCAATGAAAATATATACGATATTTTCTTTGTATTAGCATTTCAATTGACTTCTTTCACAATTCACCCATCTGATATACACCTATTTGAACCATTTTACACTTTAGACTTCACGCAAAGCTTCTTATTTTTTTATTCTCATTCCACTTTTTCAAATGTGGTTTAAGAAAAGGCAATAATTATTTTTTCTTTTGACCTTGATAATTTTTCGTTTTTATTTGTCCAGTGATGCTCTAATATATCATATGGTAGCAAAATATAGCACTTTTGTAATGAAATTTTACAAAAAATTTATTTTTTTTGTTAAGTATATTTCTATAATTTTTAATCATTTTTGTGTTGTTTTCATATTATTTAAATCAGAAAATCATTTTTAATTAATCATTTTACTTTTACTTTTTTTGTAAATAGTAATGATATATATGAATTTAGTCTATGAAAGGTAAATTAAGTAAGAACACCTGGTATTTATCTTTCAAATATAAACTATAACTAAGGCTGATTAAACATTAAAATCACATATGTCTTAACATTTCCTTATAAATTTCAAATTATTCATAAAACAAATGATTGTATGAATATATATCAATGAAAATTAAACATATATTTAATTCTCCTTCTCAATGTCATCAATTCTTTTTATTACCCAATTTTCAAAGTAAATGAAGTATCATTAATGATATTTAATCGTGACAATTCATAAATATATTATTACTACAAGTAGTATTAATTTCTCTTATCATCTTTTTTTATTTATAGTTATCTATTTCTTTTTTATATTTGTTTTTTTTTTAATTTTAAATGATACTATTTACAGTTTATTTTTATTATCTTTACCATTAAATTTATTCCTCTCAATAGAAAATTTAAATCAACTTCTAGATTGATTTATTTTTAATTATCATTTTAGTAATAACTGGCCTTATTAATACATAATAAGATAACTAAAATCTTTTAAAAACATAAAAAAATTTATGATGCATCATAGTTTTACCTTTTTTGTCATGTATATAATGGAATTTTTATTACGATAAAATTATTAATAAATTAAAAATTTTTTAGCAGTGTTCTCTTTTAATAACACCCCTTTTCATCATCAACTTATAGTCATTTGTTTTTCCGAAATGTTACGCAACTTCTAATTATAATTATTATTCCTTTTAATGTTAAAAAACCACTACATGGTGAAGTATTATATGCACTTGAAACATATGCCGTAATTACTATATGCATTGACTGTTGTCTTTGACAATTTCACTATAATGACATTATTTTAAATGTGGTTCCATAAATTATTTAGGTAGGTATTGTTTATCTCTATGCATAGGACAAATAAGATGTTTACCAAAACAAGGAGGCTATTATTAAAGATATAACCTTTACCTGACCCTTCTTGACATTTAAAAAAAGAGTATGGCTATTTATGGCAACCATCTTTTTAAATCAAACTTTTTTAGTTGACCATTCAAAGGTTACTTTTAATCATTTTATAATTAAAAAAAAAGTAAAAATAAATGAGCTTTTAAAATGAAGTTTATAATTTATGAATTTTAAAAAATACAATATAATACTCTTAAAAAACCAGAATTCCATGTATAGTTAAATATATATTTAAATTCTATTATTATACATCTTATCTCCTTTTGAATTAAAATTAATAGTTTTGATTTTATTTTATTGATATATTAATTATCATATATTTACTCTAATCTTGTTTTTTCTTTTATTAATATACCCCTTCCTTCCAAAAGAATAAAAAAATAATTGAATAAAATTTTGTAATATCTTTTAACCAGCTCATTTAGTTATCTTTTCCTTAACCAATTATGCTTTTCGCCTCTTCACCTTCCTTTCAAAAAATTTCACCTTGGTATAATTTTTTAATTCCAACAATTTTTTTTTGAATTACCTTATCTCTTTTAAATATAACATCACGACAATTTTTATATTTTAATAAAGTTCTTTTTTAATAGTAACTTTAATATTTGATTTTATTAAAATTTTACATTAAAAAAGATTATTATTATTATTCTTTTATGTCTAAAATCTCCTAAGCTTCACTTTTAAATTTTATAAAAATTTTTACCTCAGGTTTGATATTTTATTTTAACATTTTACTAAACGAGATATACAATAAATTTCAAGGTTATAAATTTGTTTGTCATATCTTTTGATTATAAGTTTTCTTTTTAATTCTTCCAAACGTTTATTATTCAAACTTTTTTGGTATAAAGGGCATTTTTATTTTAATTATTAAATCTATTAATTTATTATCATTCAGATTTTATTACCCTAAGAATGTTCTTAACACCTTCTTATTGTTGTTTATTCATTATCATATGAAGATAAAATTTTCATTTTGTTATTTATTAGTTAAGATACAATAAATACTAATATACATCACACTTATAATGTCCTTCTTCTATTTATTTTTCAGATACCATTTAATTATGATTATTTAGAAGTATGGCATTCGGTTCGATTGTTTCATAATTAGGTATATATATAAATATCACATAAAGGTATATAAAGTAAATGGATGATTTATTTTAATAGAAAGTCTCAAGATATTTAGTAACGACGGTGTATCATATATAGTATATATTTATTATGGTACTTTTAAAAGATTATAATTGAAGAAATAAAGCGGATGTATTAAGTGTTAAATATAACTTGGAGATAAAGGTCATTTTCAAGAATTTATTTACATTTATATTAAACACATCTTTGATTAGTATATATTTATGATTGATGATAAAATTATACATTCTTTATTAATAAATATTATAATATTAGAGAAGTATTCTTGACAATCACCTTTAAGTTCTTAAGGGACATCTTTATCATAAATAATATATCTTATAATTAGAGATATTTTGTTTTGAAGTTGACAGTTAAAAGTGTAAAGTCGGATATATACAAAATTCTTTGTACAATTCTTGAGTATAATAGTAGAATGATTAATTATATAACAGTCCTGATTTTTAAACAAATTATGTCATTTATTGTTGTTCTAAATACTCCTCTTACAATACTTTGATAATTAATACAATATTGAAACATATTATTTGAAATATCTATTGTAATGTTATCTATAATATTTAGATCCAACCGTTTAGAGATAATAAATCCTCTTTTTCTTTTATTTATTTACTCTAAATTATATATAAACTTTATTTATGTACAAAATTGTTTTCTTCTTTAAATAATTATATAATGTTCAAAATATAACTCCTTAATTTTATTTGATAATTATATAGTAAAATTATTTGTTGAAATAACAATTAATCTACTAAAATTTCATTTTATCAACTCGTTTAATATTTTATATACTTAAAAATCTTTTCTTGTACTACTTCAATAAATATTATTTAATAATTTAAATTGATTCAACTTTAATTTGTAATGCCCATAACATTCATAAATACAATCTAAATTTATTTATTCGTATTACAAAATACAAATATAAAAAAAAGCATTATCTAATTACATTTTATTACATATAGATACTATATCTAAGACACTAATCTAAATGAAGACTAAAAATTACAAAAATTTATTGAATGATGATATTGAAAATAGTACTATATAATAATACGATAAATTGTACTTCCTAAGTTCTAAAAAATTATATTTCTAAATTAGGTAATTAGTTATGTTAGCAAATATGAAATAATATTAATTCACCTATAAAGGGATTTTATTTATTATTTCATAAATAAATATGAATTTAATTTCATCTTATAGACCTTCTTAACTAATAAAAATTTAGAATTATTCTAAATATAATTTATTTAGATAAAAATTGAACAATTATTTATTTTGTACTTTTTTAATTAGAAATATTCATTATTTTTCTATTTTACAATGTAATTTAGTCATCCTGATATTATTATTAAATCCTTTTATATATACAAATCAAATTTAATAATTGTGGAAAATTAACAATATTTGTTTTTTTTTTTAAAAAAAAAAAAAAACTAGCTTTATTATATATAATATATACCTTCTTTTTAAACAACTATATTTTAATAAGATAACATTTAATTTTTGTAATTATAACTTATTATTGTCATCCACAATTATCAAACTTTTTTTTGTTATTATATCATATTTCAATATATCTTTATTGTGTATTTATTTTTTAGAAAAAATACTTCAAACATTTAACTAAAGAATGGGTTTGAAGTTTAATAGTAAATGCCATTTATTTATTTTTTATATTTCTCTATCTATTATTAACCTATCATTATGTATGCATATAGATCCAGAACGTATTGCAGCTAGAAATAGAATTGAACAGGAAATTATTAACGATAAATTAGAAAAGAGTACTGGTAATAGAAATAGAAGGCAATTAGGTGGTGGAAATCCAGCAGAAATTAACATTCAAGTAGGTTTTTTTATTTTATCTTTAGTACTTTTATTTTCCTTTTATATGTTTATCTTGACATGGTATTTCTTTATTTACTTTTAGCTAATATATCCTTTATAGAATGTCTAGATAAAATGAGTAAAGATGAAAGAGCTCATCATATAGACAAGTGTGTTTGATTTAATAAACAAATTAAAACTTTTGGTTAAGTTCAAGAGACCTTCAATAGTTAGATCTATTTATTTACTTTTAAACATTTAAATGACCAAAAAACTTTTAATGATTCATGAGGAAATGATTATGAGTGTTTATCATCTTAATATCTTCTAAAAAATTATACTTATCATTTATATCAAATATTGAGTTAAAATAAAATAGGTCAAGTAACTAAATGTAAACTGTTAAATAAAAGATATAGAAATTAAGATAATATCATTGTAAAGCACCTTCGTGATATATTCCTCATATATTTATATTTTTACAGGTCACAGCACCACTTTTTTCAAGTCGCCTTTTTGAGTATGGTATTGATGCGGGAGACGATGAGTTATCACAGCAATTAGATGCTTACAAAAAACTTTCATTAAGATATCCAATTAAATTTTATGGTAAAGAATACACAACTATTAATATATTGGCAAATGGAGCTATTGGATTCGATGAAAATTCTAAATTATATAAATTAAATATTCTTCCAGGAAATATAAAAATTATTGCTCCATTTTGGAATAGAAATAATCTTCTTACTGGTGGAGCTGTTTATTTCAGAGAAATAACATCAGGACGTGTCTTAGAAAGAGGACAAAGTGAAATTAGATACCAATATGATAAATCAGTTCATGTTAAATCAGCTATTGTTGTAACATGGGATCGAATGCAACCTGTTGGTGATAAAATATTACCAGAAGAGAATACAAATACATTCCAAATGGTTATATTTAATACAGATGATGGAAGTTATGCTAACTTTGTTTATTCCAATATCGGATGGACACAAGGTGCTGAAGCTGGTTTTAGTAATGGAAATATTCAAGATTACTTTGCTTTACCAACCTCAGGTACTGGAAATATTATGTATCTTGAAGAATACGGAAATACAGGAATTCCAGGAGAATGGATGTTCCAAATGGATGATAGAAAAATAGTAAGATGTAAACTTGGAATAAAAGGAAATACTTGCGATGAACAATGTTCTCCAGGTGAATGGGGTCCAGATTGTGAAAACTGTTGCCATTGTCAAAGTGGAAGTTGTAACACAATAAATGGAGAATGTGCTGTTGGAATTTGTAGTGAGTGTTATACTGGTCCATCATGTTCAATCAGAAAGGAAAATTGTCAGTCTTTTGGTAATATAACTTCATGTGCTCCGAATGCTGTGACATTTACGGACTTGGATAAATGTGGTGAACCTCAACAAAAATGTAAATGTATGTCAGGTTATGAAGGTGATGGGTACCATGTTTGTACGGATATTAATGAATGTAACAATCCAGGAATTTGTCACGAAGATGCCATATGTACAAATACTCCAGGAAAATATTTTTGTCAATGTAAAGATGGGTATATAGGTGATGGAGTTACAGTATGCGAAAGTAGTATTCTCTATAAAGATACAACTGGTGGTATTCAAGAACTTGAAAAATCAAAAAATTCAAAAACCTCTTGGCAATTAAGATATCCATTGGTTATTTTTGGAGTTTTTAAAAAAGATATTATCGTAACATCAAATGGATTAGTATTAGTTTCTGAAAATCCTTCACAAACAAATTTCATGAAATTTTTTGACAAAAACAATCAACTAATAGATATGAATAGTCAATTAATTGCTCCATTTTATGCTCCAATTGATATATCTAAAAGTGGTCGTATAACTATTTCAGAAACTAATGATTCAGGATTATTACAAAGAGCAACTAGAACTGTTGCTGACAATATACCATCTAATGAAGGTTTCATGGCTACCAGCTTATTCATTGTTACCTATCGTGATGTTACATCAACAGTTAATCCATCTCTTATGAATACATTCCAAGTTGCTTTGATTGGAGGAAGATCTAGAAATGGAAATGATGTTACTTATGCTCATATAATTTACAAAAATATTTCATGGAGTAATGGTGCTGAAGCTGGTGTTATCTCAAATAAAAAGGATTCTTTTGTTACTTTACCAGGATCTGGTGTTAATGGATTAAGTCAACTTGTTTCTACTTCCAATATTAAACTTCCTGGGGAATGGCTTTTTAAGATTGATAAGCAACAAGTTAATGATTGCCTTAAAAGTACCCTTCAACCCCCTTATTGTGATGTTTTGAAACCTGAAGATACAAATATTCCTTTAAAAATTGATAACACTAAACCATTAACAAGTGATCAAACAAATTTATCACCTTTAAAAGTTGCTAAAATTTCTAGTGGTAAAGAAAAAGAGGATGATGATGATGATTTGGATACAGATTCATCTGTTGTTACTTTTCCCCCATTCTTAACAGTGATTCCTCAACTAATGGCTTCATCAGAAAAGCCTAAATTTTCAACTACAAAAGGTTCACAAGTAATTGAGATTTTAAACCCTGTTCAAACAATTGTTCCAGATACAAATTTCAAAATAGGTGATAAAAAAATCCAAAAAATACTTTCAACAACAACATCTCCAAAAACAAGTTCACCTACAGTTTCAACAGTTCCTTCAGAAGAGCCTTCTACAACTGTTTCATCAATAATTAAAGCTAAATCAACTGAAACACTTTTTGCGAACGATGATGGAATACAGTCTACACCAGGGAAACCAATTTATATTTTTACTACTGCTCGCCCTCTTCCAACTAAATCTTCCAACATTAATTCTTTGAAAACAACGCTTCCACCATCTGTTTCATTATCTCCTTCTCAATCGAAAAATAGACAATTTGATATAACTAAAAGTAATGAAGAAAGTACAGCTTCTCCATACTTTTTCATTTTTACTGTGTCAGGTGTTATTGCTCTTTGGCTACTTATTGTTATTATTATGGGAATTGTTATTTGCTGTAAAAAACGTAAAAGTCAAGTTGGCTTTGCCACTATATATGGACCAGCATATCATGTTCATCCAATCTCTAATACATTAGGAGCACCATATGGAATGATAAGAAAAAATTCAACAAATGGTTACGATGATTATGAAGATGGAGTTGATAAGCAAGCTAGATTATCTAATGAATTTTCTTCATACAATCAAGTAGGTTTTTCTTTCTAAAAAAATTTTTTTGTTTTATTTTTTCATACACCTTTTTGTCTATGTATCTTTTATAACAAATTTTACACAATTTTTATCTTTTGTATTTTTAATACATGTGTGTTTTTGCCATATTAAATTTTAGACAACTGGAAGAATTTCTTTATATGGTTCTCATTGGAATCTTCCAACACCTTTGGCTGGAGCTCACATTGGTCCAGCTGCTTTTATTAACCCAAATATTCGTTTTCATGAAACGTTGCACCATCATAATAATATTGTTATTCCATCTAATAGTGGATACAATTATCCTATCAATTCACATGCTACAACATTAAGCATGAGAAGAAATTTTGATGGAGTTAGAAAACTTGGAAACGCTAAAGGAATGAAAGGTATTCAAATAAACACTGGACATAGTGGAAGCTCAAACACAGATTCAACAGTTTCAGATTCAATTCCTTCAACACCACCACTTTTAAATGACATCCATCAAAGAATGTCCCCAAAAACAATAATTACAACTGCATCAGAACTAACAAATACTAAGGTGTTTAGTAATACTAACAATTTTATTTCTGTTTTATGTTACTTGTGTTTTGCTTCATTTTAATTTTCTATTATTTTTTTAGATTAACTAACTAATTATACCTATTTTAGGCATCTCCAAACCATAGATACTCACAAGGAGCAAATGGATTCATTAATTCAAGGTACTAGAAGAGACAGTCAAAATTCATCAACAAAGAGTCCATATTTTCGTGAAAATCTCATATAATTGAAACAAAGTAATCTTATTCATGAAATAATAATTTTTGTATGACGAAAAATATTTCACACAACCTCTCGGGTGCCATTTTTTAATTGTTTTTTTTATAAATAATTTCTTTCGTAATGTATTAATAAATATTAAATTATGATTAACTATTTCTATGACAATTTTTTTTATTATATATGGTCTTCTAGCAATTTTTTTAAACTTTGAATAAAGTACTTAAAAGTGTCTATATCGAATGATTTTTTTAAATATATTGATTGCTAGTGGTAAATATTGTTATCTATTTTTGATATTTTTTTAAAACTAACAAAATTTAAATAAAAGTACATGAAAACTTAGAAAAATAAAAAATTTTATTTAAAATGTTTTTCTAGGTTTTTTAATAAACTCCTCGTAATCGAATGCTCCATTATCAGGTAATGGATTTAAAACTGTTACATCATTAAGTAGAAAATCAAAGTTAATTTTAGAAAAGAACATCTTTGTTTCTTTATCCTTGTAGAATTTACATTTTGAAGGAAGTTTAGTGTCATAACATACAGCAACTGAATGATTAGGATCAATAAAACTTTCTTCAAATTGAAATTTCGACTCTTTGTTTCCATCTACATTTACTGTCGTAGATTTTATAAAAACACCAGGTTTATAACGTTCAGATGTATCAATTTTAAAATCAATTGTACTTAAATTATTAATCATTCCCTGTCCTGTAGCTTTAAGAATAGATTCTTTCAAGCACTAAATAATTATATAAATTAAAAATTTTTTTTATACTTACCCAAATCCTGTAAAATACTGTCATTTTCATAGCATCTGTAGGTTGAGTTTTCATCATTTGTAATTCTTTTGGTGAAGCAGATTTAGACATTGAGTTTATATACTCATCAGCTGTTTTGTTATTTCTTGAAATATCAAGTTTCATACAATCAACACCAACATTTGGAGAACATGAACTGGCAAAAGCAACGTAATCTCCTTGATGAGAAATATTCATACCAAAATTTGTGTTAGGAGGAAAACTCAAAAATGGTTTCCCACGTTCTGTTCTATCAAATTTGATTTCATTCCAACTAACTCCAGTAATCTTTTTAGCCATCTGACGAAGAATTAATTTTCCTGCTAATGATGCTAAAGAATCCTCTCGATGACGAAAACGACATACTTTTTCATATTCTTCCTTCGTTATAGCTTGAATTCCAAGTCTGAAATTTTTTTCAAACTAAAAAATTTTAAAAAATTAGGTGTTTATTTAGAATCAAACATACATCTGAAGTAGTAATAGCATTTGACAAAGAAAAAGCATATCTATGACAAAGACATTCATCCGAGTTGTAAGGAGAATTCATTATATTAGTGCAAAAATTGTATCTATCTGAAAGAATATGAAATAAATTTTACATGATGACATGAAAGAAAAGAGAGTATTAAAATTTTTGATTATAATCTTTCATCAATACTTTCAATGAAAATCTGTTTTTAGAAAGATAAAATAATATTTATCATTTTCAAAACATATTGAAAAATTGAACAATTTTTTGCGTATCCTAGTGTTAGTAAGATGACAATAAATAATTGCACCTACTTTTGATATGACCCCAATAATATCTTGCTGAAATTGTTAAAATCTTCATTTGTCCTTGAAACACGTATTCTTTTAATTGCAGTTTATATATGTTAATTTCTATTATAATAACACTATTTGCTGTTGTTTAAAAATATGATATTATTTATTTAATGTTATTATAAATTTCTAATCTCATTATTTAAGCAGTATTTTACGAAATCAATAAAAATCTAAGGAAATTATAAAAAACATCTTACTATAAATTTAGATCAAGTAAAAAAATAATATTATTGTAAAATATTGAAATAGACACATTATATAAATTTATTGCTATTTCTTATAACATTTATATTTGAAAAGTATGTACAAAAACTATTTTTTTAACAGATAATAACTATTTTTTATTTTTTACTAATAATTTTTAACCTAAAATATTTCCTTGTTAATTATATTTGTTTAAAATTTATTATTTAAAAATTTTTAAATAAATATATTTATCAAATATTATATTAAAAAATAAGACTCTTCATTAATCACGAAACAATAATTTTGATTATTCATTTATTAACCATTTATATTCTTAAAATTATAAAAAAAATCGTGTTTTATCATTATTAATATATCTTGAAAGAAGATAATAACTACTAAAAAGAAATTTTAAGTATTAGTTGATATTTAAGTCACGAAATGTTTATTTTCTGTGAAATAAAAATATTTAAGAATAACATTGCTTAGTTATTTTCAAATAATTTAAAAAAAGTGCCGTATAATTTTTATAGAAATTATTTCAACAATAAATGCATTTTTAACAAGATTTCAATATATTATTTTTTATTTTAACAACTAGTATTTATCAAAAGTTAATTAATTTTTTAATAATTTTATCCAATATCTGTAATTGGTAATTAAATTTAAGTTTACATTATCAAAATAATATGAATTATCCATATGTACCGAACCATTTTTTCCATAGGGTTATTCCACTTTCAATCTCCTGCTCTTCACATGACCCTGAACTCATTTTATGAACAGCAACTCTAGAAATCCCATGAAAATGCATAAAAGCAGCTATTACGACAAAAACGTGAAAAAATTGATGTGAATGAAACTTAAAATATATTATTGTTAAATATTTCCATAAAACTACCTACCAAATAGTCAAATTTACCCATAAAAAATCTTTCGGGAATCCGTAAAGCATATTGCAATGCTCCAATAACATATAATGAACCCATAATAATATTCCATTTCAATAGCTCTTTTTCAACAATTACTTCCCAGCTTTCAACTAAAAATAAATGAATTCCAGGAAATATAGCACTAAGACCCATTGTCAAAAAAACACCAGCTCTTAACGGTCTATATTTAGGTTGAGCAAATTTATTAAATAAAGAAACTATAATTGCTAATATTCCCATTACTGTGATCATAGTAATGTAAATTATAACTAATTTCATATGACATTGAAAAGTAAAATATATCCATGGTATAAATGATCCTTAAAATTTTAATAAAATACTTTAACTATTACATTAACTGAACATACCTATAATTAATAAGGCGATTCCGGAATAATCTAATTTTGCAAAAATAGTACCAAATTTTTGAGATTTAAAAAAGAATAGATGAAATGAAGCTGAACACATCATACACAAAATAGCACCAACAAAAAAAGGTAAAAATATCCATTTGACATCTGTAGGAACTAGATTATATGGTCTAGATACCAACCAAATACAAGCACTTATGAACATTATGCATCCTACCAAATGGGTCCAAATATTAATGGTTTCATTATGGTATTGAATTAATGAAAAAAAAACATATTTGAGAGAATCTGCTGGAGCGCGATATCCGCTAAGAATGAATTGATTATCTTTTAACCACTCAGGAAGGTGTTCGAAATTTATTAATTTGGGAAAAAAATTAAATATCATTCTTACTTTTTTTTGAGCTTCCGATCTAAAACTTTCAATAACCTCTTCATGCATGTGTTCTTCAAAATCATGATCTAGTGTACTGATTGAAGAAACCAATGATATTGTATCGTCTTGCACATCGAAAATTTTAACATTTTCATCTATTAATTCTGATGATTGGGTACTATCCTCAAAGGATACTAAAGTAGTTAATGTTTCACAACTTGAAGATTTGATCATTGTGAATATAATTTTTGATATAAATATTTTTTATCATTTAATATTAATAAGTTATTTGTATTAATAATTTGATTTTAGATAGTAATTCTATTGAAAGAATTAATTCATTAATAGAAATAAGAATACAGTGTTTATTGAAATTTTCAATTTATAGAGTAATATAATAAATAATAATAAAGTGACCAATATATTCAATTTCAAATAGCAAATACATTTATATTAAAAATATTTTTGATAATGTCAATTTTCTCTATGTATTTGTACACTTGTCTGATAAAAAAAGCATCTAGCTATTTATGATTAATGCAAAGCTGTTAATTTATTTTATATATGTATTACAAACCACGAGTTATTTTTGTAAAAGGTTTATCTTGTAGAGTTAAAACTTATGATATTTATGAAATTAAAACCTAATTTAATATTTAACTTACTATTTACGAAAAAGAAATTTACTGTAAATAGGACGATGTGACTATCTATTAATAAACATAAAAATACATCCTTTAAAAATTTATATATCTATTATCAAAGTAATCTTATCTTATAACTTTTCAATCATAATATTTTTCAATTAAAACAAATTTTTAGTTTAATAGATATATCCTTACAACAACAAAAAATTGATATTAATATTTATGCAAGGTCTTCTAATCAATAGGTCACAAAGAATGTCTGGTTTAATCAATTAACTAGAACTTTGTCTTTTTCATATATGTGTAATTATCATTATTAGTCATATTAATATTTGTAAACTATTCTATTGTAATATATATAATTTAGATGACTTGATATCATTTATCAAAGAACATTTCTTTTACATTAAATAAATAATCCTTTATAAAAATTAATGCAACTATTTTATCAGGAGGTTAACATGCTAGTAAATTAGTATTTTTATATTATAACTTTTTATAATTCTATAAACTAAATAAAACCTTTAACAACAGTTGATAAAATATTTGAAACATTATTTGCAAAAAAAGAATTTCTTTTGTAATATTAGGAAGATATATGTTAGCTTTTTTAAAAAGTATACAATATTTTCTATTAAAAAGTAAATAAAAAAATATATAAAAAAGAAGAAAATTAATTAATTGATATCACAAGAAAAAAATGAAAGTTTTTTCAATAATTTTAATATTTTTTATGATTGTTGCTGCTTCATCTCAAGATACTGAAGAAAGCTGTTATGATATAGCAATTGACTGTTTAGCTAAGAAAAATCTTTGCAATAATAGCGCTTACAAGAAATTGATGGCAAGGCAATGTAGAAGCACATGCGGACATTGTGATTCTGCTTAAAATTGTTCTTATTATTTTTTATTAATTAATAAATGTTGCATTAAAATTTTAACTTTCGAATATATTTAAAATTTTTTATTCAATTAATTTTATATGTTCTTTCATTAATCCTTTAAAATATTTAACTGTTCTGACTTTTAACTCCATTGTTGCTTCTTCATCTACTATAAACATAGTATTAGGGTGTAATTGGAAGGCTGAAACAGTCCACATATGCGAAATTCCATCTTCAATGGCTTTATGTAAAGCGAATGCCTTAGATTGGCCAGTAATTATAATGATTACTTCTCTTGCATCCATAATAGTCTGAACTCCAACAGTTAATGCACTTGTTGGTACTTTTTTAATATCTCCATCAAAAAAACGGGCATTAGCTTGAATTGTATCTTGAGCAAGTGTTTTTATTCTTGTTCTTGAAGCTAGGCTACTACCTGGTTCATTGAAAGCAACATGACCATCTGAACCCATTCCTCCAATAAATAATTCAATACCGCCTGCTTCAGTTATTTTTTTTTCAAACTCATTACATTCGGCTATAAGATCAGGAGCATTTCCATCAAGAATATGAACATTTAAAGGATTAATATCTATATGACGAAACAAGTTTTCATACATAAATGAATGATAACTTTGTGGATGATCTCTTTCAATTCCAATATATTCATCCATATTGAAAGTTTTTACATATTTAAATGAAACTTTCCCTTCTCTATAGTATTGAACTAATTTTTTATATGTTCCTAATGGTGTTCCACCTAAAAAAATTATTGATAAAGATATATATTTTACTACCTGTTGGAAGTCCTAAAACGAAGTATTTATCTGGTGATGGATTAAATGAATTAATTCTTTTTACAACATATTTTGCAGCAAATTCTGCAACTTCATCATAATCATCTAATATAACTAATTTCATTTTTTCTACCTGAAGTTATAATAAAAAATACTTTGTCAATTAATAAAAAAAATGCTACAGTAATTAAAATATATATACACAATTAAAGGAAAATCAATTTCCTGTTTCATTTCATTTGATAAGATAAGACGGTTTATTGTTATTTTATTAAAAGATTAAATATGGTGATACTATTTAAAACTAGTGTTTAATAAAGACAAATATATTCTATTTTTAGAAATAAAAAAGCATTAAAATAATAGATTAATGACTTCTGTCAAGTTCATTAATAATTTCACTAATTTTTTCAATCATATCAGATGCTGTCATACCTCTTCCTTTATCATTAAATGTTTTTTGTGCCGTATATCTAACGAGATCGCTAGCAGCACAAATTCCATCTATAATACTTTTACTATCATTAGATAAACCATTACTATCATAAGTTGATTGATTTTTTTTGACAAAATAGGTAAATGTTGCCACAGCACCACTTAGAATATCACCTTGTCCTCCACATCTTCTTGGTGAACCACCCATTTCACCTGTTTGGAGTACATTCCCATCACTGATAATATCTATAACACCTTTACGCATTACAATAACTCCTAATTCCTTTGCAAGTTTTTTTACAGCATTTTTCAAATCACCTTCATCAACTAGACGATTATCTGGAAAAACTGTGTTATATAACTTTTCAAATTCAACGGCATTCGGTGTTAAAATAACTTTAGAATGATTTTTTATAATATCAGGATACTTTGTACAAAAGTGTAAACCATCTGCATCTATTACAACAGATGTTATATTGTCTTTTTCTTTTGTTGCTGAAATAACATAGGTAATAAATGATTCATTAACAATTTCTCTTCCTAAACCAGGACCGATAACAAGAGAATTGATTCTATTACATATTTTAGAAAAATTAGTTTCATTTAAATCTGGATAAACAATTAACTCTGGTGAGTAACTTTTAATAATTGGTGCTGCTTCTTTTGTACAGATAACAAAAGACAAGTCACATCCCTGTAAAAATATTTTAGTAGAATAACAATCAATTTTTTAAAAGTATGCTGACAAAATACATACAATTTTGAGCAATGTTATTGCCGAAAAATATGGAGCACCTGTGTACTCTTCAGATCCACCAATAACAGCAATCTTACCACAATCACCTTTTCTATAACATGGTGATAGAACAGGTAGCAACACTTTAACTCTAGGTAAAATTTTAGTTATTGGCATTTTCATTTATGAAACTTTTTTCTTAATATAAATGACAATATAAAATATAATCAAAATAAATAATCTGAAATGTAAAATTCTAATTTAAAATTTTATATAAATAAGAAAAAATGACATAAACAACATTATATGTAAATAATTTTTTAATATTTTTCAATATAATATAAATTATAATAATAGAAGATTATGAGGACTATTTTAATAGTTAGAAAATAATATGTAATAAAAATACTGAAAGAAAAGAGTGATAAAAATAAATAATAGTTGATAAAGTATAAAAAATTTAGAAAAAATATATAAATATTTTAAAGAAGATATATATCTTAGAAAGAATTAGTAACACTTAATTTCTTTAAACAAAATATTTCAAATAATATAAAATTGATGCATTTTATTAAAAATTAAATTATCGGTTATTTTTTTTATAAATATAAGAAAATTAATGTATTAAAATATATATTGTATCAGATAAATAAAAAAAGATACATTGTAACTATGTTTAACAAAACTAAAAGTGTATTTTATCTTATTACAATATTAATATATAGAGTTTAAAGTGAAATGTTTTAGTCATAATCTCAAAAGATAGTTTAAATTGTAATAGGAAAGACTTTAATGATATAAGAAGATAGTTTTTTAATAAAAAAAAATGTAAAAAGTTTATATTACAAAATTTAGAAATTTATTCTCCATTGAGTCTTTAGTGATAAGAAAAAAAAAGCACGCAACAATCAAATTATTTATATGGATTTTGTTTCTTTATTATAAATTTCAGCTGATATATTATTAAAATGGAAAACTAAAAAAGAAACATAAAAAATTTTTTGATGAAATTGATGATAATGTATAAGGGAACTTTTTTTTCTTTCTTTTTTTGATGTTGATAAACATTTAGTGTTATTAAAAGTTAATGTTTCTTATACAAGACAAAGGTGTAAAGATTAAAAGTCATCCTTAAAGTAAGCGTGTAGGATATTTTGATTTAAAGATAATATAAAAAAAGTGACTATTTCTGTTTGTAAGAATAATAGTTAGATAAAAATTAAATAAAAGTGTAAAAGAATACATAAAATGAGAAATAAAAATAAAGAGAAAGCTAAAGTTTAGAACTAGATTTTGTTATTAAGTTATCGGCTCCAAAAATATTGTTAGGATCCATTTCGTCTTTTAATGAATTGATAATTGATATCCCAGTTGTTCCTATTGTTTGTGGAAGCCAATGCTTTCTAATCTTAGCAACACCATGATGATGAGATATAGAACCACCACATGCAAGAATTTCATCTCTAGAGGCTGCCTAAAAAGTATTAATATTAGATGTTATCATCTGTTTCATTTTAAAAACATTTTTTGCCCAAATTCACATACCTCTATTGTATCATAAATTTCTAATGGATTCTTTAATCCTTTGTAATTAAATGCAAAATAAAAATATATGCATACTCCAGAATCATATACCTGCGTGACTCTGATAAATTAGTAATATAAATTATGATAGATAATTAATTACCTGCAAGAAGCTAAAACTTGTGTTTTTATGCCACACTCTTTGGCCTTATGTTGAATAATAAGCTTTACATTCCTACAAAGATCTTCAACTTTGTCCCATGGACATGATGTTTCAAAACTTTCTCCTATAACGCCATAATCCATAGCTAAATCACGAAGATATGCTATGGCAAATGTTAATCTATAACCATACTTCCCATTTTCTTCTCCACCTTCGATTCCATAAAAATCTGAAGCTAATGCATATATACGTTTTTCCTGAATTTCTACTTCAGAAACAGTCCCTTCAAACACACATGTAGCTACAACTATCTCATTAGCTTTAAATCCTTTAATCTTTGTAACATAAAATTTTGCCAATTCTGAAGTGAATGCTTTCCAATAGGAAGGATTTTTTGTTTTCATAGCTTGTCCCATCTGAAATTGTGTATTGTCTACAAGTCTTAAAGATGCAGGTTGAATTCTTTGCCTAGCAACTTCTCTAAAAAAGTTTACACCACATTTAAAATTAGGAAAAACAATACTTCCAAATTTTTTAACATCTGGTAAAGGGAAAATTTTGATAACAGCTGATGTAATAACACCAAACATTCCTTCTGATCCAAGAATAATTTGATGAATATCTGGACCTGCTGAGATTCTTGGAACTGTACAACTTTTTGAAAGTAATCCTTTAGATGTGACCATATTTACATGAACAAGCAAATCTTCAATATTACCATATCTATTTTTTTTCATTCCACTAGCTCTGGTACTAATCCATCCACCAAGTGTTGAAAATTCAACTGAATCTGGTTCATGTCCACAAGTATAACCTTTTTTAGACAGTTCTTTTTCTAACTTTTGTCCAACAATACCTGCTTCTGCTTTAACTAGTAAATTTTTTTCATCAATCCATTGAATTTTATCCATTAATGCCATATCTAAGGAGCAGATAGAACGAGTTTCAGTATCAGGGCAAGATAAAGCATTTGTTACAGACGTTCCTCCGCCAATAGGAATAATAACTACATTAAATTTATTAGCTGCTTTAACAATTTTAACCACGTCCATCTCACATTTTGGCCAAACAACAATATCTGGTATTCTTGTTGGCATACCAGTACGGAGCATCAACATATCATGAAGTGTATGTCCATGACTACGTACTAAACGATAATGTGGACCATTTGTAAATGAAATGTTATTTTCTTTTAAAAAATCGATAAATTCTTGATTGTTAATTGTTTTTGGGAATTTTACTTCTGTCTTCAAGGCTGTTTCAATTTTATTTGTAATATCAACATCTAGATTAGCTTCTATCCAAGGACGCAAATTAGGAAGTATCTCACCACTAATATCATATTTATTTCCTGTCATTACAACATCTCCATTTTCATTTATTTCAAAGTGAGAATCATTATAACCCCAACCATTCCATTTTAAAATAGTATCTCTATTAATAAGAAAATAATATTTTTTTATAAAAACCTTAAACAAAAACATACCTATAAGAATGAGGAACGTTTAAATATTGTATATCATTACTCATAATTAGTTAAATAATATACTGATAATAACAAATTAAAAAAAGTATATGGAAAATTTGATGTGTATACAACTCAAATTACCTTGAATACTTTTAAAAGTGGAATACTAATAATCAAAGACATCTTTATTATGATAACATACTGTCTTATCAAATAAATCATTTAAAAGATTATTTTATACACTAAAGTAAAACTATCATTTTACAATAAAATATTAAGAAAGACTTATTACTAAAACATACACATATATGAAATATGATTGACATAAAAAACTTCTACAGTAATTTGATAAGATATACTAAAAAGAATCTTAATTTATATTGCAAAATGAACATCAGGTGATTATTTTATTTTTTATGGAAAAGAAAAGCATAAAATTTATTAAGATTGAAAAAACATATCCAAAGATATCTCAAGTAAATAAAACTATCAAAATGTAATTTTAAAAATCGTGTAAATTATTAATCAATCCAATCAGCATAAAATAAATTTAATTCCTCCATACTCTTACCATTTCTGTTACTTCCGAAAATCAAATTTCTTCCTGAATAACTTACCATGGGAAAAGAGTTGAATCCATTAGGGTTGTGAGTTATCTAAAAATATAGAAAATAATTTCAGTTAAAATATTTTTCTTCTAGTTACATAAATCACTTTTTAAATAAATCTCTTAAAAAGAATTGTCAATCAAATGTTGGAACAACACATATTCTTTTTTTTTTTTGTGAATCAAATATTTATTTAGAATATTATTTTCTAGCGTAATTTTTAAAACTTTACTATGGGAGGTTGTCCACAACAGTCACAATCACAAACCTTCATGTGGAGGTTGTCCTATGGACAATAATGGAAATAATCCACTAAATAATGTAAGGAAAAGACACGTTATTATTTCTATTTGAAAAATTTTAGATGCCACCACCAAACCAACAGCCATCACCTGGTCAACCATTTGCACTTCCAACAAAAAGAGAGTTATCAACAATCCCAAAAGCCCATGAAGATGGTTATTGGGAATATCCATCTCCACAAATGTTTTGGAATGCCATGATTAAGAGAGGGTGGCGTTGGAAGGAAGAAGATTTAACGGACGTAGATATGCAAAATATAATAAAGATTCATAATTTAAATAATGAACGTGCTTGGAAAGAAATTCTTAAATGGGAATCACTTTTACACCCAGAATGTGCTGAACCAAAATTAAAAAGTTTCAAAGGTGATTATGAAAAATTGTCACCGAGAGCTCGGTTTTACAAATTAATAGGGAAACCAACTCCATTTGACAGACATGATTGGATAGTTGATCGATGTGGCGTGAAAGATGTCCGTTATGTTATAGACTATTATGATAACGGTTCTGGAAAATTAAAATCAAGAACTTTGACACACCTTGATGTACGACCAGCATTTCAAGATGCACAGAGTGTTTGGGATCGTATTGTAGTTGCGTACCATAGTTTTAAACACAATTATTTAGGTATTACTCCTAAATTTGTTAGTGACCCAACTAAAAATGCTTAGTAGGACAGTTTTTTTTGTTAGGAAAATAATTATTAATATTTATTTGTTAGAAATTGTTTAGAATTTTTTAATTAAATTTCTTCATTTCAAACTTACTTGTTCAAGACCGGTACCATCTTCATTTATTATGTATATATGGAACTCTCCGAAATGTGTTGATGATGAGTTAAAATTAGACGAGAAAATGATTCTTTTGTTATCAGTTAAGTAGTATGGTGCCCAATTTGATCCTCCAAGTTTTGTAATTTGGCGCAAATCTGTTCCATCAACATTTATGACAAATAATTCCATGGATAACGGTTCTACTAAACCATAACTAAGAAGTAACTTGTATTTTTTTATCTCTTCTTCACTCTTTGGCCTTGAAGCTCTAAAAATAATTTTTGTTCCATCAGGACTAAAAAAAGCTCCACCATCATAGCCTAATTCATTTGTAAGTTGCCTTTTTCCACTTCCATCAGAATTCATTATCCATAATTCCAAGTCTCCACTAGCCAATGAAGTGTAAACAATTAATCTACCATCTGGACTAATAGTGCCTTCAGCATCATATCCTTCTGTATTAGTTAATTGTTTAATAAAATTTCCATACTCATTTACTAAATATATATCATAATTGGGAAAAATATCCCAAACATATGAAGTATTACACAAATGTTTTAATACTACATCTGTTTTTGCATCTACACTTTTACATTTTTTTGGGGGACAAGCTCCATTCAAAAAATTATCATTGAAATCAACTGCTCTAATAGTGCTGGCATGAATAGATTCTTTTTTTGATGGAAATAAAAAAGAGCAAGTGGTTGCCCCAAGACCAACACTCATTTTTTGAGGAATTGATTCATCAGATGGAAGATGTCCTTTTATGTTATATCGATATATCTGATCGCATTCTGTTTTATAGTTTTCATTTCCCATTGCTTGAAATATAAAAGCAGAATCATCTCTAACAAAATATCCTTCAGCATTTTGTCCACCAAATGTTAATTGTTTTATATTTTTTAAATGATTCTCACCAGGATAATGCAAATCACGCATTTTTAAGTATTCTTTTATAGTATTTGGACTTTTTTGTTTCTCTTTATGAAAGAATGGTCTATTTGATTGTTTACCAAAATAAGCCATAAAGACATTATATTCCTCTCGCTCTTTTACAACTTTTAATCTATTTGATGTCCATGTAAGAATATTTAACTTTGGATTATATGAAGGAAATGAATCAAAACCTTCATCATTCCATGTAATTCTATCAATTACCTTAGTAGTTAAATTAAATAAATATATATTAAATTCATGAATTCCACTTTTACCTCCTTCAAAATTTGAACTAAATACAAAAGCATCAGATGAAATCCATGTTGCACCGAAAGTGGAAGAATTTAAATATGTTACTTGCTTCCATACACGACCATCTATTGAAACAAGAAATATTTCTGTTTTTGAGATATCGAGAAGATTTAAGGATGATAACTGATAGAAATCTTTTATTTCCTCTTTTGTTTTTGGTATGTAACCGGTGTAAAGGATGTATTGGCTGTCAAGGCTCCATGAAGGTAAACCTTCATATCCTTCAGTTTTTGTTAGTTGCCTTTTTTCGGAACCATCATCTTTCATTACCCATATATCTAAAGTTCCCATTTTTCTTGAAGTATATGCTATCCACGTACCATCCGGACTTGGTGCCGCTTCACTATTGTATGAGGAATCGTTTGTTAAAGTAGAAATAATGATACCATATTTATTAACTTTATAAATATCATAATCAGGAAAAATATTTTTTAGAAGTGGTCTTCTACATATTTCATCTATTGATGCATTTTTGTATCTTTCACTACTCTGACAAATTGACACAGGACATGTTTTTGAAATGTCAAAATGATTATTTTTAGCTGAAATATTAAGTTTTCTAAATGTTCCTGAATATATCATATCATAATTTGATGATAGAAATCTCCCACTTGTACTTGATCCTAATCCATTACTTATTCTATCAACTTCTGTATTGTATTTCTCATTAATTAAAGACAATTTTTTCCGATAGATCTAAAAATAATTAAAAATAGGCAAAATATAAACATACTCCAGAACATCTTGTACCATACTCTTTTAATCCGCTTCCTTCAAATAATATATATTTTCCATCATCACTAAGATGTGGAAAGAGATTTACAACACCAGATGTGATCTTGGTAATATTATGAAGCCAGTCTTCAGTTCGACAGAAAACACCCAAAAATAAAGAAAACAACAACAAAAAATACATTTTAGATTTAGTATTCCAATGTGCAATACAAACCTACAACTATATCAACAATAAGTAAACAAGCATACCTTGAAGATAAAAATATCATCTATTCTATTTGCCTTATTCCAAAAAACAAATACTGACCTTTTTGTTTATATGATAAATGATAATATTAAGAGGTATTTTGAAATTGAACAGTATAAATAACAAATAATATTTGTCGTTTTCCAATACTTGATAACTATGAAGATCAATGGCATTGTAAGGAGTAGAAATTTTAAATATAATACTATTAATAAATCATATTTTGTTTTAAAACAGAAAATAAATTTACCATAAATGGAACTATTTGACAATGATAAGACAATAATGTTTTCTGATAATGGTAAAAAATCTGTTTAATGCAGACATCTTAATGCATAAATAACTTATAAAACATTCTAGATATTTTAGTGAAATCTTTGTAAAATATGAACATTTGTTATTATGACTATTGATATTTCGAACCTTCTATCACACGAGGAAGATAGCGTTTATTTTCTTAACATTTTTAATGTGATTCAAAGGAAAAAGAATGTGTATAAATTAAGCAATTAAAAACAATATCATCATTGGCAGCTAAAATGGCAAATTCATTAAATGAAAAAGTAACAAAGACGATAATTTGTTTGAATATATAATGCTTACTATATGCAATATTTCTATCACCTGAAGAAAAATTTAGGAGAATGATGATTAACAAATAATGATAAATCTATTTTAGAAGTTATTTTTTATTTGACGATGTAATTAAGTATAAATTATTATCTTCAAATAACACTTTATTAAAGTTCCAACTGAAACGGAAAAATAAAAAAACTGTATGTATAACAATTCATAATATAACAAGCATAAACAATAATATGTTTAAGTAAATTTTAAATAATACTATCCTTTTCTAATAAATGAAAAAAACTTTGATAAAGGTGTTCATAAAAACAACCGAATTATTAATTTCCTAATTGAAGATATTATTAAAGAATTTGACGAAATATTCATACGCCGTTAGAGCTATTGCTGAATTTGGCACTGATCTTATTAACTAAAAAATTTGTTATATTGAGAATTTTTATTTTTTTTTACTTACGGTAGTTCCCATTCCACGGTATAATGCTTTAAAACCTTCATTTTTGTTAATTTGATTCATAAGTGTCCAAAAACCTTGTCCTTTATATCCAACTTCTCTCGTTCTTGTTCTAATAACTTCTAAAATAATATTAAAATTATAAAATTTGAAAAAGATTTATTACCATGAGGATATGTAATAACAACAGCTGTAAACTTAGATATTGCTCCAGCAACCATAAAGTGAGCACCTTT
Source organism: Strongyloides venezuelensis (assembly GCA_963280985.1). Taxonomy (NCBI): domain Eukaryota; kingdom Metazoa; phylum Nematoda; class Chromadorea; order Rhabditida; family Strongyloididae; genus Strongyloides; species Strongyloides venezuelensis. The sequence continues at coordinate 13,720,737 of CAUJLX010000002.1, read as the reverse complement.
GGGATCTTCACTTAACCAATATAAAGGAACATTATATGTAGATAACCAATTATGTAAATCATGCTTAATTTTTTCGTAAATCATAAATTGAATAACCATTTCAGATACTCCATAAGCGGAAGCTTCCATTCCTCGATAAAAACCACGGATTCCATGATGTTTAAATGTGTAGGACAAACACTCTCTCACATTCATATTGCCACTATTTAATTGAAGTCTTGTTTTTATTACATGTATTGGATTAAAAATTAAACAAACAGCTAAACCTATAGAAAAAAATTATTAAATTATTATAAATAAAATATCATATTACAAATTAATTATAATAATAGTAAATAAATAAAAAAATTTAATCAACTTACCGGCAAAACCAGCTGAAAACATATGTACTGGTGCAGTGTTTGGGGTAAAATATTTCCCTTTATTTATTTCACTTTTCGCTGCATTATAATAAAAAAAATAAACTGCTTTTGTTGGTATAAAAGCAATAACACTTGCACCGAGACCTTTATATAATCCTCGAACACCTTCATTAATTATAATCTGCTTAACATTTTTTATTATATGAAGATCAAAAAGTTGTTTGTAGACATTCGTAACAATTGGTACATGAAAGGAAGATGTTGTAGAAGGTGTTTTACCAATACTATATTTTACCATATTATTTTGCAAAATAGTATTTCTTAATTTTTTGCCATGATATGATTCTCCTTGTATACCAATTCCGGATTGTAAACGGATTCTAATTAAATCTAATGGATAGGTTGCTAATAATCCAACTCCAGATCCAAGACCACCAGACATAAAATGAATAATATTATCTTTGTAAACCATCGTTTAAAAAAATTTCCAATGAAGTTGTTCGAATATATCTACTGGACTATAAAAATAATTGTAAGAAATAATATAGATAAAAGTATAAATCAAGAATTGTAGATTAAAGGGATAAATATAAAAATAATACTAAATCTATTTTGAAAATAAGAAAAAATTAAAACCACTAATCGACATCAATAACATATAAAATGTCATAAATGAGTTAAAAAGATAATATTTATTTTAAAATATCATTTGAATAAAATAACAGAATAATTTATTTAAAATAAGAAACGGGCTTCAACTATCTTTCTTTTCAAGAGAATGGTTTTTTTAAATGAGATTCATTTTTTCTACTGATAAAAGAATTTCTATGGTTTTTTTAAAACTTTTTGTCATGTATGTAAAGAAATATTATTGGACAATCAATAAGGGCGAAAAGAACTTTTATTGAAAACAATTTCTGTTTGAAATAAAAAAAAATGAAATTTTGAGGAAATAGAGATTATTTTAATTATTTATAAATATTTTTGATAGATGTTTTATAAGCTCCAATAAAAGTTCTACTTCATATAGTTCAAATAAACTTTATCCAAAAAACAATTGAACGTGAGATTATTTGTTTTCCAACTATACTTAATTATTCTTTATACAATGAAAGAATAATTAAACAAAAATTGTCAATTTTTTTAGTAATATTTTGTAAACATTTGTTTGTTTATGGTCTTGGTACAACTGTTATTTTTATTATTATATGAAAAAATTTTTAAATGACATCTTCGAAAAACACTTTAAGAATTTCTGAATGGTAATAAGATAATAAAAGTATTATATAGATTTTAGTTATTAAAAATATATAGTGTTTAAAGTAAAGTATAATTGTTCAACATTATTTTAACAATAAAATAATTAATTTACCAATAATAATGATTTGATTAATTAATTACTACTAGTTCTTTTTGTATGTGTTGCTTTCTCTTCTCCATCTTTATTGTATAAAATGGTAACAACGTTATTACCACTACCAAATGTATTATCTTTATCAAATACCAATGATTCTGGTGGATTATGTGGTCCAGCTCCTTTGGCAAAGATTTTGACATTCTTAAATGGTTTAAGTATAAAATCTTTGGGGAATGTATAAACAATTTCTTGTTTATTATCAATTTTTCTTTTAAGCTTCCATTCACCGATATTTTCTTCTTTATTTCTATGAGTGTTTTCAAGAAGAATATATGTACCATCTTCAGCTGTCTCTTGAATAGAAACTATACCTTTAGCTGATCTAGAATATGAAGATCTTGATGAAGTTTCACCCTTGACAACACGCATTGTTTCTGTATCAGCAACTTCATTGATACCTGTCGTACGAACGACCTGCTCAACAAGCTGGCGTAAACCTGTACCATCACCCTCACCTTCTAACATTTTACGATAAATTGCTAACTCAGAGTCAAGTGTTTGTTTTGCATCAAGAAGCATTTGTAATTCAACCATCAGTGCTTGACACTCCTCACGCATTTTTCTTATTTGTACGTCTTTCTCATTTAATGCTGCTTCATAACTTCGTTGATCATCTTCAATTTGGTAATTCAAATCTTCAATTTGTTTTTCAAGTAATGCATTTCTACCTTCTAGATCAGCTAATTTACTTCTTAAATCAGTAACATTAGTTTTTAATCTTTTTAATTCTTCCTTTTGGTGATTTTGTTCCATACTTTGTCTAGCTGATTGAGTATTAATTTCTTGGATTTTAAGTTTATACCATGATTCTAAATCATTTCTACTATTGTTATTTAATTTATCATATTCATCACGAATGTCTCTGATGGCACTGGCAAGTTCAGATTTGAAATATTCACGATTTTCACTTGTTGTATCTCGTGAAGCCATTGCAAGAAGATCTTTAATTTCTTCATCTTGATTTCTTTTAATAAAGTCAATTTCTTCTAATAGAGTTGTCAATTGATTTTGGAAATCGATTCTGTCTAAAGTTTCATGATCAAGAGCTGATCGTGTTCTTTTAAGTTCATCATTTAATGATATGTTTTCTTTCTTCAAAAATCCAATCTCTTCTTCAAGAAGGGCTATTCTTCTTTTCAACAAATTAATTTCAGCTTCAATATCAGATAACTTAACAAGTAAATCATCAATAATTTTTTTATTTTGTTGTCTTAATTCATATGTTTCTTCATACTTAGTTTTATATTCATCAATATCCTTTTGTAACTTTTTCAACTGATTTTCAAATTCATCTTTTTGTTTTTCAGTTGTGTCAATTAAAGTTTTAGCTTCTGTTAATTCATGTTCAAATATAACGCGGATCTTTGATGCATGGGTTCCAGTTTTTCCCTTTAACATCTCTAAATCAGCATTTAATTTTCTATTTTGAGCTTCCAAAAAACGAACTTTCTCTATGTAATTTGCCAATTTATCATTTAAATCACTCATTTCTTTACGTTCCCTCTCTCTTGTATCTCTGATTGAGGATGCTGCATTTTGACCAAACGAATGTGGTGCTCCACCATTTCCAGAGGTACGTGATGAATGAACTTCTGTTACTACTTTAACATATTTATTTCCAGATACTATATAAATAATTTTTGTTACTAATTTAAAATTAAAAACATACATCCAGGAGATAAATTAGTACTACTGGTACTCATTCTATGAAATTCAGGTCTAGCAGAAATAGAACTTATTCTTAAATCCTCAACTGACATTTTTTTGTAATAGTGATAATGCACAAAATATACTAAAAATAGACAAAAAGTAATTTTTATTAAAAAAAGAAAATAAAAACAAAATTATAAAAATATTTATATATTAAATAAAAAAGAAGTTATTTTATTATAAAATAAAAGATTTTTCATTTCAACCAACCTTTATAAATAACTAAAACATTATGATAAAAGATCTATACTATATAATGGTTGACATTTGTCAATGATGGAAGTAATTTATCTTAAAAGACATTAGTATTAAAAATCCAATACATCTATCTAACTGTTTAACAATAATAATATGTTAATGACTATATGAATGAATCTAATAAAATTACTTTTTAGAATGAAATATTATAATATAGAACGTTATTGAAAAATAATGATTAAAGAAACTATAAATGATAGGAAACAAAGAGGGTTATTGTAGTAATAATGTCATTTAAATTGAAATCCATCTACGGCAACTACATTTATATATACACCCCATCACGGTAAGATCAATTTATACTATTATTTTAATGTTAATATAATATAATATATTGTAATTGTGGTTAATAAAATATTTTTTAAGGAAAATATTTTGTCTTTGATTGATGAAGAAAGGAATAAGATGTTAAATAATGTAATTACAAATCATTTTTACTGAAAATTGTAATGAATTTTATTTATAAATATTGACATTTAAAAGTATTTTAATCACAAATAAATATTAAATGAGAGTATTAGACGTGTTAATTATATGAAATAAAAAGAAATCATATAAAGTAATTTATTAAAAAGATAATTATTTTATATAAAAATGATAGATGTAATATGGGAAAATTGAAAAAGTAAATTTAATGAATAAAAATAAAATGTTGTTTTGTAAAATTTAAAAAGATAATATATAACAACTTAACTACAGATAATTATAATATACTTTTTTATGATTACTAAATAAGAAGTTTATTATTCTCTAGTATTTAACGATGTTTCTACTATTATAAACTTGCAAAATAATTACGTGGACAATTGAATAAGTAGTCCTTTTATCTATTAATAGTAATTAATGTGTGAGAAATTAAATTTAACTGTTGAAACTATATAAATTGTGTAAGTTATCAACACTAATATAGAAATGATAAATAAATTGTTATATATATCATATATCGAATCAAATGAAGACATAAAAGAAATATTTTTAAAACTTGCTTTAAAACATTTTGATTTCTTAATATATATACATGAACATATTTAAAAGGAATTTTTCAATTTCACATTACAAATAAACATTCTTTATACTCATAAAATCAAGGTTTTTCCTAATTTTGTTTATTTTATAATTAACTAATTTAATGATTAGTCATTATTATAATTTATACAAATCAGAAAAAGGTCAATGATGTATATATATTAAAACAAAAAATTCTCAATTAATTCTTTAGTTTCGGTACATTAATATCTTAATTATATACTTTTAAAAATTTTTAAAATTTATTTTAATATTTCAAAGTGGGAAGAGAAAAATTAAATAGAGTATAGTCGTAATAATACATTCTTGTAAGTAAATCAAGTAAATAGTTATCATTAAAAATAAGATTAGTGAAATATATATTGTTTGTATTGTTCCAAGTTGAATGAAAAGTTCTTCCAACTTTAATTTCATTCTCTATAAATTTAATTGATTCTTTTGGTATTTTTTTTAACTTAAAGAATTCTACGAGATTTATCATAAATATATTTGTTCCACTCTCTGATGATGAATATTTGATAAAGAAAAACTTACTAAAATGGTTATAAAATTCACATCTCCTAAAAATATCATTTTAACACATAAAAATATTACTTTAACAAACCAATTTTGTGGGAAAAAATGTTGATCATCAAAATTATTTAATTTTTCACCATTAATACTTCTTTTATACATTCTATCATATAATACTTCAATAAAACATTTAATGTCCATCTTACAACCACCACAAATACTTGATTTTTTCATCCATTCTCTATTAAGAACGCATTTATCAACAAAACCAGATACAAATCTTTCTATTGGATCTCTTATAATTGCCAAATTACTCCATTCTTCATCAAAGCCGTTTTGAGTAAATTTTTTTTCCAACTCATTAAATGAAACGCCTTCATTTGAGGTTCCACAAAATCGCTGACTAAAAATTTCATCTTTAAAATGTCTTTTTGATAAAGTATATTTCGTTTCATTTTTTAAGAAACATATTATTGCTGTCATCATTGTTGAAAAATTTTTATCAATCGCACAATAATTAATTTTATACTTTGTTGTTACACGAAAACGTGGATAAAATGGTGAAAATGATGGTATACATACTTTTGATAATGATGAGCATTTATCTTTTTTAGAGTAAGTTTCGATTGAAATATTACAATTTACAGTTATATTGGATAATTGTGAAAAAGACAAATTTTTAAAAGTTATAGTGTAGTTTAAGATATTAAATATAATAAAATACACCAAAATAAAGAATAACAAAATTATATTAATTTTTATATAACTTTTCATAATATAAACAATACTAATAAATTCTGATAATATTTTACATATTCATTATCGGATTTTTGAATGATTAATGGTATTTACTATTAAAAATTAATAACATCAATCCTTTATGTTCTATTCAATATAGAGATTAATAATTTCATAAAGATTTATTCAAGCACATTTTTACCATTTATTTAGATTAAAACTTTTTCATTGATAAACTTTTAATGAATGTTTTGTAAATAATTGTTACAAAGTGTTTTCTAAATTTTTTCAAGTGTCATATGAAGAAATACAGCATATTTAAAATTTATAATGGCAAATATTACCTTCATACGGCAAATTTAGAATATCAGAAACATACAATTAGATATAAGTAAATATTTATAGTTTATTGAGAATTTAATGTAAGAAAATAAAATATATCAAGATAAGATTCATTTATAATTTTTATTTAGGAAATGTTTTTATAAAAAATGATAAAAATCTATGAAAATAAAATTTTCTGGAGACAATTCTTTCGAGAAAATCTTTATCTTCTCCTCCTAAATTGGATGAAATTTTTTATGGCAAGTGAAGATAAAGTTACATAATTTTTTTTTACAAAGTTGTTAATTTTTAATTTGGTTTTTTTAATAGTATCTTCTCTGGTTGCTACCATTACTTCCATTATATTGATGATAATGGAATGGTCCTGATCCAGGTGTACTATTAAGAGGATAATTTTGTGGATATGAAAAGTTAATTGTTCTCCAAGCATTCATTTGTACAGCTGCTGATATCATTGGATTCGAGGGTGTTGGAGGATTTGTTGATTGAGGATAGTTAAAACGATAACTTGTTGGTGGAAGTTCAGGCCTACGACTATTTTTAGTTTCGCTTTCAACAGATTGTTTTGATAATGTTTCAATATGCTTCCTTGTTGCTGATTGTTGAGATGATTTGCTGTTACGTTTCTTATTTGGTGGTGGTGTTTGTGGTTCTTCATAAATACTTTCTTCATTTTCAAATGAATCGTTAAAATTACCACCTATTCTTGATGATGTAACTCTTTTAGGCCTTCTATGCATTGTTGTTACAGATTTATCGTAATCTGGTGGAGGCATTATCATATGTCTAGTAGGAATAGGTGTTAGTACGTTGTTATTATAGTATTTTAAAGTACGGCCTTCTATTGCATTTGAAACAATATATATTCCATCTCCTGGTTGTTCAATTATACATGCTGGCGACATAGGTTCTTCACAAATTTGGCCAATCTTTACACAACATGTTGCAACAGTTTCTGTTAAAAAGATTATTGATGATGGAACAAATAATAAAATATTAAGTATAGAAATTAGGGATGATAAAATAATAATACAAAATATGTGATAAATTAACGGAATTTTTGAAGATAATAATGGAACAAATGTTAAACCAGTGATAACAGAAGCTAGAGCAACTGGCATAAGAGTACATTGAAAAGCATACTGAATTCTAGCTCCAGAAGTGATATGAGTTGATCCAGAATTGGTATAATTATAAACAAAATGAATAACGGAAATTGTATTGAAAAGTGTTCCCATTACAACTCCAGTACCAGTAATTATATTTAATGGAATAGATAAATGATATGAATATCCGACCAAACAAATTACAGCAATAAAATTGGATAAAAGACAAGTAAAAGCCATTGCAGGATTGTTGAAGAAAATAATTGTCATGACAAATACGATACTGCAAATAATGCAAAAGCATGTTAAAAGTGCTTCAGTTAATTGAAGATCATGTTGAAGTGAAAAGATAAAGGGTGCTTTTAGTGTAACAGGCAAGTTATATTTTCTTGCTAATTCTAAAATTCCTGATATCATTTTTGTTTGTTCACTTGATCCTTTACTACTCATTTCCAAATACATTCTACTTTTAATTATTTGTGTATTAAATTTATCAAAGACTATGTCACTTGAATATTTTTTATAAATATCTGATTGAAGAAAAACATATGAAACAACTGGAACAATTGTATCAGCATTTACATCGTATATTGTTGAATGTTGAAATCTTTCAAAGTCCATTAGCCAACTTACAGCCTTAGTAGCATATTGTTGGTCTAATGGCCATCTAAGAAGTGATAATATTTCTTCCTTTTTAACTCTGTCATAATAATCTAATGGAGCATTCAAAACAATCTCTAAATAATTATCAGATTTTTTGAATGATTTTCTATAGATATGCATGAATTTATAAGATGTAGTATTTGTATCAACAAAATGTTCTTCTTTCAAATCAATTGATGCTTGATAGAAACCCCAGGCTCCTATAATTATATATATGGTCATTGCAAAAACAACAAGGCTTCTAACATTAGCATTGGATAATATTCTACCGATAATTCTACTTTTTGATGACTTATAATCAGTTAATTTTTCATGAAGAACATTGAAAAAGTTTTCATCAAAATCAGGTAAAGTTTTCTCATTAAAATTGTCATCTCCATTTCTACAAAATTGATACCATTTGATACCTTCAGATTCTTTTTTGCCGCTTGTATACATACATAAAGTAAGGTAAAATAGAGCAAATACTAACATAATAGCAAATGAAGCACCAATAATAAAAAGTGAATATTGTAAATGTTGATTAACAGCAAATGTTCCAGCTCCACAAGTAGCTATAACAATAATAAGAAGAGATAAAATTACAACGGGTCCATCCCATGAAAGAATAAAAACTAATTTTTCAACTGGATGTAAGGCAGCCATGCAATACCTTGACCAAGAATCTAACATTGAATAGAAAAGTACCAAACCAATTTGAATTATTGGAAATGAAACAACAAAAGCAAGAGCATAATACTGTCCAACACCAGTAATTTGTACGAAAATACCAGCTCCAATAGAAATAATAAGGACAAAGGCAATTTGAATACCAAAAAATGGTCTTGACTGATAAGAATCTTGTCTAAATCCACTTAGGAAACAAAGAATAATTAAAGTTAAAGCACAATAAAATAATGTATAATGTGCATTCTCTAAACCTTCTAAAACTTCACTAACATATTTTCTAACACTCCAATAGTTTAATTCTAAACCATGTTTATTAATTTCGATTCTTTCTTTCTCCACAGCATCTCTAAAATTCTTTTCATACTCCTCAAAAATTTCCATTTTTTAAATTATCTTTCATTTTCAAATTTAATTGTAATGTTCGTGCTCTTGAAACAATTCCTTCTGAATCTTGTATAACATCTCCGAGAATATTTGCTACATATAATCTACTAATATTTAATCCAGAAATTTTCATATCTTCACCAGGAGAATTGAAAGGTTCTGTCATTATGGCTTCAGGATATCTTAATAATAATTCTTTATCTAATAACTTCTTTACTAAACCATTTTTTTCATCACAATCTTCTCTACAAACATCTTTCCATTTATATTTTGTATCTTTATTTGGAGTAAATCTTAATTTCTGCATATCATTTCTTACTTTTCCATATAAATCAATTATATCACCATTTAGTACAGTATCATATTGATCAATAGTTGATAACAAAATAGAAAACTCAGCTTGGGATGTTTTTTTTAGAGAATTAAACATTGGATTAGTACTGTTAAAATTTAAGTTATTTCCCAAAATATTTCCACCTATTCTGTAACTTTCAACCGTACTACCACTTTTTTCATTGTGATTCATAAAAGCTGGGAATGGTATTGTTAAAGATAAATTACTATAATATATTATTGGACCAATTATTGATAATGTAGAAAAGATTAATGGAAGAATTGTAAAAAGTAGTCTATGTTTAGGTACAGTTTTTCCAAGGAAAAATAAAATTCTTTTAACTCCAACTTCTAGCCATCTAAAAGTATTTATTTTTACAATAGGTGTATTGTTACGCCGATGATAATTATTATAAACATTTAATAATTCCTGGTTTTTTGCACTATTATTATATTTTTGTAGTGAATTATTGATATCTGTAGGTAATGGTGGTAAAGATATTTCTTTTGATTTTCTTATTAATGGACCAGAATTTATAGATAAATTTTTTTTGTCCTCTTCATCATCACTACAAAAAAGATCCTTCTTTTGATTTAGTGATGATCCTTGAGGTGATAATGATGTTTTTCTTTCACAATCACTATAAACTGTTTCTATTTTTAACTCTGAGTTTGGTTTAAAATTTTCTCCACTTTCTGATTCGAGGTTCATATTTTTCTCAATGGATTTATATTTAACGGAAGGTGGATTAGAATAATTTGAATTATGGGAAGAATCATCGTGATCTTTTGATGTATAACTTCTTAAAGTTATTGAATCATCTTTTTTCTGTCCTCTTGTTAGTGAAGCCGTATTTGAAGGGTAAATTGATGAAGTATTAGTAGAATTATTATTGTTAGCTGCTGCGATTTGTTGTTCCAACTTCCAAATAGAATTGGAAACAAAACGTTCAGCCATTATTACTAGTCTTAATTTATTTTTTAGTAATCCTAAAAAAGCAATTTAATGATGTTTTAAATAAAAATTAAAATTTTCAAAAATATAAATAAGATGTTATAAAATAACGTAAAAAATTTTTTCAATTGCATAATAAATTGTAATAAAAGAAAGAATAATGGCATCATGTAGTGATATTATAAGAAAAAAAGTATGTTATTAATAATAATATGAAACACCAAAGATGTCGGTATTTTGTCAAAAGGTGGGAAATAAATTCCATTTGATAATTTAGAACAATAAAATGATATTACATAATTGCTATTATCATCCCATATTTGATATAGAAAAAGTTAATAAAATTAAGTTACTTTATATGATATAAATCTACAATTATATATAATGTATATTGAAACAGTTTCAAATGATTTGTGATGTTAATAAATGATAAAGATATGTGGTATAAACTTAACTTATTACAAAAGATGTTTGTAATAAAGAAAATATTTGAAATCTAATAATATTGCGGTTAAGGTCATCTTTTTCCTTCAAAACGAATGTCAAAAGTTTTTGTATACTATTACTTCTCTTTCTTACTTGATATTTCTTTTACTTATAAATAGTAATAGTATGTTATTGCCATTATCACTAAGTGTATACTATATATATGTTCTTTGTCAGTTAGGTAAAACATTCAACTTTAAAGAAATGGCAGTCAAACTTATCTTTTAATTATACTGTAAGGAAATGTTATAAGTTTTAAGATTATAGAATAACATTACCTATCAAATCTACCTTAATTTGATGGCATGTATAAAGAATGAAAGAAGATGACTTTTATGTTTCAGAGGAACTTTTATAATATTACACATAAAATAAAGAAGGATATATAATAATAAGAAGTATCTAAAGAAATGCCATGATTAATAACAATAAAGTCTTTCTTCTTATCATTATATCAAAAAAGTTTTTTTTTGTATTAGAACTAGGAAATGTTTATAGGTGATAGTTAATAAATTGACATTGCTTATTCCAAGGTTATAAAAGTAATGCAATTGATACATAATATATATATCAGAATCTCAAAATTTCTAAGAATATAGTATAACAAACATTTGAAATTTTTCAAATAATATATATAGTTAAAAGATGGTTCTTATTATATGCACAATATATTTTAAAATAAATAGATATAAAAAATTTGGTTAACAGGTAATATATAAAATGTTTCTAAATGATAAAAATCAAAAAAGTTTATCCTAAATTATTGAAGGAAGTTCTAATTATTTATTTACAGTAATTAAAACAGTATCTGTATAAGTGATCAAAAAAATTGATAAGCTTATCTAAATTAATTAATTCTTAAAAAAATTGTTACAAGGTTATGCAATGACTTTAAATAGAATATATATCTACAATATCATTTTTAATTTAAAAAAAATGTTTCCTGTTAAAATTACTTTATATTTTTAAGTATATTTAATTCTATTTTTATAAATTTATGTGACCTTTTTTAGGTAAAATTATTTCTACCAGTCTTTTATTACAATTCATTTTTTACCATCCATGTTTTTTAAATGTTAAATTACCTTTTTTCAATTAAGAAAAAAATGAAAAATATTTGTATAGGTAAGATATTTTCTTTAATTTAAGAAATATAACTAATCAACAGTTGTTATAAAAATTTTATACATATTAAAATATTTAAATTACATTAAATGAGCAATTATAATATTTTCAAAGACCACTTCCGCTAATGCCCTTCTTTTTGGCAATCAAAACAATTATTATTATTGTGTTTCATGGAATATATCAACAAAAAAATGATGGATTGTGTGAGTTTTTAGGTAAAAACAATTGCTTTCGGTATAAAACCTTTGATCCTCGTATAATTCAATATGAACCTTCATATATTAGAAATCTCCTCATCAAGTGCCATTATTAACCACCTTATTGACCTCTGTTATCTTTTCTTAAAAGAGATTTAACTGCTAATCGAGTTATATTGTTTATTTATATGAAAAGTTCTACGATAACAAGAGATTTAACATATTAATGGAAGATATTTCTTTTATCCAATGCCGAATATATACATATATTTTTTTATTATCATTGAGAAGATTTAAGAGGCTTTTAGTGAATGATAAAAGTGTTTTTAAGGATAATAAAAGTGTGAAGTTATAAAAAACAAACATGAGCGGAAGCTTCTTTTCAATTAAAGTTAAATAGATTAAATTAATAGTGAAGGAGACTAATACATGAGTTGATTTTATTATGATTTAACTTAGAATATTCATATAATTACTTCGCTTTTATTAATAATAAATTTTATATTTTTACTCCTTTTTTATAAATAAAATAAAACGATACCATTTAAATTATATAATTATTATATCTCAAATTAGACATATGTTCAATGTAAAATAAATCACTCCACTGTCAATTACCATAATCATTTTAAAAATAAAATTCTAGTATGAAAACAAGAGTCCAGCTGAAAGTTTTTTTTACAATATCTATTATCAATGAAATAACTTTTTTTATATATATATATCAGGCCATAAAAAAGGTGACTGGTTAATTTAAGTTAAAACTACTATATATATGCTTCCTGCTGATTTTATATATCTATAACATGTATTACACCCTATAATAATTTGATAATTAGATTTTTGGTTTTTACAACTTTTTTATTACCTAAAAACGTATCTATGCAATTGATTGCATATACATATTAATTATTTTATTATATGGAAAGTTCTATTTTTTTAATTAAAAAGTGAGTAACTTTCTAACATGATAAGTTCTGGAGATATTTTAATAAATTATATACAAAGCAATAAAAACAAAAAGATATATTAAATAAAAATAAATGAAGCATGATTAAATTTATCATACATGAACTCTTTATACTTTCCGATATTTCATCTTTATTTATCCTTAATAAGTAAGTATACTTTTTATACTAAATGTGAATATATATATAAAGCAATCAAAATTGAACTGTATTTTAATCCTCACTAAATGATAATAGTGATGACAGAAGGCCTTATGCCACAATATAATAGTTTAAAAGAAAGATGAATAAGTTTTTGAAAATTGAGATTTTAAACTAATGTTAATTAGGAAACATTATTTTTTTTATTAGTTCTTTTTCACAAAATATTTTTGTTAAATTAAATTAACAAATCTTATTAAACTTGCATTATATTGAAATAATATCTTTTTAATATAAATCTTTGTTTATTTATAATAATTATTTGATCAGGATCAACTTACTATTGTTATGTATATTTGCATATAACTTGTTGAGTAATCCACTAATCTCATAAAATAAATCATTGATAAATAAGCGTACTTATTATCATCTGTCACTATAAGGAAGAAGATATGTATGATGAAATTTTTAACTCATTAAACATTAACAATATAATAAATAAACACATTAAGGTAAATCAATTGTTATATATAATTAAATTATACAAAATTAACTATAAAATGTATTCTCTCACATTATAATCATCAATAAATACTTCTGTTAGTGTGGTAATTATTAAATTTAATAAATTATTATAAATCTTTTTTATAACATTTTAACAAAGTAAATTAAGAAAAAATAAAGAAAACAATTGGTTAAGAAAAAGAAAACAATAGGATCAGGAACTTTTTTAATCCACCATAATTAAGAAACTACATTATACTATTATCTTTTACAAAATGATTTCTATAATTATTCTTCATAGAAAGTTATCATAAGGACAATTAAACTATTATCCACACTTTTTTTATAAAAATCTATCATTATCTTATTCTTGAACTCTTTATCTCAATAAAATTTTGTTAAACTAATAACTGAACATACTAATTATTTATGAAGTGGTAAATTAAGTTTACTAAGTGATTTGATATAATAGTTTATAAAGCAATCACTTTAACAGTCCAAGAATGATAATCACTTTTTACATTATGTTAAATTACTTCTATCTTAGTAAAGTATATAATGTTTAAGGTACTTGAAAAGTTTAAGTTTAGGTTAATAATTATTGAGAGTATTTAAAAGGTAAAGTGTGATTGATTATACAAAAACTTTTAAAATTATTTTAATTACATAAATAGTAGAGTACTGTAAATAAAGGTTTGATAATTGATAGTATAAGAAATTTTTATTCTTGATATTATTGCATAGTTTTTTTTAAATCAATTGCTGGATGATATTTTAAAACTTAATAATCATTCAATGCTATTTATTTAATTTTATAATAAAAGCGCTTTTTCACTCTCCTTTTGACATCTGCTTAAAAATATAAAGAATTAATTAACCTTACTAATTATGCAATATTGTTGTTTGAAATATATTTTACATACAGTTAGATAGTGTCAAAATAATGTGTTATTTTGGTGGTGCCTTTAATAAATTTGTAACTTATTAACATATTTTGTATTTAATATTTCCGCTAAGCGGTATTGTTTCTTTCATAATAGCTAATAGGTGATGTGATTTGGGAGTATCATGCAGAGAGAAAGAGATAAATAGATGCAATATTTTTTGATTATTCTTTTTGGGTCTTCAAATACAAAAATGATTGATAGAAGTAGGAAAACCTAATGTTAAAGGATTTAGTGTAAAAGATGAAAGAGTTACAAAACTATAATATGGTTTAATCTTATTAGAAAGGTCTAAAAAAACAGTATGTGCTTGATTGGCTTAAGAAGAAAATAAAAGGTTTTATTTTTTGATGAACCATTATATACCGACAAAATAATATAGCGGAAGTGAAGAATAAAATTATAGACTTCTTATGATAATCTAATCAACTACTAAATAAGGTAAATTCTTTTTCCAATTATTGCTATTATAGCAATTAATATTAACATATCTATCACCACTAATTGTTAACACAATAAAATAAAATTATACAAATAACAGTTGACAATTAAATATAACTTGATAGATAGTGTAAGAGTTTTTCAATAAAAATAAATGAAATTGTCAAAATGTTATATAGTTAAAATTGAAAAATCTTTATTTATCAAAAAAATATTCTAAATTAAGTAAATTTTTGAAAATAATCAAAAACCATATGTTAACTTTCCAAATTAATGACAAAAAATATTATCTATTGTTTAAGAATATGTTTTGGTGATATAAATATAAAAATATTTTTTTCCACTTTTTTTTTCATTAAAATTATTATTTATTTTTAAGGTCAGTATCCTTATTACCATGTCCTTATGGACAGGCGTGTCAATCACAACTTCTACCAATCTTTATATATGCCATTCAATTTTATAGGACCATATATAAAAGAAGCAGAAGGTGGAGTTTAAAAAGAATGAGGTACTATATAAAATGAGTTTGATTTGAAACCGTATGTCACTTTTTATCATCCTATTTGCCTTCCATATACAATTTCAATACACCAAATTTTTTAATACATTATTTATTAGAACTTTTATATTTATTAAAAATATTATTTAAAATGGATACAACAAAAAAACAAACAAATAGCACGTCGTATGAAAGCTAATAATCGTGAAAGAAATCGTATGCATGGTTTAAATCGAGCTATGGATAATTTAAGACAGTGCGTCCCATTAACTACACATCATCAAAAACTATCAAAAATTGAAACTTTACGTCTTGCTAGGTATGTTTAACTAATTATATTTAAAAAAAGGAAACTTAAGTGTTAATAAATTGCACAACCATTTCTTTTATAACTACGTTTATTAATGCTAATTATAACACATTCTAAGAATGTTGTTACATCAATAAATACTAAAAAAGATAATTATAATATTTCTAATAACATCTAATTATAGAAACTATATAACAGCATTGAAGAAGATTCTTAATGATGGTCAAGTATTAAGTAACTTAGAATATGCTACAATTTTGTGTCAAGGAATGTCACAAACTACTACTAATCTTATAGCAACATTAACTGGAGTTCAACCAAGATTATTAATGCTAGCACAGAAACAAAATTCATATATTACCAATCATTCTACATCTCCAACGCCATCAAATATATCAAGAGATTGTAATTCCAGTACTCCAGACAGTTATGATTCAATAAATTCAACTAATTCTTCTATTCTTACAATAAACTCATGGAGAGATGATCACGGATTAAGAGAACAAGAATTTTCTCCAAACTCTAAACCTTCAACAATGAATACCCTATATCCACCTTCATCAACAAACGTTCTTCAAACATCTTATACTAATACTACATCACAAGTTTATGGATATCAAAATTTTACAAATTATGAAAATGGATATGCAAATATTCCATACTATCATAGTCAAAGATATTCACCATATTAAGTTTTTTTATTTTATATTAAAAAATTAAAAGTGGATCTCTTAATCTCTTTACTAATATAGTCATGCTTTTTATTAGTTATGTAAATTTACTTATGGTGACAAATAAATTATCTTATTCTATAAATACTTTATTTATAATTTTTAGAAGGACTATCTATTTTAAGAAATTTTTTAATAATACAATATACTGAAACACTTCATCTCGCATATCTTAGGTCATGATTTTTCAAGATCATTTGTAAACGAAATTATAGTATATAAGGAAAATAAATTTTAGTAAATAATCATCATTTTTATTGGTAATAATTTTATACATTTATCTAATATGACTTCTTTCATGAAAACAATATTAATTTACTACATCACAATAACTATTTTAATAATTTTTATTAATGGGAAAGATATAACTATAGCTATGAGAGAAAATATCACAACACCCTGCCCAAATATGAATAGTGATGTTGTAGATCCTGATTCAATTAAATTTAAATTCAAACCAATTGCAGCTAATAGTAAAGAAAATGGAGATTCAGTTACAGTTATTTCACAAGATGGTAGACAATCTAGACTACAATTTCCAGGTTGTTATAAAGTAGATTTAACTTTTAAAGTCAAAAAACCATTAAAAAATCCATATATTGAGGCATTCTTTCAAATGGGTACTAATTTACCATGCCAAACATTTGAACAAAAAACAAATAGAGTATTTAATCAAGTAAATAATATTTGTACTAATATAACATATCATAATTGGTGCCCTCAATCATTAAATACAGAATTAAGAGGAATGATTCAGGGAAAAAGTACATGCAAATTCTGCAATATTTGTGGTACATTAATTGATGAAGAAGATAAAATAAAGAAATATATAACAAATTTCGATAAGAACAGTGAATGTGATACTTCAAAAGACATACAAAAGTTAAGTTTTAAAATGTGTACACCATCACAAAAAGAACTTAGAAGTTCTTCTACGGATGTTGAATCTAAAATGTCAGAATATTGGAATTATCTGAAACAAGGAGTTTTAACTGCCGTAATACATGTAGTTGATCGTGGTTCAATAAATGGAAATAAAATGAAACAATGTCAAAGAATGTGTTCTACTAGTGAAAATGGCAATTCTGTTTCCGAAGGGTACTCTACCAAAATGTTCAAAACTTTAACAAAACTTTGCACTCCAAAAGATCGATATGTAGCATGTGCCTACCATACAATGAAATTTGATGTCTTTGGTGAATTTTAACGAATACATTATATATTTTATTTGGAAATTTTGTAATAAAATTTAACGATATATAAATATATCTAGTTTTAAAAGAAGTTATCAAATGTTTTACGTAATTTGATTATTCATAAATATTTCATTTTTAAATGGTAAAAGGAATTTTTTCATGATTATTTTATTAATCTTCTTAAATGCTAAAACATTAAATCATATAATTTTATAGAGATATTAGTAACATTCTTTTATAAATAATATTTTCAAATACTTATAATATAAAATTAGCGTTTATTTTCTAAGTATATATTTCTTCTAATTTTTATTTTAAAAATAAATGATGGAATTATAATAATATCTACAATAAAAATTATAATATAATTAAAATCTGAAACATTTTAGTAGAAGAAAATCTAAAGTATATAATGTATTATTAATTTATTTTCACAGGAGAAGAGAGATTAAATTCTTCAGATAAGAAAAAATATGTAGTGAATTATGGAATAAAATATCTATTGTATATTATAAAATGTAGTAAAAATCAGGTAAAAAAGAAAATGGTGCTAAGATTGTTATCAAATTATCTACTTTTTTTGCTTTTTATTACTAGATTGTATTTAAATACAAAAATATTAAAAATGATTTCTATGTTTTTTATAATAATTTTAAGATGCCCATTAATATTTTTCTTCATATTTTGTATAAATTAACTCATACTTTTATTATAATAGATATAATGTAAATCTGTTGATGTATTGATAGAAATGAAATACAAATTTAATTTAGATACATTTTATTTTATCAAAAAATATCTAACATCATTAAATATTTTAACATAGAATTACATAATATTCCTGGAAATGAAAATAATTTCCATTAAAAACTTTTTCTCTTATCATCTAAAATACTTTGATTTAATTTATTACGACGCGATAATATATGTATTTTCTTTTTATCGTTTTTTATATATCTATGGTGTTTTATAAGCATATGTCTAATTCTTTTAACATCTATCAAACTTCAAATAATTTATTTTGTCTACTAAAATTTTCGTTAATACTTTGTAATAACAA
This sequence comes from Strongyloides venezuelensis, assembly GCA_963280985.1. Lineage (NCBI taxonomy): Eukaryota > Metazoa > Nematoda > Chromadorea > Rhabditida > Strongyloididae > Strongyloides > Strongyloides venezuelensis. The sequence goes on along the minus strand of CAUJLX010000002.1, from coordinate 13,701,650 downwards.
ATATAAGTTCTTTTTATAATCATATTTATTGTAAATAATCTTTTCATAAGATATCTTTTTTTTATGATTAATATTAAGCTATATAACCTAAATTATATATTTATTTGTACTATTATTTTTGATTTCCAACTTAAAATATTCTTTTGACCTAACAATCTTTTATTACTTTAAGTAAAATACTATTTTATCAATCAGAAATGACTAATGTAAAGTCATAATATTGAGGGGGAAATGTATGTACGTCCATTATTGATAAATAGATATATTACACTTACTTTATCAAAAAAAATTTATTCTTTTTGCAGATTCCGATTTAAAATTTATTTGTTTGGTGTTAGAATTATCTTACTCATCATACATGACCAAAGGACTTTTTTAAATGATGAAAATACTTTTAATCATTACCTATATATGTGTTATCACATTTGGATTGGGAACATGGCTAAGTATAAATTCTTTGTATACACAATTACCACTTTTAGTTGATATTGTATGTTTTATAATTATAAAGTTTAATTTTAGCTTCAATATTTGTATATTTTAGCTTCCTGAATCATGGAATTTTGCAACTTATATGGTTTGTGTTCTCCAAGGTGTCTGTTTAATATCAATTATTTATGCTTATTTTGCATCAAAATCTTCTGTAAGTCGCATTAAATATATTTAATAAATATTATTGTTTTAGAAATTAAAAAAAGGAAATATTCCAGCAACAATAATATTAATACTTCTCAATGCAGGAGCATTATTAATGGCTGCCTTTGTGTACCCAGAAACTATAATTATTGGTGGAGAAGAACATTCATTTTATTTATTAATATCAATAGCTTTAATGTCAATACCATGTACATTATCAGATGTCATATACTTACCTTTTATAAGTAGATTTAGAAATAATAATCTTGTGATAGCGTTTTTCCTTGGTATGGGATTAAGTGCTTTTGTACCATCACTAACAACTTTTATCCAAGGAACAAATGTTAGTAAAAATGTAACGGGAATGATTGTTTCTCCAGATGGAAATTTAAAAAATATAACAAAAATAGTAACAGAAGAACCATTATTTGGTGTACAACAATTTTTAATAGGAATTTCGATACTTTCTCTTCTTCCATTACTTGCTTTTGTTGTTTTATTAAAAGTTCACCAAAAGGAAGAAGAATTAAAAGAAAAATCTCCAGATTGGCCACATCCAGGAATAACTTCAAGATATGTAGATAATTCTCTTTCAAGAGGAATTTTTCTTTGCTATCTAATTTTAGTGGCTTTAATTGGTGCATTGCAAAATTCAATTATACCATCTATTATTCCCTATTCAACATCGAGATTTGGAACTAATATTTATCATATAGCAAATACTTTATTTGTTATGGTTAATCCTTTCTTCTGCTTTTTACCATTTATCATTAAAATTCAGAAATTTATATATCATTTCATTATATTCATGACTACTATTTCAGCATTTATAGTACTATTTATTTATGCTTACATTCCGAAACTTCAGAAGCCAGATGATTGGTTTTCATGTACAGTTTTATACACAGCAATTGGGATATTATCGGGATTTTTATCATGGCAACGTGCTGGAATTGGTGAACTTCTTAGGAAATCATCTGAAAAGAGTGGATTATTCTGGTGTGGTACATTTATTCAAATAGGCTCCTGTACAGGGGCTATAACCATGGTAATATTAACAAATGTCTTTCATATATTTGAAAAAAATAGTTAACCAATCACTACTATCAAAGAAATGTCTCTACTTCTACTAAAATAATTCAATACAAGTACATAAACTATATTTGTATAAAATAATAAAAAAATTCTTTCCAAAACTCATTAGCTTAAAATAAAAAAAATATATATATTCCTCTTTATACTTTTAAATAATGTGACTTCCATTCTCAAGAGTCTTAATATATTAGTTAGATCTACAATAATTGTACAACATCCAACGTAGATATTTATTCAAGAGAGATATTTTAAAAAAATTGTTAAATATTATATAAGATAAAATTATATATACATAAAAAATCTATAGAAAAACTCTTTAAAATAACATTCCCTTAGAAATCCCCTCCAAATATTGAAGATTTAGTAGTTAGTAAATTAAGGCAATAATTTATGTCCTCTACAGTTGGTGATGGACACCTAGGAAGAGGAGTGCAAGCATTCTCTTTACGAAAACATCTTTTAGAATTAGAACAAGTATACATATTATAAGGATGTACTGAACATTCTTCACAACCACACCCTAACTCATCACTTTCATCGGGACAATGAGAGATTCCATCACATCGTGCAATGCTTGGATAACATGTAGACGTTGAAGGGCAATAAACTGCATCTGGGTTGGAACATTCTTTACAGTTAGTTTCATCATCACCAAGAGGACAATCTTTAACACCATCACAGAGAAGGTTTTTATCAATGCATCTCTTAAAATTACTGCTTGAATCATTTTGACATTGATATTGTGTCTCTTCATCGCACATACAGTCATCTTCATCAGAACCATCAACACAATCTGGGACGCCATTACAGCGGTTACTTCTTGAGATACAAGCACCATTCTTACAAGTAAATGCAAGTTCCATATCACAACCATTATCACATACTCCATCACATTGTCTTAAAAGGCCACTACAAGCGTAATTCCTAATGTAGTTCTTTCCATCGTTACACTTGATAAAGTCATCTGCCACCAAAGCTTGAATTAATCGACTTTTAGAGGTAGAACTTTTAACATCGAGCGAACAAGTACCTGGACATCCTTCCTCATCTTCTCCATAAGGACAATCAATATTACCGTCACACAAACGATCCCTTGTTGTACAGAAGCCAGATTTCTTACACATAACCCTATTGTTTCCTGAACATTTATTACAACTGCAGTTCTCTTCATCAAATCTGTCTGGACATTGAGCAGTTCCGTCACAAATATTCCACGAAGGTATGCATTTTTTCGTAGCTGGACAGAGAACAGCGCCGTTGTTACAAGATGAACACTCTTTTTCATCTTCTCCGCCAGGACAGTGAGAATCACCATCACATTGGTATTCTTTTTTTATGCATGAATTATTTGATCCACAATAGAACTCATCATCGCTACAATTTTTTCTATTACAAAAGATATTCTCATCACTTCCATCGTCACAATGTTCAATTTCATCGCAGATTTTATTTCCCCTTAAGCATATCATGATAGCTGGATTAGCTTTAGAAGGACAAGAGAATCCTGAATGGCATCCGTGGCAGTTCTCTTCATCACTTCCATCTGTGCAGTCAACAATTCCATCACATCGTTGCATTATTCCGACATACTCATCTGGATCATTATTACAGTTAAATCCATACTCAGGGCAGATACCAATAGCTGGAGGAATAAAACCTCCGTTGAAATCCATTGATCTTGTAGACATATTTCCGTAATGCGAGGCTTCTGCTTTACTTGAAAAGTCAGTCTGTGTCAATATAATAATAGCAAAAGGTATACATGATATGAGGAGTAACAACCCGAGAATTGAAAGAACTATACTCAACAAAGAGTACCTTCCTGCAGTTTCAATAATCGAATCCCAAATACTTCCAAGACAAAACAAGCACGAGTTAACATCCTTTTGACGAGAAGATTCCTCACTATAGGGACGAGAGATATTGCCCCTGGACCGTGGTGTAGTTCCATTACTTCTACTCGCGCTATTTACGTGGTATGTTGGTAATGGAAGAGTTGTATCAACTTTCGATGACACTGGTTGTTCATCATTTAATGTGGATTCTCCTGATACATAAGCTACTGCATATTCTCCGTTCGAAGACATAATTTAACGTTAGTACAATTCTATGAAAAAAAAACAATGCTATTAATTTTACAGCAAAAAAAAAATAAACTCACAGTTAATTTTTTGGTTAATGTTAGTCAAGGATAAAACGATGACACAGAATAAAAGAAAGTGCACCACAACAAAAAATTAAAAATAATGACAAGGTAGTGAGATTTCCCCATTATATACCTTTTTTTAAACCAAGCGTATAATTCCTCAAACAGTCAAAGATATTTATCAGAAATGGACAGAAAGAGTATTGATATATATTTTATGCGTAGTAATCTCATTTAATAAAATAGTACTGTATTAAAGTTATTATTTAAACAACGTCAGAAGTAGTAACTAAAAAAATAAGACATATACAATAATTAATATTTACAAATTACAAAAAAAGCGCCTAGAATCTTCTGCTTCTTTTCATTTCATTTGCCAAGAAACCTTGCGGAATAGTTGACTTTCTTTTTCTAGCGTGTGAATTAGCAACTGCGGCAACATCAAGTAGTCCCATCAATTTCCTTGAGCTACTTGGATAGCCTAACTTTACAACTTCATTTAAATCGTTTGGAGCTCCATGTACATTGTAGTAGTCGTCAATACCAAGTTCCACAGCTGTTGAGGCACGGAATCTGCTTTCAATATTCAGCATTGGTAAACCTTCATTTTCAAATTGTTGTGACAATGTTTGTAAACTAGCCTCAGAAGAAAGAAGGAGACTTTTGAGTTCATGGAGTTGAGTAATTTCATTGCGGAACTGATTGTATTCATTAACCAAATCTTCATGTGAATCAACCACATATGGAAGCTTAAGGTGTAGAAATATCTTGTCAATGTTGGCTGTTTTTTTCGTTCCGATACTAGATGGTAATTTTTGTTCTGCTGATCTGGCATGGACCCCAACACCTTTAAATTCAGGCCATCGAATTGAAGGGAAATCAAATGAAATCGGAGGTATCTGTGGCAGTACTTTAGGTGTCGTCACAATAGTTCTACTAGTAGTTGCTATTGAATTCTTAGTTTGAATCTTCTTCTTTGGTATTATAGCCAATGGCGATAAAGCCGCAGAATTAATGGCCGGAGAATTAGGATTACTTTCATTACTTCTTATCAATTTCTGTAAATCTTGAGCTCTCCTTTCTCTTTCTCGTTTTCGAGCTTCAATTTTCTTCAATTCCATTAATAGCTCTTCTTCCTCTTCAATTTGTTCCTTTGTACGATTCATCAGCAATGCTAACTGTTTTTTTCTCTTTTTTTCATGCTCATCATCATATCTGATTGGAGGTACATTGAGATCTCTAGCAGAATTTAACCAATTTAGTATATTGTAATATCTTGCCTTCATATCCACTAAGCTTTTTGTTTTCTTATTACCATCCCCAGTTTTGAATATTTCCCACCTATCATGGATCACGTACCACTTGAGGTCAAATTTCCTGCACAAATCAAATAGATGATCTGTCTCTTGGCGTGTCCACTTTTGTTCTTGAAGATACTTTATATATTCACTATCCGTATATGTAGGAATGTTCACATGTTTATCTAACTTTGCAAATACATATGGCTCATTCTTTTTGAATTGAGATTCTTTGATCCAGTGTTTGAGTGCAAGTCCATCAATCCGGGCAGGATTTGTAAACTCTTTAAAAACCCACTTTTGACAACGTTGCTTTGAGAATGTTATCCTTTTGTTTACACCGTAATCATTACCGTGAATCTTATAAGAAGTAATACCAATCCCCTCCTCCAAACGTATTCCCAATTGTTCAACTTCTCTATTGTATTTAGTACGTTTTTTTGGAATGCTATCAAGGTGTATTGTTTTCTGAAACGATTTTAAAATAAAAAAAAGAAATTAAAAAAAATACCTTCAAAGATTCAACAGGCGTTATCTGGGAAGTAGACCAACAATCAGTTTGAGCAACTGCCATTTCGGATATAAGTTTGTGGCAGTTTTCTTAAATAAAAAAACACAAATAAACAAACATTTATCTCTTGGTAAAAAATCCACTTTTTTCCGTTCAAGATCGGATCATGATTTATAACAGGCGACAAGCTACTTCGCTAAAAATTATTTGTAGATTTAGACAGGCGTGTAAATGCTATTTTGCTTTTTTTTTTTTCGTGGCGAGATCATTGAAAATTTTAGTAGAAAATATGTATATATAGCAGGAGGGAGGTTAATTCATTAAAAGTTATTTTAGTTTTTTTTTTCTTGATAACACCATTACAAAAACTTCAGCAAAGAAAGGAATTGTTTAGAAAAAGGGCTCTCTTTATCAAATTTCTTTTTAGCTTTTTCTTCAGAGATGAGATAATGTTTTATTAATAGGTATACATGAATAAATACATTTAAATGTATTTTGTAGCATTTGGCATAGAAGAATTTCATTTGCTACAATTGTATAGAAAATTTAGTCATATAAAACTTTTTATAAAGAAAATTCTGAAATCAAGATGTAAGAGTAGTTATTTGAAAAATTGAATGGTATTTGATAAATACAGATATTAAGCTGGTTTAGAATTAATTAATTCATTTAATATTAATATTCCATAATGTTATAGTTGATTATTAAATGTACTACGTATATTTAGAACTATAGTATTTGTTTTACAAATTTTCTTTATATAATTTTATAATACAATTGAAAATAAAGTAAATTATTTTACAATTCTATAAATTTTGAATTTTATTATTTAATTTATAAAAGCTAGTCTTAAATTATAGCATAGAAAAATTATGTATTTTACAAAATAATAACATAATTTGTTTATTTGATTATAACTGATACCATTTTTTATGCTTAGTAAATATGCATTTTCCATAGAATAGAGAAATTTCATTTTCTAAAATAACAAATCGTATTTTTCTCAAAAATTGTCTTATTAGTTTTGAATGAAACCAGGTATTTTTTCGAATTAATTAATAAATATTTATTATATGTCATGTTTCATAAATATACTTCCCTACCAGAATTTTATGATGGTCTCGCCACAAAAAAGTAGCAAAATAGCTTTTGGTGAAGTAGCGTCTCCTCTTGTAACAAGTGGCCCGTCAATTCACCACTGTCTATTTTGCATTTTTCGACATTGAAGAATTATGTATTAACAATAAGTATTTTGTATTGTAATGTGTCTTAACTGTATTAATTTCATAGTTATGACACATTTTCTTATCTTTTTAACAGATATTAAACTTTTTATTATATATGAACTATGAAATGACATGAAATTGTAAAAACGATGCAAACTTTCATATATGGCAATTTTTTTCTGGTGCACATATATTTTAATATATTATGAATATATTATAAAAAGTAAATAATAATCAGTTGATCGTTAATAAAAGATAATTTTAAGTAAATATATAAATAATAAACAAGAATAGCGAGTAATACTAGAAAAATTCTCTAGATTTTTTATCTTGATAGTATAATTATTAATAAATTAAAAAAACTTAATGGTTTAGTATACAAAAAATGTTTAAAAATAAGCATTATGTTAAAATTACTCCAACTTTTATCAACTTTTTAATAGTTTACAAAAATACAATCATGCTTTAGATAATTAATTTACATTTAACTTGTAAAAATGAATTTTAAATTATTAGTTTTGAACAATACCTATAATTTAGAGACTTTTATATTATAAAATCTTTTTACTAGTTAGTAAGGTGCAATAAAATTAATTTTTTAAAAACGTTACTCCACATCAAAATTGTGTGGTAAAATGTCAATATTTTTTAAATGTAAATAACTTTAAAATAAACAACTATTATGAAAAACAAATACAATTTTCATGATCAGCATGAAATTTGGAGTCAAGTGATACCAAAAATGTTGATAAAATAGTAGGAAATTTAAAAAACACTTTTTTTACTGTAGTAAATGATGAACGTTTTTGTCTTAGGAAAGAATAAACGCGGATATAAATACCACAAAAGAGTGATGACTTGCCAGTTGACTTTACTAACTTGGCGGAATAGCCCAATTTCAGATTGGGGTAAGTACTAATTAACTTAATTATTTTTACATTACTATTATAGTTTCCCTTTGTGATTTAAAATAAAGTTTTATTGTACCTATTCTCTTTATACAGATGTATGTACCAACAATATTTTTTGCTCTGTTAATTATATAATTGATATTTTTATTAATTGACTATCAATCATCAAAAGCTAACTAATTAAGATAGAGTAAATTCTTGGCTACAAAATGAGATGTTAATCGTTTCAGTAGCTCAAGAACGGACTTCAATAAAAATTATCAAAGTTTGACTACTAAACTTTGAATTTTACTTTAGAAATTTTATTATTTATGCTTAATTAGTTTTTTTTAAGACTTCTCTTTGTAATGTTTATCTATGATTATTTAAAAAAAGTACTTTTCATTTAGTTGTACCACATTTATAATATGCATAAAATTATCTACAACGGGGTTATTTATACATATACTTATTAAATTATGTAAATTTTTATTAGCTTTTAAAAATTTCTAAATTTAAAAAAAAAATCAGATTTTCACGTTATACTCGTGAAAATCCTTAATATCTGCCAAAATCTGTTTAAAGGCATTCTCTTCATTCCTCTTTAGCCAGGAGAATTTAACATGTAACTTTCTAACATACTTCTTCTAGTCCCGTATTTCCTCCTTTTTCTTTCCTTAACGCTCCTCCAGACTCTTTCAATGTTTTGGGTACGAGCGCGTGTTTCTGGATCAACGAAGTTGAATTTGTGATTCATTGTCAAATCTTCATACCCATTTTTCTTTACCCGACTATACGCCTTCCACATATCTGACATTGTCAGAGAATCTTTATGTACCATTCTTCTTAATACTTCCATTAACGTTTTGGAGCTTCTATCAGGAACTAGTTTCCACGAAGATCTCCTCAGTTTCTCTGCAAATTCCTCCAAAACACCACTGCTACTCCATCACTCTGCTACAGTGATTCTTCCTTCTAACAAACAGCGTCTCATGTATCTCCACTGTTTGTCCTTCTCCACCTATCTTAGTTTGGTTAGATGCCTCCTTAAGAAAGCAGGCCTCCCTAAGATAGTTGTTCCAATCAACAGTAGCGTTGTGGTTCATATGAAGATCCTCCTTACAGAAGTCAATTCACGAGTCCAACAATAAATGATCAGGATTGCTGTTCTAAATGGTATTCTGGAACCTTCAAACCATGTTTCGTTTCTTATTCCACAATCCTTTATGCAATCTCTAACATAGCAACGCCAGCGAGGTGTACTCCCCATTACCAGCTTTATTTCGTGTCCATTTATATATTCTTTTGTTTTTGGTAGAAGCTCATATTTTTGGAGAAGTTTGATGGACATTTCTTCATCACGGACAAGTTCATAAAGTTGAAAAAGGGCCATTTTAGACAGCAGAATATTTTTTGCAAATAAAAACCGATTGATTTGTTAATTAATAATGATTTACATCAAATATTTTTTTATCCATTTTATACTTTTGATTTTTATATGTGAAAAAAGTTAATATTTTATCATTTTTTACAATCATTTTATCATTAAAAAAATTTCTTAATTTATAATCAAAAATTTATTTCCTTATGGTCATTTTTAATCATGTCATAAATGTGGTACAACTAACGGAAAGGTACCAAAAAAACCCTCAAACAATTGTTTTATTATAAGACATGCTTAAATAAAGCACTAGATTAATAGTTTATACTTCATTTGGGAAGTTGTCACTTGTAACACTTTGATACTAAGGCAACTTTTGTTTACCTCCTTTTATGGGTGTTTACACTCAAATTTTTAAAAATATTAGTTGAAAAACGGAATCAGCAAAAAAATTCTATATGTATACAAAATTTTATATGATTTGAGGGATTTCTGAATTTTGGTCAATTTTTATTGCACCTTACTATTCATAGTACACAGATAATTTACTAGAATTTGAAAAATTGATGTCTAAGCTAAATAAAGTGGATTTCTTAATTACTATCATTCATAAACAATATCATATAAGAATATTTGCTTGTTATTAATAATCATAATGTACTAGTGTAATTTTTACTGTTATCATTAATGTAAACTTAAAATAAAGTATATAAATATTTTTTAACATTGTAATTTGCGTAACTTCATTAAAATATTAATTAATTATACTTCGATTTTTAATATATCTAGTAATATCAGTATTACTATGTAAAGCAATTTTTAATTGCATTTATCTTTTGCATCTCTATTTTGCATTTTTATGCACTTCTATATTATACCTTATTTGTATTATTGTTTATTAAACTAAACTTTTATTTTACATTTTTATACATTGTACGATGTCTGTTTTGCATTTTTTTGTACTTCCTTATATTGCTTCATAATCAGTATTATTTTTTTAACCATAATTATATTTTGCCTTTTTAATACAACTGTACGATGTCTATTTTGCATTTTTATACATTATTATATATAATACTAAGTAACTTTATTCCAAAATACTATATATCATAGTGTTAAACAAATGTTAAAAACTGCAAAATAGCCGTTACAACTTGTTGTCATGAGCCATACGAACCAGTGGTGAAACGACGTGTCGCCTTATAACAATTTATCAGGTGACTATTTAATATTGTCCCATTGAAACATTATATACATGTATTTTCGTGTAGAATTTAATATATATAAAATCAATCATAGTAGGACAACATATTAATACCGTCATACAATGTTTTGCATATTTAAAAATATGTATTTAAAAATAGTTTTTGTAACGTTATCTCAGAAATTCCTAGGTGTAAAATATAATTTCGTATGTAGCGTATTCACAAAAAACTAAAACTAATAAATGTATATCAACGAGGCCCTAACGTTACACCCAGTATGTATAATACGATGTAAATATAAATGAAATCATATGTTAAAAATATTTTTATTTCATTTATTTGTTGTATTATTTCAAAGTTGGGTTAGTTGATTTTTTTAATATAATTAATTAAAGGAAAATTTACTTTTTACTTCCGATTATACATTTATTTTTGTAATATTGCTTATAATTTGGTTTTGTGTGTGAATTATTTAATTCATAATTCGTGTATTAAGAAATTATTGATGATTTTTTTAGTAATTGTTTTCATCTATGGTTCCATCTCTTAGAACTATGGCAGAGTTTTTTCTAAATATGTTTGATAATAAAGAATATAATTCGGATGTTGAAATTGGAAATGATATAATAAATACTTTACCACCTGAAATTATTTTTAAAATATTTAATCATTTATCAGCAAAGTACGTGGTTAAACAATGCTCTATTGTATGTTAAAAATTTATATTATGTAAAATATTTTTAGGTTTGTAAAAATTGGAATACAATAATTCAAAAGCCTCAATATTGGATTAATCGTTCTCTTAACGAAGAATGTCGTGAAGTTCTACCACCTGCGGAAATGGTCAATGATCCAATATATGAATGGAACTTTGCCAAATTATTTATTCTTCGTCCATTTAATAGAAATTTAATATCAAATCCCTCTGGAGAGTTTGGATTAGAAGGATGGGATTCTCAAAGAAGAGAAGAAAGATTTCAGGTGGAAAGGCCTGGTGGATCTTTGGAGTCAGTCTTTCCAACTTTAGGAACATGTTTTGTATCTTCCTTTTATGAATGTAGAAAATATTGTAATATTGACCTTAGGGATTATGGTTTGAGTATAAGGTTTTTAGATCGCTTTAAGCCTACGATATATGTCTCTGAGATGAATAGTTATAGAAAGGATGCTGCTGCGTTTTATTCGTTGAGGATACAACTTCATCGTGGAAATATTAACTTACATCGTTCAAACCATTTTAGAGCGAAAAATAATGAGACTACATTTACATTTAAGAAGCTTGTTGATCAGTGGACGGACCCTGTTTGGGAGACGATAGAACATAATTTTTTCGGTTATCCATCTGGATACCATCAGATTTTCTTTGATACCATTGGTAGAGACAATATGTTTTGGGCTGGTAATTATGGTTCTAAATGTTGTAATGCGACTGTTATCGTTAAATATGAATTTAATAAACCATATGAAAAGGTTGAAGAACCGAGTGATAGTCTAGGAGATGAAGTATTAGAAGTTGAATAATCGTGACATAGTAAATTTAATTGTGAATTTTATGTATAGTGAACAGTTAAAGCATGGGTTTTTATTTTTATTCAATTATTGAGAATTTTTTTTATTTAATTTAGAACTACGTTATATTTATTTTATAATTCTTTGGCAGATTGATGTATTTTTTAATAAATATTCAACTTGATGTTAAAAAAATTATACGTGGCGATAAATGTCCTTTGATATTAATTACACAGTGAACGTTATACTAATATTTCAACTTTTAAAATAACTTTTTCTCGTATAAAAAATGACGTTGATAAGTATACATTTATTTCTATATCAACAATTATTACAAATTATACATCAACAATTAAATTGGGTGATATTGTTAATACTTGTTAATTACGGAAAGTTTTACACTAGACAAAAAATATTTTTAGATACAGAATTATGGGGTAATGTCCCGATCATATTTTGGTTTGGCATTTCGTTCTTGGAAACGGTTTCTAGTTGGGTGACGTCTCCCTCCTTGAGTTTGATTGCTCGCATGGTGATGATGGTCATTATATTTTACTTTGAATGCATGGTTATTTCCATTACCTTTATCCTTAGAATCACCGTTAACCATCTTATTGTTAGAATAATTATTTCTATTTTTATTTCCATTATAGTAGTTGCTCTTTGTATTTCTAAAATCATGAAAGTCTTTCTTACTATTACTATGATTATGGTTATTTCTGAAATCAGTTTGAGTAAAATCTCTTCTACTGTTAGTTTGGTTATAATTTTTTCTAAAGTTGTTTTGTTGGTAGTGTTTTTTATTCATATGTCTATCATTACTGCAAATTGGTAAAATTTTTTCCGGTTCAATGACTCCAGCAAGACGATGAACAGGATAATAATGTTGATCCATAAAAAATGGATCTCTAACAAGTGCCATTGCACATGAATTAGTAAAATCCTTACAAACCATTGCTTTAACTGGTGAATAATAAGGCTCGTCTGGATTTATACAATCTTCCATCCTCGAGATTAGCAAAATAACACCATTGTTTGAAGCTGGATTTAGAGAAATCCATGTCACATCTTGAATGTTTTCATAGATTTCTCTTATTTTTTTATAAGCTGGATGCTGATTCGAGACATATACATGATTTTCACCTCTTATATTTCGTCTTTTTTCTTCATCAGTTAAACCATCTGAATGTTTCTTAAGACAATCAAGAAGACGGTCCTGGTCGACAAATGGAAGTAATGCTACTCCCATCCAAGCTTGCTTTTTACCATTTAAATCAATGGCAAAATCCGTAGGATAAAAATCATAAATTTCACTATTGACATCAGTCATCAATTTCCTCCAACATTCTGGCACATGTTGACTACTTGCAGCTGGAAAAACACCCATGAGCTGTTCTAATGGATTAAAAGGTTTTGTGTTTTTAGGAAAATTAGGTTTATAATATTCGATTTGGTCAAAATCAGAAGCAAATGGAGCATAATGATATGGATAAAACCAATCCCATGAAGGACAACCACTGTAGTAATATTTTAAAACCCAACACATGCCTTCCATATATGCTTCAGCTACATTACGACGAAACTCAAGAGATACATCACTAAATGATACACCAAATTTTTCTTCATAATATCGATCTTTCCATCCAGGTTCATAGAATTTAACATTGTCTTCTGGTTCAGAATCCGACCCTTCATCAAGTACTTTACCATTTTGACCAACAATCCGAAAACCTTGTAAATTCAATGATAATAAATCAAGGCTTTTTTCAGGCTTTAGAATACTCAATAATCTTCTTTCTGCAGTAATGCAATCTTCTTGTTGGACACGAGCCATATAAGCTTTTATTTTTGTCTCACCTCCAAAATTATTCAAGTGAGCATTTTCTATAGGTACCGGTGTAATTAAACCACCATGTACATTTGGTGCAACAAATGCCGATGCTTTATTGGAGTTTATGTGTCTCCGTTTCATAGCTTTATTTCTTTCTTTGAACTTTTGTTCATTTTCTTGTCTTCTTTTAAATATTTCGTCTTCGGAATCGCCTAGTTCAGCTAATACCATTGATATTCTTTGCATGTTTACCTCACCATTGTCTGTTAGATAACCACCACATTCTGAGGCCATTTGTTTGTAAAGTCTTACTAATCTGCATATAGCGTTTTCACGTATTTCAAGTGAAGGCAAATGTGGTAAAAAATCATTACCTACAAGAAAACATAGAAATACCCAATCATCAATTGCTCGTTCAAGATCAAATTTAAAGTTAATATCATACATTGCAAGTTCTTTCTCAAGATATTCTCTAAGTATCGGGAGACGAATAAAAATGAAGTTTGTTTTTCTTTTTGGTTGTTCTATTCTAGTTAAAGAAGTTTCCATGATTCCACCATCGCATTCTTGAAGTGTGTGTCCCATAAAATTACATAATTCACAAGGTGACATCTGCCGTGGAACAAATTCTTCTCTTATTATAGTAAAATTAGCTTCATGTGTTGCGAGACCTAGCATAATGAGATCAGCATCAGCTCCACAAAGACAATGAGCAGTGTTTGGATCATGTCCTGATGAAGCTCTTTGTTTTCGAATAAAATCCATTATTTTATGTTCCCCCTCTCCAGGAACAGAAGCATCACTAAGAATAACATGAATATTAGCCCAAGAAGGATCACTTTTAATTTTATATGCAATATAATATCTCAGTGCTTTCGTTAATCTATCCATAAATGGAGTTCCAGGTGTAATACAGTTTCCATCAAACCAATTGGCTTCTCTTTTACGTTGAATAACTGGAATATCTTGTGCCATTAATTTGTCTTTAACAGCCTGAATTTCCTTTTTTTTATCAGCACTTTCTTTAGCAGCTCTAAAACGACGAGATCTTTGTTGGTTCATCTTAGCTCTTGGAGCGACACCATCGATTGCCATATAAAGTAATTTTCTTGGTCTTATAATAGCCATAAGTCTATCGATGTACTCAAAAATGAGAACAAAAATATCATCCTCGGTTTCTGGAGCAGGCCGATCTTCGGGATGAGAACATGGGTGAATAATACCATTCATATCTAAGTATAAATTATCAAATTCTTGGAAATTTGGATTCGGTTTAGTGCAATCTATAGGTTTCCGAACCCCATCTGCGCTTAAAGATTCTTCTTCTATGACATCACTAACGATTAAAGGATATTTTCTAGATAACCATCTGAAAAATGCAGGTACACCCATTATTCATTTACTAAAACTGAAAGATAAGCAATTAAAATATTTGTTTTATATTTAAAGTAAAAAAAATAAATGGATCAAAGGACAAATACATAAATTTTATAAAAAATATTACAAACCAACGATATTAAATATGTTTACTTACATTAATAAATATATGTATATTATATATATTTGTATTTGTATATTTTAAATTCTTACCAGCATACAATTAATTAGTAAAGTATATTGATAAAATAGTGTAAAAATAATTGACTAAAAATTTGTCGATAAATAGTAGTAAAATTATAAAGCAGATCGTGTGACGCCCGGTCCGCCAGGCGGAAGATATACAGTATAAACAAACATAAGTGTCTTTATTCAAAATTATGTGTTAAGAGTTATTGATTGTCTCTTGTAAAGAAAGTTTACGAGAATTTGAAATTTGTTTTGTTTTAAATATCTTCGTTTCTTTTTTAATGTTACCGTTTTTATCCTTTTAAATTATTTTTTCCAAATAAATATATTGTTTTATATTTTAGATGTTTGTCCTGTTTGAAAATCCAGCTGGTTATGCTGTATTTAAAGTTTTAGATGATGGGAAACTGAAAAAGGCAGATAAAATTTTCGAAGAATTTGGAACGGCAGAAAAATGTCAACAAAAGTAAGTTCAGTTTTTTACTATCATTTGTATCTATTTGTTCTATTTTAAAGTTTGGAATTGGTAAAATTCCATAAATTCAAGAATGTTGAGGATGCTGTTGCGTCTTTAAGTGCCATTCAAGATGGTAAGATGGCTAAGTCATTGAAGAAAGCTTTGAAAAAAACAGAAGGATTATCTCAACTTGCTGTTGGAGATACAAAATTAGGATCTATTGTCAAGGAAAATCTCAGCATTGATTGTGAATTTTCTGGAGCTATTTCCGAACTCTTCAGATGTCTTAGATTAAATATGGATGAATTACTTAGTGAACATAAAGATGAATTGCATGCTATGCAATTGGCTATCGCTCATGGTGTTTCAAGATTTAAGGTTAAATTCAATCCAGAGAAAATTGATACTATGATCGTTCAAGCTGTCTCACTTCTTGATGATTTGGATAAAGAGTTAAATAATTATACTATGAGATTAAGAGAATGGTACGGATGGCATTTTCCAGAACTCGGGAAAATTCTTGGAGATCACCAAGCTTACGCTAAGACTGTTAAAGCTATTGGTATGAAAGAAAATGCAGTTAGTACTGACTTAAGTACCATTCTTCCTGAAGAATTAGAGCAGAAAGTCAAAGAGGAAGCTGAATTGTCCATGGGAACTGCCATTTCAGAAGAAGATATGATTCATATTTCTTCCCTTTGTGACGAAGTTCTTGGACTTACTCAATATCGTGCTGATTTAGCCGAGTATCTTAAAAGTAGAATGAATGCTCTTGCACCTAATCTTACAGCACTTGTTGGTGAGTTAGTTGGAGCCCGTCTGATTTCTCATGCTGGATCACTTGTTAACTTGGCTAAATATCCAGCTTCCACTGTACAAATCCTGGGTGCCGAAAAAGCACTTTTTCGTGCACTGAAAACAAAAAAAGATACTCCAAAATATGGTCTTATATACCATGCACAATTAATTGGTCAAGCTGGACAAAAGATGAAAGGAAAGATGGCTCGTAAATTAGCAGCTAAAGTTTCACTTTCCACTAGAGTTGATGCTTTGTGTGATGAAAGTCTTGGAAATAAAACAGGTGTTGAAGCACGCGTTTACCTGGAAAAAGTTTTGCATGATGACCAAGGTCGTATAGCATCTACTGCCGTGGGTGGTGTTAATAAAAAGTTAAAGAACTTAAAGTTTAAGTCTGAGGTATACTCTTATGATGATGCTAATGATGATACAATTAGTAAGAATAAAAAACGTAAAAATATCGAAAATGGTACTAATGATGCTAAGAAAGCAAAGATAGAAGAAGAGGAGGAGGAATAATTTTTTTATGTAATAATGTTTTGTATGATTGTTTCTTTTTAATTTTGTTTCATTTGTTGTTACTTGATTTGTTATAAATTTTTGTTTGTATTTTTTTATCATTGATAAATTAATTTTTTCCTAGTAAGGACGTTTTATTGTGGATTAAAGTAAAGGGTAATATAAGAAAAATAGATGGTGTTTTGCATGAACAATTTTCACCAATTCTCATGTTCTTATAAAAAAATAATTAATAAGGTCTTTTTCTATGTATGAAATTAATTTTATGTTAATGATTGTGTAATTAACAACCGTGGACAATTATTTGATTTTATGCTTTTAAAACGTTAAAAACGTGAAATAAAAAACATTGTAGTTAATTTTTAAAAATAATAATGGAAATTATCAATTATTCAATGTTTGCCAAGTTATTTATTAAACTTTCATATATCTCAACACCCTTTAAAAAAATTTTCTCATTCAAATATTCATTGTGTTCATGAAGAAGCGTTGGAGTATTATTCATTGGACTAAAACCAATTGATTGTATACCGGTTCCTCTGATAAATCTTGAATCTGTAGCACCAGTAAATATTTCAGTAACATATTTACATCCCATTTTTTCGAGGGTTGTGGCAAATATATTGATAAATTTATTGTTTCTGTCAAAAACAGCTTTACAAGGTGGATAAAATTTTTGTAAGTATTCTATTTCGACATTTTTCCCAGCTTCACTTGCCCATCCGTTTATCATTCTTTCAATCTGATCAAAGTCATAATTAGGATTGATTCGCATATCTATAGTCATTTCAAATTCAGTTGGTAGACAATTAGGTTGAACACCACCATTAATAATTGTTACATTTAATGTTGATACATCTCCAAGATTATACGTTGGATTACTTTCCAACTTTTCTTTTTCAGATTTTCTAAATTCCAATGCTTTATTTAAAATAAATTGGAATTTTTCTCCTGCTGTATCTTCAATGAATCTTGATCCATGACCTGGAGAACCATGACAAATAAATTTAAACCACCATGGGCATCTTTCTCCGTAATAAACTTTAAAAGCCTCATCCTCTGTAGCAAGGCCCTCATCCAAAGCAAAACCAATATTGAGTTTCTTGAATTCTTCTGTTTTGACAAATTTTTCCATTCCATCTTTACCTCCAATCTCTTCATCAGGTCCAAATATTAAATGTATTGTTCTTTGGAAACGTTTTATTCCTTTTTGATGAAGTCTTCTTAATGCTTCAATATATTGAATGCCAACACATTTCATATCTTGAGTTCCACGACCATAAATATTTCCATTATCTTCCTTGATGGCGTCATATGGATCATATTTCCAATTTGGTTTAGATGTTGGAACGACATCTGTATGAGAATACAATAAAATAGCCGTCAAATTGATATCAGCTCCAGGAAGTGTTAATCCAATTATTGGCTTGTTTTTTACACACTCATGTTCCCAAGTTTGACAACCTAATTCTTTGCCTAATTTGAAAAGGAAATCTCTAGCTTCATCTTAAAATAATAATTTTAGTAATATGACAATTAATGGAAAAATTTAAAGAAAACATACAATACTTCGGATTTGGTTGTTCAGTATTAATTCTAATATAATTTCTAAAATTAGTGACAGCAATGTCTTCACCCATTATTTTTCTAAAAATGTTTAAATACGATAGTTTAATCTAATGCATATATTTTTAAAATAATTAGGGCAGAAAAGATTCATAATAAATGATAAGACGATAATTGAAAGTAGAAAAGACCAATGATTAGATGATATTTTGATAACAACAATAATTAATAAAAAAAACCATCTTATAAAGAATGGCTTAACACTATACCAATTGGTATAAATCAGAGACAATAAAAATATGATAATATATAAAATATTTGCTTATTGAAATAAAATGAAAGAATATTGAACAAAGTTTTTATAGGGTAGTTTAAATAAAATGTGATAAATATCTTTAAAGTATTTTTAGTTAATTTTTTTGATATTTTTCTGAAATAGCTGTACTTTGGAGGTCATGACTACTGTGATGGTGAATATTTGGTGGCGGGGCTGTTCTTCTTGTGCTAGGTGTCCTTCTCCAAAGTGTACTTTCTCTACTCATTCTATGGTGTGAAGAGTCACCTTCATTAGCTGTAGATCTTGTAGATCCAGTACCACGGAATTCTATTTCAAATTTTGTTGCGCAAACGAAACATGATGTTACTAGTTTAGCTATCTCATTCATTAAGTTTTTAGTCTCTTGTATAACAGAATCTACTTTTCCAAATGTGGCACTCTTGCCTACTGTTGGTGATTTAACGAGAACTTGAAGTTGTTGACAATGAAGAGGGATTCTTTCAAGAACAGACACTAAATCAGATTTTTCTGGCGATCCAGGAACTTCAAAATGAAACTCTTTAACAGTTTTATACATTTTATTAGCCTGTTCAGCAAAAAATTCGGCCTGTGTAAACAAATCATGAGTTGTTTTGAGTGGTCCATCTCCTCGGGTAAATAAATACATATTGTAAGCCATTGAAGACATTGCTTTTGCTCTTTTAACGATATCATTTTCAGCATACTCATCCCATTTTTCGGCCTCAGCATCAACTTCTGATGTTAAAAGCTTCATCTCTAATCCAACTTTAGCTATTTTTTGTTGGTCCTCTACGTCAAGTGTTATTGGTTTTGATGGTTTTGTTGTAGTACCATGTTTCTGGAAATAATTTTTAATTTAAATTATTATTGCATAATAAAATTATAGAAAAAAATTTTGTTATATTGTAATCAAACATTTATAAAAAAAATATCAAACAATCACATTCACAATTCATTTACAAAATATATTAAGTAATAAAATATCAAAAGTAGGATTTATATTTACAAAGGCATATTTTACATCATTTCAATACATGCAAAAAAAAAACAATTTTGATGTTTTTCCTTCTTTTGCAATACATATAACATAACTTTTAAAAGATATTATTTATCATTTTTCTTTAGGAGTGTTTTTTCAAGATGTTTCAGTTTTTGACTTTCAATATACAAATTTTCAAGAATTACTGACATGCAGTCTTTAAAATCTTCATTTTTCTCTTTCATTGATCTCCCACCTTGCTTTCTCATTTCAACTTTTAATTGGAAATGATTGTTCATTTAATTTTTTATCCCCATTCTCTTCTATATTTTCATCAGAAAATGATACTTTACTAGATACTTCTCCTACTACAGGTGATAAAAGAAGTGGGGATACAGAGTCTTGTTGGTGTTTTTTAAAAATAGTAAAAGCGCTTTTACTACAATCATGCTCTTTTAATAAAGAAAATTCAATATGTTTACAATTATCACTAACACAAGTATTATGTTTTTCCTTTATTAAAGCATCAGGTAAATGATGTGTAGAATTTTGAAAACTATTACTATAGCTTTTAGACAAATCACTACTACATTCAGTTGCCGTTGATGATAAACATGAATGCGGCATAGAAATAAAAGCACTATCACCAGTCACAGAAACAGAAATTTCAGGAGATTGTTCACTATAGAAAGAAGACGATGATGTATTAGAGATATATGATTCAAAAGGAAAGTTATTACACATATTTAAATTAGAAGACATGCTACTTGATGGATAATAATTACAAGAAGTTTCAAAATAACCTACTCCTGGACGTGGTAGTGACATATATGCTTGTTTTTCAGCTGCAACTCTACCAGAAGCTACAGTATCAAATTCTCTAGCTAATCTTGAAAGATCACTTATGTTTTGTGCCCACGTATCACAGAATACTTCGAGGTTTTCACGAGCTATCCGTGAAGATGGATGAATACATAGTGTCCTTCCGGCAAATAACGTCTAGAAATGTGTATATTAATTAAAAATGTTTACTACTTACTAATGGAGATAGTGCTCTTAAGGTTCTTTCTGTTTGACCTGAATAAACGTGAAGAGAATCTGTTAGGGACACATGATGCAGTAATCTACAGATATCTTGAACATGTTCAGCATGATTTTTAAATTTTTGTAAAAATTTTTCTACACCATCAATATCACCCGAAACAGAGCATGCTTTGATTGAAGTTAAAATATTATGATCTTCATTTTCTCTAAATATTGCGGCTACCTGCTCTAATGCTACTGCTTGAAGTTGTTTTTAAATCTCCCAACCTCCTATTTAATCTTTCAACACTAACTTCAGTGTTATCATTACATAATCCATCTTTATCTTCAATTGGAGCTGGTGCCATTAAATTACTCATTTCAAATCGACATTCTTCCAAATAATCTAATATTTGTTCTCTTTGATGATGTGGTGTTATAGGAGAATCAGTGAAATCTTGTGTCATTTCACATAACTGATCTAAAGCTCCTATTAATCTTTCCCTAATACCAACATTCGCAGATCCTGTTAATCTTACCATCTCTAACATTTCGTTTAATTGTTTTATTGCTACACTTGCTGTTAATTGTAGTCCAATATCTAAAGGTTCATCTGAAGGAAATGATAATGGGGTGTAATATCTAGAAATATCATATGGTATAACCCCATCAGTTACACAGAGTCCAATTAACTGTAAATTAAGTCGAAGATAGTGAAAAACTCCATCACGACATTGTTTTGCTCCTTGGTCATCTGGATGCCTCAGTAATGTTTTCGATGCTGTTAGCAATAACATAGTTAATCTTTCAAGACTAGTTCTACCACAAGACATTTGAGCTCTCCTTTTATCACTCTTTAAATCATTTTGTCTATCACCAGATCTATGTGCTAAATCAACCATCTCACCACCAAATTCAGTAAATATCTTGACAAATTCAGTAAAATTTGAACAATTTTCAAGTTTTGTTAGCGAAAAAGCTACTTTGTCTTCAGCTCTAAGAATGTGTTTGACTAAAACTCTATCTGCTAACAAAAGAACTCTTGTAACAGATGATAATAATTGCCTTGCAGCTTTAACAAGTACAGCTTTATCAACAGCTCCAGAACTTCCAGATGAAGATTCTTCAAGGAATATACTACCATTTAAGTTGGCAATTGATGATCCAGCATATCTAGCTTCTCTGCATGCATCATACATTTCAGGTTGGATGTCAGGATTTTCATCGGCTATTGTCTCTCCAACAGCAACAAAGCGCTCTATTGCTGCTTCAACAGCAGATCCTACTTTTAAAGCCCCTCTTATAGCGCGTTCAGATTTTGGTTTTCCATTTGATATAATATTTTCTTTGAAATTAACTAAGGCAGTAATCTATAAAGAAACAATCAATTATTTTGGTAGATATGTATTTTTAAAGGTATCATCATGAAACATATTCCTTTTTTTATTTGGGATTTCCTATGACCATTATTACCTAGTATTTTTTGTTTTTTACATTCCATTACGTGGCCATAGGAAGTTATTCCAAACATTTTTTATACAATTTTATTAAAATTACCTGTGTAACGAGAGGAACAAGTGTCTGTTCAATAGATTTTGTTTTAATTTCTAAATTTTGTGGATCAAATGTAGTTTCTAGAGTGTTATCTGGAATCCTATTGTTAATATTCATTTTTTAAATGTTTTAAACTTGATTATATCAAAATTGTATGGAAATAGAAGTAAAGTAATATAATAAAAAATATTACAACAACCAACACGTATTAGTAATAAAATAGAAAAAAACTTAAGGAAGATATAAGAAATTGGAATAGATATTCTTTTTCTTCTATAAACAATTTTTCGTCTTTGAAAGCACCAATTAAATTGAACTTAATAAATAGATAGATGTAGAACTGTTACTTTTTTCAATATAAAATATGCATTTGGCGATGTTTCAGTTAATAATGATGAACAATATAGAAAAATATTTAATAGAAGTTAAGGATTTAATAATATATACTAGAAAATAAAAAATAGTAAAAATATACGGGTCTGAAAATAAAGAAAAATATTTTCTTTCGCAAAATAATGTTACTAGTACAATATGAATAAACAAAAATATTGATAAAAACAAAATTCTGCTTTGAGAATCAATTCTGAATGTACTTTTTATAAAGAAATGTACCCTTTAACAAAGTAACTTTTCGTTTATATGAAATACATATGTTGCGTTTTGTTGTTGAAAAATTTAAATAGTGAAAAAAATGTAAAAAGATATTCTATTTAAATGGATTATAAATATTAAAGATGTAATAATTATATTATGGATGAGTTAAATAATTATAAAAAGTAATCAGACTAGATGTCAAATATTTTGTGAATACTAATTTATAATATAATACATTTAATTAGAAAAATTTATAAAAAATAATGTGCAATTGATGTGTCCAGAAACACCAAAGTACACATATCTTTCCATAGATATGAAATAAGATTATGATTAAAGTTTTAGGAGTAGTCCAGGAGAAGTAAAAAAAGATAAAGATATAAATATATACACAAGTAAAGTAAACTTCGGGGTTCATTAGCAAGTTAATAACGGAGGCCTCTTTATCATTATACAGCAGGCTAAAAGAAAGTAATAAGAAAGAATGAAAATAATAAGTGCTAGAGATGGTTGACATACACAAAATGAGGTAAATCTTTTTCTAAAAATGTTCTATCTTTAGAGATAATAAGAAGAAAGTTAAAAACTTTTGAATGGCGTTGGTGTGAAACAATACACATATATAAAATAAAGATTGATTTGTATTAAAAACAACATTTAGAATAAAATGTAAAAAGAATGTATTAATTGCCTACTTTTATTTTATATATTTATTTCTGAAAAAACGATAAAATAAAATTAATTCTTAATCATGTAAAATACAATACTTTTTAAATAGAAAAGCAATATTAAAATTATTTTTAACCACAAATAAATAATACAAGTGAAAATTTAAAATAAAAAAGTTGAATAAACACCATTAAGATGTATGTTGCTCAAATATACTTAAAATTTATAATCTTTAAATAATCACTTTAACACTATGAGTTTAGTATTTAGAGGATCTATCACAATATATTATAATAAATATACAATATCTTTTCTATTTAATCACATATTTGCCTACCTAAACTAATTTCTGTAAATATGATATGTTAATGCATTTCTCTTTCTATAAACAACGATTAGAGAATCGTTATGCAAAGTTAAAATATTATCAAAATTTTTCTTTAGAAATTTAAAATAAAATTTGTAATAAAAGAATATACATTCCTAAAATTATTATATAAGGAAATTTTTATTAATAATGTACGATATTAATAATTATTTACGTAAAAAGTATAATCATTAAACATAATTCTATTTATAAGCTATCAATTTCAAAATATTTAGAAAGCAAATTCTCAATATAAAATATTACATTAATTATAGATTTTTCTCTCCATAAGTAAGGTGGATAAAAGTTTATAAATCTACTTTAATTATGTATTTATATATGACATAAATAAAAATATTTAGGCAAAATAAACCAAAAATTATTTAATATAGAAAATATTGTTGAAGATTTTCAAATTTTTTCAGATTAATTGTTGCAAAGTTGATTGAAAACAAGTTTTATACCAGAATATATATGTGGTTTATTATATTTAAATTAAATTAATAAATAACTTTAAAACTAAATGAAATATTTTTATCAGTTAAATTTAAATAAAAGGATAAATATATGAAAAGATATATGTGTCATTTATCAATAAAGTGAAACCAAAATTTTCTTAATAAAATTTAAGTTAATTAGCAAAGGTTAATATAACATTTTCAATTTAATTTAAAAAATATTAGCATTTAAATAAAAAATTTATAAAAGTGACATAAAATGAGTAGAAAGAATAGAAATAATAAATCTTACTTTTCTTTTGATTATTTTATCTTTTTATTAAAGTATATAAACATTATGCCAATATTCATTCTTTAGTTAGGTTGATATATCTACTCTCTATCTACCAGAGATGAATGCCATATATTCGTGCATATTATTTATATTTTCTCTGTTCACTTATTTAAAGATATACATTAGATGAAAGGGTCAAGAATGCCTCATATTTTAGGTGGATAGTGGAAAAGTGTTTTTGTTTGTAAATGTTCTAAAAAGACTTTCTGATTGTCTACGTAGATTCTAGAATATTAATTTTAATACTAAATACTTCTCAACAATAAATATACATTTAAACACAATATAGTTGCAGTTTCAATCTTATTATTTCAATTACAAGATGATTTTCCCAAATGTTCTATTAGTTTTTCCCACTTTTTCTACAATTATGTAGAGGTATCGAGTTAACATTTGAATTACCTGATAATGCGGTAGAGTGTTTTTATGAAGACATGAAAAGTGGAATCGAAAATGTTTTAGAGTATCAAGTATGTATTCACTTTACACTAGTAATTTTTTGTTAAAAACCTTTATAGGTCGTAACCGGAGGTCAGTATGACGTAGATGTTACAATACAAGATCCAACGGGAAAAGAACTATATAAAGATACTAAAAAACAATATGATAATCATGCTTTTACAACAGTAACAGAAGGCGCCTATAAAGTATGTTTTAGTAATGAGTTTTCTTCATTTACTCATAAAGTGGTATATTTTGACTGGCAAAGAAGTGATAAAGCAGATAATATACAATCTAAACATACTGGACCGATGACAGAAATTGAAAATTCAGTGAAAAATATTAATGATAAATTAAAGAATATAGATGATTTCCAAACTCATCATCGTTTACGGGAAGCAACGGGCAGGAAACGTGCTGAGCAATTAAATGAAAGAGTTATGCTTTGGTCTTTGGGTCAAACATGTGTTATTATTTTAATTGGTATTGGTCAAGTTACACTCCTTAAATCTTTTTTCACAGACCGCCGTACAAATTATTGATAATCAATTTTATCACTAACAGAAAAGGGTAGTGCATAATTATTATGATTCTTATTTATTTGTTATTTTTAAGAAGTATTTGCAAGAATTTTATTATAAATGATTTTTACACTTTAAATTAATACATATGTTATTATATGAGCATATTCCTATTGAAATTTAAATTTTTTTGTGAGAATAAAAATCTTTCATTTGTAAATAGATAAATAAAATATAGTATGAATTAAAATAAGTTTACTATGGAATAATAGTGAATACTTTTATATATACTTTCACTTTATTATTTATTTAGAATCATTTTATGTATCTTTAGAGATAGTCACTTTATTCAAACCAAGGTTTTTTATATATTTTATACATTATATGAAACTGGGCAAAGAATTAGTTAATATAATTTTTCCTTCAATTATTTTCTGTATAACTTTTTTTTTATCATTTTTATTTTACCAATAAAAAAATTAAAACTAACAGATTACATACCCCTCACAAAATACTCATAGATATTATAGAATTCATCGTTTTTAAAAATCAAATTTAAGTATTTAAGAGGTTCTAAAAACATAAATTACATAATATCTAAGAAACAGTTGATCATTTAATTAAATATACACATGAAACTTAAGCTTTATAAAAAAAGGAAAGTATTATAAAATAGAAAAATGAAATATGATATAAACTACAGCAAAAAAGACACTAATAATATTTTATAACATACGTCTGCTAGAAAACTTCATATTAATATGTTAGGAAGTTTATCTTGACATTCATGCATTTTATTGAAAAGAAAGTGTAACAAAATGACGTAGTAATTAAATATTAAATTAATTAAAATTTACACATGCTTCCATTATTAACGAGTATCATGCCTAAATGTTCTGTTATTATAATTTCTTCTGAATCCTCGATTAGCATTATTACTATCCTGATACCCTCCTCTGTAATTAAAATCATTCCGATAATTGTTTTTAAAGTTATAATCGCCTCTAGTTCTTATTCCTTTACGATATTCTCTTCCATATTCTGAACCATAACTATTTGGAAGTGGAAGGAATCTTTCTGGTTCAATGACTCCAGCAAGACGATGAACAGGATAATAATGTTGATCCATAAAAAATGGATCTCTAACAAGTGCCATAGCACATGAATTAGTAAAGTCTCTACATACCATTGCTTTAATGGGTGAGTAGTAAGGTTCATCAGGATTTACACAATCCGCCATTCTTGAAATTAGCATAGTAACACCGTTATTAGAAGTTGGATTTAAAGAAATCCATGTCACATCTTGATTGCTTTCATAGATTTCTCTTATCATTTTATAAGCTGGATGCTGTTTCGAGACATATACATGATTTTCACCTCTTATATTTCGTCTTTTTTCTTCATCAGTCAAACCATCTGAATGTTTCTTAAGACAATCAAGAAGACGGTCCTGGTCGACAAATGGAAGTAATGCTACTCCCATCCAAGCTTGCTTTTTACCGTTTAGATCAATGGCAAAATCCGTAGGATAAAAATCATAGATTTCACTCTCAATATCGACCATCAATCTTCTCCAGCATTCTGGCACATGCTGACTACTTGCAGCAGGAAAAACACCCATGAGCTGTTCTAATGGATTAAAAGGTTTTGTGTTTTTAGGAAAATTAGGTTTATAATATTCGATTTTGTCAAAATCAGAAGCAAATGGAGCATAATGATATGGATAAAACCAATCCCATGAAGGACAACCACTGTAGTAATATTTTAAAACCCAACACATGCCTTCCATATATGCTTCAGCTACATTACGACGGAACTCAAGAGATACATCACTAAATGATACACCAAATTTTTCTTCATAATATCGATCTTTCCATCCAGGTTCATAGAATTTAACATTGTCTTCTGGTTCAGAATCCGACCCTTCATCAAGTACTTTACCATTTTGACCAACGTTTTGAAAACTTTGTGAACTTACGGATGGAGAATTGACACTTTTTTCAGGTTTTAAAATACTCAATAATCTTCTTTCAGCAGTAATGCAATCTTCTTGCTGGACACGAGCCATATAAGCTTTGATTTTCGTTTCACCTCCAAAATTGTTCATATGAGCACTTGCTATAGGCACAGGTGTAATTAACCCGCCATCAATATTTGGTGCAATAAATGAAGATGCTTTATTAGAACTAGGATGTTTACGTTTCATAGCTTTATTTCTTTCTTTGAACTTTTGTTCATTTTCTTGTCTTCTTTTAAATATTTCGTCTTCGGAATCGCCTAGTTCAGCTAATATCATTGATATTCTTTGCATGTTTACCTCACCATTGTCTGTTAGATAACCACCACATTCTGAGGCCATTTGTTTGTAAAGTCTTACTAATCTGCATATAGCGTTTTCACGTATTTCAAGTGAAGGCAAATGTGGTAAAAAATCATTACCTACAAGAAAACATAGGAATACCCAATCATCAATTGCTCGTTCAAGATCAAATTTAAAGTTAATATCATACATTGCAAGTTCTTTCTCAAGATATTCTCTAAGTATCGGGAGACGAATAAAAATGAAGTTTGTTTTTCTTTTTGGTTGTTCCATTTTAATTATTGAAGATTCAATAATTCCACCATCGCATTCTTGAAGTGTGTGTCCCATAAAATTACATAATTCACAAGGTGACATCTGCCGTGGAACAAATTCTTCTCTTATTATAGTAAAATTAGCTTCATGTGTTGCGAGACCTAGCATAATGAGATCAGCGTCAGCTCCACAAAGACAATGAGCAGTGTTTGGATCATGTCCTGATGAAGCTCTTTGTTTTCGAATAAAATCCATTATTTTATGTTCCCCCTCTCCAGGAACAGAAGCATCACTAAGAATAACATGAATATTAGCCCAAGAAGGATCACTTTTAATTTTATATGCAATATAATATCTCAGTGCTTTCGTTAATCTATCCATAAATGGAGTTCCAGGTGTAATACAGTTTCCATCAAACCAATTGGCTTCTCTTTTACGTTGAATAACTGGAATATCTTGTGCCATTAATTTGTCTTTAACAGCCTGAATTTCCTTTTTTTTATCAGCACTTTCTTTAGCAGCTCTAAAACGACGAGATCTTTGTTGGTTCATCTTAGCTCTTGGAGCGACACCATCGATTGCCATATAAAGTAATTTTCTTGGTCTTATAATAGCCATAAGTCTATCGATGTACTCAAAAATGAGAACAAAAATATCATCCTCGGTTTCTGGAGCAGGTCGATCTTCGGGATGAGAACATGGGTGAATAATACCATTCATATCTAAGTATAAATTATCAAATTCTTGGAAATTTGGATTCGGTTTAGTGCAATCTACAGGTAGACGCGTCCCATCGGCTGTCAAACATTCTTCTTCCACAACATCGCCAACAATTGAAGGATATTTTCTAGATAACCATCTGAAGAATGCTGGTACACCCATAAATTATTTCCTAAAAATATTAAAAAGATAACATAAATGATAAGTTTTTAGAGAGTTTTACTACTAAATAATATTTTGAGAATATTTAATTTAAGTAAACAAGAATTTGTATAATTAGCTAGTTCAAAAATGTAAATTTACGAACAATTTCTATGTAATATAACTGAGAAAACTTCCCGGCTAATTGTATATTTTTAGTAAAATTCAATTTTAAAACAATTAAATTACTAAAATATACTGTTTTAAACAAATAAGTGGGTATCTCCATTCCATTTGTTTTCGTTTGAATACTTTAATATCTTAAAAGGAAAATATAAACATCCTCTGATTTCTAATCAATTTATGATTTTACAGTTTATAATCTTAAACCTTTGTTTGTGATTTGGGAAATTGCAGAATTTTCAAATATTTGAAATCTTTTGTTGGTCATATATATATACATAATACAATCATATAGATGTTGCTTAAGTAACGTGGATAATTTTTCCCATTGGTGTTGTTTTTTTATAGTGTTGACAAAAACAGTACAAATGATTCATGAAGTAAAGATGTATTGATAGTAATTTTTATGTTTGATCTTTTATTTGTTTCTCAAAAAGGTTTTTATAGTGAGAGTACTAAATCCCAAAAGATTTTACTATGTAAACAGTGATCAACCTGAGTTAAAATTATTTTATTATTTTGTAATTATTTAATATTTTATGTTCTATTCTAATTGTAATATTTTTTAGGGGTTGTAAGTATTTTATTTTGTATAAAATATAAGGTTGTTTTTAAGATAAGTACTTTGTACTGATAAAGTAATTTTATTAGAAAATATTATTGTAAATGTAATTTTTGACATACAGGCGCAATACCAATTAAAATATTTTATTATGAGCAATTTTTTATATACATAGTCTAGATTGTTAATTTTAATAACATAACATCCTTTAAAAATAACATTTTTCAAAAAAATCATTATTATTTATTAAAGCTTCTAGAAGAATTCATTTAAATGAATTTATTATTATATAAATAACATTAAGAATAAACTGAATTTCGAAACAACGTTATCATTATTTTACAGTTTACTCTTCAACAAAAGAACATCTATATATTTAGCATTTAAAAATTTATTACTATTTTAATGAAATAACTATGAAAAAAGACTTTTTATTTGTTTGGAGAAATAATATAGAATAAAATTGATAGAAAAAAATTTAAATCTTAAATTCGATAACTATTAAATAAATAATCAATTATGGTAAATAAATTATATACATATGAAATTATTACTTTGGGAAAGTTGCAAGTGAAGGATTACTATTTTTGTTAAGTAGCAAATAGTTTCGTCTGTTAGAAAAATTATTTAAAACGTCTGGAGAAATTACATTTTTTTTTCTCATAGTAAAAGAATCGTTAAATTATATTTATAAAGATAATTCTTGTTATAAGAAAGAAATCCTCAGTGTAATTCATGCTGCTTCTTTTATTTTAAAGATTTACTGTTTTTTGGTACTTATGTTTTAATATTATAAAATTTTTTCATTTTCCTTTTATTTCTTTGTAATTTTAATTAAATATTATCTTAAGGGCTTTTCAATTATTAAAATAAAGTATTCTTTCTAAAGCCAGAGGTACTTTTTAAATTTCTGCATTTGATGATTTAGAATTTTTTATATTTTTATTTTGAAAACATGTCAATTACATTTATTTCTGTATCTAACCTTCTCTTATACTTTTTAGTCTTTGCTTTAAAATTGTTAACTAAGTATTGCTAGCAATTAATTATACATAAACATCAAAAAGAAAGGAAAGAATAATTAAAATTATTTTAATCACTAACAACATGTATAAATTAAAAATATATGATGTAAAAATAACTTTATACTAAGAATATTTCTCTATCAATCTATGAGAATGTATTTAGAAATTTAGTGTTATATTTATTCTAATCTTGACATAATCGTAAAAAGATAATTTTCAATTTTTCTACCTTTTTCCGCTACTACATGACCCACACCATTGTATATAATAGCATTATCACACATCTGTGCTACATCATCCATTATCTCTTGCACACTTTGATATATCCTTAACTTTAATTTGTGATGGATAACAGAAGTCAGATCTACTGGTTTTTTAATGATATCATAATAATCACGAACGTATAGAGAGTTAACAGAGTGAACAAAATCTGCCGCAATTGGATTACGAAATAAACTAACTATTGTATCATTTATTGTTGTTTCAGCTTCATACGTTAAGTACGGCGGTTTCACTGGATCAGAATCATTTTTTTCAGAAACACTACCAGTTTTTTTTAGATGATCAAGGTGGTCTTTATCGATAGTTTTTCTCGTATTTTCATTTGATAAACAACTATCACAGTATGTTATAATACTATCATCAATAGATATAAACTTCTGACACCCTGAGTGATATGTTTTTTTGCAACACCTACAACGATAAAGGTGTAGTTTAGGAAAATAGCGATTTTTACAAACAAAACAACGTTGAAATATTAGCCTTCGATCAAGATCAATTGCAATCTTGAACATTTTAATTATTTTTAACAATTCAAAAGGATTTGTCAATTTAATGATTCTGTTATGCCAATTTTTCATTTCATCAACAGTTATATCAGGTTCTGATCGAGGTAACATTTCTTCAGATTGATTTTCTCTAATTTTTTCTAACAATATCATAACGAAAGGTACAATCATATCAAGAAGATATTTCTCCTTACATGAATATTCGTTGATGTTGTAAATAAACTCCTCCATCTTGACATTATTCTTTTCATAACAATCTCTCCATTCCTTAAGATGTCTGGTATATCTAACAGCTTTATAACTAATCATATCATCAATTAACAACATAATTTCATTTTTAATCATTTCACCAATATGTGGTTTGGCATCAACCTCATTATACTCTTCATTCCAAGTATGCAAACCTAATTTCTCTAAAACCTTATCTTTGTCTTTTTTTATAACGTTACCAATAATGTCAATAAAATGTTTCAGATTTTTTAATAAATTTCCTTCCCTATAAGAGTTTTTATTTAATGATCCAACAAAATCATTCCATTCCTCTTTTATATAAAATATCCTTCTTGGTGTCAAATCATAGTTTTTTAATGGACATGAAGTAGCATGTCTATTGAGAAGATGTTTACAGGGTAATACAACATTCTCTTTGACATTCTCCACCAGCAATAAAGAGAGATTACTAAAAAAATATACATTTCTGCATGCTCTATCTTTTCCAAATATAACTTTTCCTAATCTCGGATAATATCCAAGTACCTTTTTATAGATACATTTTTCATATTTATTTTGTATTTCCTGTATACGATCTTTCATTTTATTTAAAATATCTATCCCAATGTCGTTAATATTAATACCATCATCGTAAATATTTAAAATATTTTCATAGTACTTTATTTCATCCACAATCATTTTATCTTCCTTCATAATAATATCTCTAACAATTGTTCTTTCATTTTCACCAATCATTTCATTAATGTTTGTTTCATTTTTTTGTACTTTTCCTTCTTCAATTGCTTTGTCGATTAATCCTAAAATTGACAAAGAACTAGCTTTTGCTTTAAATTCTTCTATCTTCCGTTTGTTTAAAGTTATCTCCAAAAAACCATTATCAATAGCTTTTTTAATTTTTTCACTAGACCTGTTTAATAATTTTATCATTAAACATATTATATCTCCTCTATCTTTAGCGGACATTTCAAAAACTGTCATTTTATCAAGTTGCTCAATGATTTTACTCCACCTCTCATTTTTACTATCATTTAATGTTTTTAACCACAGTTGAATGTGATACGATACTTCATAGTTTGTTATCGAAACATTTTCACAACTTGGAGCCCATAGATGTTCCAATTCAGTGGCAGCTTCAACACATATATCCCTCTGATCTATTATAGAATTATTTCCTTTGTCGATACTCGATAAGAACATTTGTTGAAATAGAATGTTGGCGATTGTGGAAAAAGTACTTTTGGTGATATTCTTACAAAAGATGGCACATCTCACCATTTCATAAGTAAAAAATTTCCTATCATGAAAAGTATTATTCTCGTTTAGAACATCTTCAAATGCTCTCAAGAATGTATAAATAGAAAGACTTTTCATAAAAATTTCACTATCACACCATTCTGGTAGTAGAAGCTCATTTAAAACTGGCGGCTGTTTGGAGTCAAGACATAGTATATCTTCGCGACCTTTCTTTTCTTCAACTTCACTTGCCTTCAACAGCTCTTTCAAATCATTCAATACATTTTCATCAACTTCATCAAGTTTATATTGATATGGAACGTAAACTTCCTCAGCAACTCCATAATACTTCAATTTCTCACAAATACCATTTAATTCTTTTTTTAGTTTCTTCCTTCTAGGAGATAATGTTAAATCATCTTCCGACGAATTGTTCATTCTAGGTATTTCAATCTTTTGCAGTGTTATAGGAAATGAGGGAACAGGACCTCCGAAAATATCATCCCAATTTAAAGTATTTACCTTATATTTTTCTATTATTTTCTTCTAAAATACAGAAAAAAACGTATTCGAAAATATCATCATCAAGGAATTAATGGACATATTTTACTTAAAATATAAATAAATTAAACTTACAGAAATTTCAATTTGTGTCCTATCTAGATACCAATTTGTATAAAATAAAATGAAATTTTTTACTAATCTTGAAGTAATAACATTTCCATCTCTTAAAATTCTACTACTGCTAACATTTTCAATTTTTCCTATTCTTGATACTTGTAAATCATATTCAACACATTCACTGTCAATAAATTGACAATCCTCATTTTCATGACTAACATATTTAATATTTGTCATGTCTATTTTTACACCAATCACAAAACCTTTCTTAAATGAATCCCTATCTTTGTATAATATTTCTTCTCCGACAAAGAATCTTTTATTTGTAAAATGATAAATATCATAAAGAATATCGATAACTGAATATCTTTGTAAGTGAAATTTTATCAAAAACGCTATTCCTTTTTTAAAACCATCACATAACAAGGAAATCTCTTCAAAAGCTTCATCTTCTATAAACTTAGCTTCGTCATAAGTACATCCATCTTTTATTTCTGTAAACGGTGAAAAACTCCTCGACCGTAAGAATAATTGATGGTTACAAAAATCATCAAAGTTATTAAAAACCATTCCTGTTTTTTCACATAAAAAATACCGAGAATGACCTTCGAGTTTCTCCAATGCTTCCAATGAACCAACATATCTTTTTCCACGAAATACAGGCATTATGATATGGTGGCGAAACCTCCGTGATAATAGTAAATAGGAATTAAATATAAAGATAAAAATAAAGACAAGAAAATAAATGGGGGAAGAAAAAATTTAAACCAACATTAAACATCTTTCCAATTTGGCGGTAAACAGGAACAGTCGAGAAACTACTCCTGAAGGCAGGTTGATGTACCATTAGGAGTTTATTTAATTTATAGTTGGTCTAAGTTTATTATTTTATTTGTACTTTGTGTTATGATATTTTAAGCATATTATTCTGTGTTGTTTATCTATTTTTTTAATTAAAAAATGTATTTAACATGTTAAAATTGAGAAAATTAATCAAAATAATTCTTACTTCATAATTTTTTTCCCAAATAACCTTTAATCCTATTTAAAGCAACCTGTATCTTTCTTTTTTACTTTTCCCTATCACGGGTATCAGTTAAAATTTTTTTTGATACATCTTACAAATTTAATGTGCTAATAAATTTTCCCATTCAGCAAAGCTGTTTTTACATCAAATATATAATATACTTTTTAACTAAAGTAAAAATGTATATATCATTTATAAATGTTTGGTATAATTTTCTTAGCGTGTGATGAAATATATAAACCCTAATGATCATAGAAAATGTGATGGCAATAAAACAGTTGAATAATTATGCACTTTTGTTACAAATTTTTATTTATTTATATATTTTATTTTTATTCCTACATATTATATTCCTATTGCTGTCTTTTGTTACCTTAATATGTGATAATATATTTATTTTATAATCTTTACACCTTCTTGTATTATCATATCCTAGACATAGTGTTTTATACTTACAGAATCAAAATGGTTTTTTTTTAAATTTTAGTTGTATTATTTGTTCTGTAATTTTTTTCTAATAAAAAAACATTTTAACATTTGTTTATTTTTTTTTCCCATTAAACACAAATTTATAAATATTTTATTCTACCTTCATAGTATTTATAAATGTCCCTTAAAATTACTGTTCTCATTTTAAATGTAAATAAATGCGTTAGTATTAATTTTTGGTATTTGGCATTTGATTATAAATTTTTAGTACATGATATAAATGTTTATCTACCTCTGATCAGAGTTTTTAGAGACAATATTTTATTAGTTGTCACTTCCTTTTATGAAGTTTATGATTCAAAGTACTTAATGAAAATATATGATACTCTTTATGAAAGAAGGAGTTACTCTAGAAGACAATTTCTTTTCCTTAATAGTATACTTTTCTTTTTAAATATTTTTATTGAGATACTTGACAATGTTATTTTATATTTTAAAAAAATATCTTTTTTTACATTTAATACTTACAAATGTTAAAGTGATTATTTAATGTAAATACACGCGTTTCTTTCTAATTTTTATTAGATTTCATGATACTTTAATAGGTATTTAGAAATAAATTGTATATAGATATTACATATAGAATTTTGCAATATTTATCAAAGTATATTTTTTATGATGGTAATTGATAGTTTTATTATTTTAGAAGTAGGAGAATAGTTAATTTGATAATTTAAAAATGTAACTTTTTAGTATTATAATAGTCGTTAATTAAGTACAATTAGTTTATGTTCTATCGTTCAGTTTATTATCAAGTCTCCTGATTAATTTAACTACTTCCTAACAATATTTTTAACACAAATAAAACGTATTTCTAAGAAGGATGAATAGGATAGAGTTGAAAAATGAAACATCTACCTTTGTTTTAGATGAAATATGTTAGTTAAATGTGATTAATTGTTTCACATAACCATAAATCAACTAAACCCCTTTATTTCTTACTCTTTATTTGGATCTTATATCTTGACACTTATTCTTTTTCCTTTTGACCCCTTATTTTATTAGTTTTGGCCAGGAGAAAATGTTTTAGGAAGAATTGTTTCTATATTAATGCGACTTCTCTTTTTCCACGCTCCATCACATTATACTATGTGCCTTCTATATTTATAATAGATATATGGTGGTTATGTGAATAATATAAATGAGTAATGGGGGACAATTTTAATGGCTCCTTTGTATTGAGACTTCTTTATTTATTAAATCTATAAACGTTTATATATATTTTATCCATTTATAGTACGTCTTTTTTTATTCAAAGATTCTATTCTATGTATCTTTCAAACTACAATATCATTAATAACAAAATACGTTTTTAGATTCATCTTTTTATCACTTGAACAATAAATATAAATCGGCTTTTTATCTTTTTATGTTTTAATTGTTAATTGTAATAATAGTTGTAAACATCTCAGGGCAAGTAATTACATAGTCATAAGCTAATTATTATTGTAATTCATTCCAGCTTCCACATATAGTGTTAAAAATATGAAACAATGGAAGGTATAAAATTTACTATCTACTATAATAACAAGTAAAAGTAATGTTTATCATAAAAGCTGATCTTTTTATGATGTCTACCGACATCAGTTCTCTTTTGATATTATAAAGAAATCAGAATTATCATTTTATGGCCATTCGACATCTGAGTATGATTTTATTTATGGGTTTTTCTGTTAGTTAACTAATGTATTATTTTTTTAATTTACCCACTTCTCTCTTTTTTCTAATTATCACATATTTTTAACTTATCTCTTTCATATCTAGGAAGGATGATATAAATCACCAAGTACCCTATTCCGTCTTCTTTGATTGTATTTACTACATATAAAATAAGAATCATGGATATGTTGTAGTGCCTGTTTCAACCATAAATAAAGTTGTATATCATTTACATATCAATGTAAAAGATACCTTTTAAAACATAAATTGCCCCATACCGCCGTTGTCTAGAAAAAAAAAGATTTAGAAAATATATTAAATTTTCATTACCTTGAGTCTAATGTAATCAACTACTAATTTACAATGCGGTTGTAACTTAAAGAGACTTCACAACTGCGCATCATTAAATTATAAATTTCGAAAATATTTTATGAGTATTTTCATTGATGAATATATAAAATTATGTATTTTTTTTAATAAGTGATTTTTACAGTATGAAAACAGTTTTTTGGCTTATGCGACGGTATATGAAAAAAAAACTGAGTGAAACATTCAAAGTTACTTAAAATATTTAAAATATTACATAATAAATTAAAGTAGAATTTTTTAAAAGGAAACTTTCATTATTTATTACTCCCACATGTCTTTTTTCTTAATCTTTTTACTCTAATTTTATACTCCTTTAGAAATCCTAACATTTTTGTAACTTTATCTTTTCTTTTTCATTCTATTATTTTAGAAGTTTTTTTTTGTAAATTCTTTTTTATATATAAATATCCTTCCAATCATTTATTCTTTTTTATTTAATAAAGTTAAATGAATGTCATTCATAAATGAATATTACACTTTATATTTAACTTCGATTTAATGTTATCTCCAAAAAGTTAATATTTTTACATATATAAAATAGATCAGAGGTCAAAATGTATAATTTCATAATATTACCTTTTCTTCTTCCTTCCATGCTTCATTGCCCATATCCATGGAAGGATATATGACATTGAAATAAAGATAAAGTATTATTTTTTATCTTACCTAATATTTTTATACTTAATCATATTTTTTTTCCATTTTCTCCGTTTTTTTTAATCGCAGTTTAACAAGTATCAACAATTAACTTTGTGGGAAATAAATTATTCCTAACACATCTAAATGTTTCAAAAAGAAAGTGAATAAAACTATTGTTATCATTATTATATTTGTTAAAATATAAATATATTTTCAAAAATATTTTTAGAATACCGGCTTCATTATATATATGTTGTAATAAGAGGATGGTTATTATAATCATATTATACATGGTCTTCTATATGTCTTTTCTAGGAGGAAACTCAGAAATATTTTTATGATACAAAATGATAATCTTAGTAATGGGTTTGTTCTTTTTCTCCCATTAAGTTAATATAATGATACAGGAATCAGAAGGTTAAAAAATACCTATATAAATCATCAATCAACTAAATAGTGTGGTGTAAATTACACTAAAAATGTATTTTTCTTTATAAATTAAATCAAAAAGAATAATATATTTTTGTGTAGAAAAAGTGTAAGGAAATTCTTTACTTCATTTTTTTTGTTTCATACTTTAGATTAATGAAAGTTTGATATTTATATAAAGACATATTAATTACCTTTTTTAAGGTTATATATCGAATAGGAGGAAACGTTAATTAATAGTATATTTCAATATTATAATCGATGTTTATAACAAGAAATGTTTTTTTTGTGTTCTTGCCTGATTAGTAAATTTAAAATATTTTAAAAAAGGATCAGTTAATAATATCCTTACCACCAATATTCAGATGGACATTATGTGCTATTTTTATTCTAAAAATGTATTTTAATAATATTATAATTACATCATATTAACTTCTTTTCTTAACGGAATATTCATTTATTCATCCATTAATCCCCATAATTGTAATTTATCAGGGCTAGATAGAACGTAGTGGAACATAAAAAAATATATTGACACTGATTAGCTATATGTATTATTTTCTATTTGTCTTTTAAATATTTTACTGTTCCTAGTTTCATTCTTTGTTTCTTCCTATACTTTGTTCTCACCAAGTTTAGTTTTTTATTATTTTCCAAGATATTAATTACATCATATTTTAGTATTTTACAGTTGGATATTTTTTTTAATTTTAACGTATTATTGTATAATTAAAAAAACATTAAGAATCTAAAAGTAAAACTGGATATTTAAGAAAGTTACTTTTTTTTGTCTA
Source organism: Strongyloides venezuelensis (assembly GCA_963280985.1). Classification (NCBI taxonomy): domain Eukaryota; kingdom Metazoa; phylum Nematoda; class Chromadorea; order Rhabditida; family Strongyloididae; genus Strongyloides; species Strongyloides venezuelensis. The sequence continues at coordinate 13,662,293 of CAUJLX010000002.1, read as the reverse complement.
TAACAATATATTATTAAGGGTACTCCATAACTCGCTCTTCTTATATTTTACCTCTATACTTATGTTAAAGGGATATTAATTTTTTTGAACTACGAACACCCAGACAGGTAAATTTACTTAGTAATTTAAACAAACAAATAAAAATTCTATCACTCTTTTGTGGTTTTTTATTGTCAATGCTTTATAATAATTTTAATTTTCATATTTTTATTACCCATAATTTTAAAGATGTTTTTTTAATGACTTATTCGCTATATATTTTGATAAGTACCTGATACATTTGGTTGATTAGCTATAAAATTGATTGATTAAGTATTAAGATAAATTTTAATAAACATATTATTAATTATGATTCTCCCAAACAGCTTAATTTATCTTTTCAATGAATTTTTGTTATAAAATTAAAAGGAAATTTATCTTTTTAACAAAAAGATAGACGTCACAGTATATATAAACTATTCTATAATAAAACCCTATTCATATAGAAGTCAAAAGTATGGAATAGTTAGTTTATTTTATTTAAATTACAAGAACGTCATCCCTATGTCTCTTATTAAAATTAAAAAGTAACATATATATTAGAGTATATGAATAGGAGAATATTGGAAAAAGAAAAATATGTTTTGTGTAAAAAAAAGTCTACTGCAATGTGTTGAAGATTTAGTTGCATCAATTTTATGAACGATGTGTGTGTTGGACGTCAATTATTTATATATTTTCTCTCTCTCCCAACTGCTTTTATTCTATCTCTCTTTAGCATTTAGTGTTTTCAATGAAATAAAAATAGTAAAGATACATAGGGATTCTTCAATTTATGTCTACATTCACATAATGCCAGTAGTTTTTTTTAGTACTTTCCAGACTACCAGACAATCCCCATTGCGCCTTCAAAAAGAGAGAGATACTTGATGGAATGTATGTATATTATATATAAATATATGAACATTTGTATGTATAAATGTATATAAATATAAAATACTTTATATTACCCACATCGGTAAAAGTAAAAATAGATAAATGTTGGGTTAACAATATTGCTAAAAGTAAACTTTTTATCAAAATATTCTGATAAAATTTTTTTTTGGTAAAAGTTATACTTCTAATGACAGTTAATCAAAGAAGGTAAATGATACATAGATATCAATGAAATGTCATGTAGGGATAGGGTAGAAAAAATGATATAGTTATAAAATTTTGTTCTTATCGGAAATGATAAAAATGTTGGAAAAATTTTTTTGCACACTTTTATCATTTTTGTGAAATGAAAAAATTTAATATAATGTTTCAATCAGCCAAACCTCTCCAATAAAGAATGGCGTTTTGAAAAATTCAGTTTAACCCTTGATTAGTTTTAATGAATGTAGCAAAAAATATATAAATTGTAAGATGATATGAAAGAGAAAATTGTCAGAATACTTATATATATGTATATTGAAAAGAATTGATGATAACAATTTTTGTTAGGTAATATTGTAAAACATCTATTAAAAAATAATATCTTTGATCATGACTAGTGATATATTTTAAACTGAAATGACAATTTATTTATTATACTTTATTAACAAAGTACACATGGGTGTCCGTAACACTAATTAAGAGTGCTCTTAAAGTAATATTTAAAACTTTTATACATTGTTATAAAATAATTGCTTTTTATAAGCATTTTTTAAATCATATACTTATTAAAGATTTCCTTGAAACAAGTATTTTTATCAAAGTCTTCGTTACTATTTCTTTCTCCTATAAGTATTTTTGAAGGAAATTAGTCTTTATTTTTTTAATCTACTACTAAATATTAGCTAGATGAATAGTTTATTTATAATAATCTCAATTAATGCTATTATTTTGTTAATATTAGTAATAATTGATAATTCAATATAATTTTCATTCTCTTGTTATATTGTCAATCAACGATTTTTAAGGTATCTTTATATTGTGTATTTTGTACTTTACTAGTGAAATATAATATTTATTTATTTGTTTATTATTTAATTTTATTTTACCCCCTCCCTTCAACTCTCTCATGATTGAAGAAGGAATTTAGATATGCGTGAAGAAACGATTTTTTTATTGTCCCTTGTTAATATAAATATGCATTAATTCTCTATATTTTTATTTTTTTCCAAAGTTAAATTTCTAAATAATGTTTTTTGGTATAAGTACAAAATTAGTAAAACCAAAGTTTAGGAATGTTTTTAAGTTCAAAGGAGTAGTAAGATATAAGAGGAAATTAACTGTATATAATAAAATCTTTTACTCTTAATAGTCTTTTTGAATTTGAAATTTTTTCACATTAGCATTTATTTTCGTGAACGTTTTTGAAAGACCTAATGTGATAAGTTTTATACTATATAGATTAAACCGAAGAGAGAGAGTTTTCTATATATATACTTATATCCTACTTAGTGTGGTGTTCTTCACGACGATGTGTAAAATGTACCAAGTGGAAATAAGTATGTTTCATTTTCTAGACAATCATACAGAGGCCGCCATAATTTTTTTATTATACGCTTCCGTAGGCCTTATGATATATTTTGTATCTTTAAAAATATATCTATCTATGTATATGTTTTGTATGTGTATTCATTAAAGATAAAAATGGAAGAGAGAAGGATGATGGTTTTTTTTAAATAAAAAACTTTGATAATTGTTGTATATATATATATGTTTAAAAATATCTGTCATTTGGTAGCTGAAATAAATAGTCTTTGAAGAACCTCGCTATTAGTTTCTTCTTCTTAATATCTATCTTTTATAGATCTCTACCAAAGTAAAAAATTTTTTTAGATAGTAAATTTTTATTTATACAGACAAAAATTATTCATGTACTAGAAAACAAAAATGTTGCATGTTTTATAGTTAATAAGAGCGAAAAATTTATGTATACATATAGAAGGGTGAAAGAAATTGTTAGTTTGAAAATTTTATTATCCAACATTACAATTTAAATGTTTTTTTTTACCATCGTATGATAAGTGATTTGAATTTATGTGTCTGTGGGTACTACAAAAATTCATGGATAGTTGTCGTTAGTGTTCCAAAAAAAGGCATTACTTTTCAAATTGTATTTGTCCTATGCCCATTTATTTAGATTGTTTTACACACAAAGAAATTCTTATGTATTTTTGTAGGAATACTCAATTCTAAAAAATTTAGTGATTTTAAATTTTTTGATGTGCTAAGTATTCACACAAATATTTATAATTGAATATGTTGTTGTTTATCAATATACTTAGGTAAAAAGCCACAAATAGATGTATAACATTGATGCTTTTATTTTTTAAGAATTGTTTCTGACATCTATTTGATGGCATTTTCATAAATATACTTATACATACAACCACACACCACCCAACGTGATGAAAGAGAATTTAATGAAGCTAATAATTTAAGCTTCCGGTGTTGATAAGGGAATAACTCTTTTTATTCATATATACATAGGATTGTAGTTCTTGGCATGTACTTTAATATTATTATAAAAATGAATTTTATCCTACACCTTTATTTTTTTAAGATTTTCTTCCAAGAGTTCTTTTTTCATCAATATATATATGTGAATGATAAATAAATTTGTTTAGATATGGATATTTTTTGAAAAATAAGGGAGATTTATATGCTATTTTTAATGAATGCCTATGAAACATGTGTACTTAGTATAAACTTTTTTCTCCTGGAAGATATGCATTTTTTTCATTTGAAAAATAAGAATAAAGAAAAGTATATATTGATACATACTGCATGTTAAATATTGTATCAAATAATAAGTTTATTTGATGAAATATAACTAGTAAAGTTTCTTCATAATAGTATATATCTAATCTTACTATATTAATTACTATTAAGTAGGGTTTGTGCAATAAATTTAGGTTTTCTCATTAATTTATATTAATTCACCGCTTCCAGTTCTTTTTGTTTCTATTTTATAAATTATTAATTGAGACATTTTTTCTTTTTTATCTCATTACATTTTTCCTTAACTCACCACTTCTTCCATAAGATTGTAGTATGTTTTTTACATGAATGAATGATATGTATATATATATGTATGAAGATAAATAGTACGCTTGTCCTCATCCAATTATTTTGACTTTTTAAAAGAATGTAACTAAACGATTCTTTCTTAATCTCATTTTATCTTTTTTCTTTAACATCTTAAAATATATTATTTTAACTTACATTTTAACATTATTTGAAAGCGGTACAATTAATTTTAAAGAAAAGACATGATACTATTAATATATGTTTATATAATAATTTCATTAATATATATACAAATCCTTCTCATTACATAAACATTTCTTTCTTTGTTATTTTATAACAAAAAATTCAATCATAATATTATATTTTAAGATACCTTTTTTTGTAATTTGACTCTACTGTCTAAACGTCATTTTCAAAAGAATTACCCATTTTAATAGATGTTTACGGCATTTTTAAATTCCAGTAATTAAATTTATACATATCAACTTCCTTGAAAAACAAAGAACTTTTTGTAAAAAATCACTAATATGAAAAAGATATACTTTTATTGTTTGATTATTATTACCGTAACTAATATATTGGTAATAATCATATTACTATTTTCTTTTTTAATTAGAATGGCAATTAATTGAGAGAAGGGGAGGATGAATTGAAGAAGATAAAATGTCTTTCATCAGAGATTGTAGATCATTTTATTTAATATATTTCTGAAAAAATTACCAATGTACAAGTGTTTGAGCAATTAACATTTTTACGACCCGCCAATATGTTGTATGTTAGTAGTAAAAAATGTAACATTTTATTTATTAATATTAGTAAATTATACTTTGTATTATCTAGCGACAAAAGTCACCAGAAAAAAAGAACCTAATATGTATCTTTATTGTTACATATAAAGACGTAACAGTGATGATTGATAAAAAATTACTACTTTTTCACATTTTTTAACAATTTTATCTATCATTCTCTCTATATACGTTTATAAATTTTAAAGAAACCATTTATTTCATATATTTTTTTACCTGCGACATTTCAATGTTGCATTTTAGATATAAATCTATTTTATAATTAGAAAAAATAATTTTTTAGAATAAATTACCTACTGATAATATATAGATATAATATCTTTCACCCTTCAAAAATGAAACATAAACATTTGAACTAATTTTCGTTAATTATTTTATGGGAGGATGCCTTTCAATTTTTGATAATATAAACGTCAAGAGATGTTTCATCACACTTCATTGTAGCTTTCCATTACTTGATTAATATATAGTTTTGAGCATTTAGATATGTTTATGAGATTATTTACACATCTACATACACATCTTCATTCGTTCACGAAAAATGACTGTGTGGACGACAATATATATATATATATATATATACTTTATTTATGTATATATCTATATACCCATCGTTCTTTTTATGGAAACTTTTATACTAAAAAATTTAGGGGTGGTTTTATTTTTAAATTCGTATGATTTTATCAAATTGATCTTCCTTATTTTTAAGTATTTTACAAATTTTATCCATGCATTTATAAAATTAGAAGCAAAATGCATTAAATAAGATGTAACATTTTATCAGTATTTTTATTCTTTTTAAAATGGTTATCTCTCCTTATCATAATTACATTATAAAACTCTTTTAATTTTTATTATTTTATTTTTTAGTAACATATACTTCACTAAAAAGAACTGTTGAAGATATATTTATTGTAATGAGTATTTCATTATCTTCCATTTACACTCCAAACATGTTAATAATTATCTAATTTTTAAAAGAATTACATTTATATTTCGTTCTTACCTATAAAAAAACCATTAAACATAATTTTTTTTTCAGAAAACCATATATTTATACATATACACAAATAAATATTTTACAATTTAAAAATTTTATATGTTTGAAATTTCAAAAAGTGAATCCACTGCCTTGACATTTTAAGTAATGACAGCAGACTGCATATCACCAACGAAGAAATCACCCATGTCAGAGAATCCAGAGCAAAAACATTCCGATAAAGAAACTTCACTTAGAATAGGAATTCAAATGGATCAAAATTCTATAAGTGAACATGTAATGTCTACAGTTAACGCCAGTAATCAACAATCATCGATACTTAATAATATACTTAATTTCCAAGCACAAAATGGTTCTTCTAATGGTAATAATATCTCATTACAACCTCATTCGCTTTTTCCTACAAATAATAATGGTATTAATAACAATCATATTCATGAAACTAATCAACAATGTAGTTCCGTTGGAAGTAATGGATTTTTCTCGGCTCCAGGACCTTTAATGCCTAATATTTCTGGAAACCCTCCTCAAGACCATGATATAAGTTTATGGGCACAACAATTTTTAAATAATTATCAGAATCTTATACATCAATCACAAGCTGTTGCTGCATCCCGCCCCCAAAAGTACGGTAACTTTTATAAATAATTATGTGCTTTTTTCATGAAAGGGTAGAACAAAATAGGTGTATCGTTCTACTGCATTCATCAATTTTAATATTTTTTCCTCATACCTAAACTTTACTTGGAATTAATTCTTTAGTTATCCGAGTATTTTAATATATGTTCTAGTAATATGTATACAATATTATAAAACTTTCATTTTTTAATACAAATAATTTTTATTCTTGCTTAGGTCATTTCATTATCATCCATGTGGGATTCATAGTACATAACCTCTTGATAGCTCTACTTATTTTTGAAGGAGTGAAAAAAATTATTTCCTTTCAAAGAAAACTAAGTGTGTTTATATTATGCATTCTGTATATTCCCAAAGCACGATATCTTATTGATAAATATAATAAAATGTATAGAACAAAAAAGAAATGGCATGTTGATTATTTATACATTTATTTCATTTTTTTTCTTAGTTTTATTTTTCTTTTACCAAGGTATTCACATAATTATTTATATTTTTTTATATCTTATTTTTGTAGTACTATCACACAATTATTTATTTAAAAGCCGAATAATTTAAGGAAAAATATGTGTTAAGAGATAAAATTCGGAAATTTTATTACCCTTAAGACTACTTTAAAAAATGAGGTTCATCATTTTTAAGTTAAAAAATTTATTATATATATAAATATATATAGACAAATAAAAGTCATAAGTTATTTAGTCTTTTTAATCTTTATCATAAAAATATAGAGATACCAAACTATTAAATATATAAATTACTTTTTCCTTATAAAAGTATTATAAATATATATATATATATATGTTTTTTATCTTGATCTACTGTCCCTTAACTAACATAACCCTTTTCTTCTTTAATAGATGTACTATTCCATCTTTTATTAATCCTTCCTATTTGCTTTAAGAATGATGATGAATAAAGAAATGAAGGAATATATAATAGAGTATACTTCTGTTTTATAGAATATAACTATTTTAACGATACTGGAAATTTTTTAATTAAACGTGTTAAGATATATCTATCATTCTAGTAACATATTTTTTTTAAAAATAATTTAATCGTTTATATTTTTCTTATTATATGGGAATAAATATTTTTTTCAGCTTACCATTGAATATGTTAAATGGAAACTTGCCACTTCAAACACCACTATCAGGTGGTACTTCTGTTGACATCCAAAACACAATAATGGAAAATATTTTAAATTGGAATAATCCAAATGGTATTTCTTTGGATAATCAATTTAATAATCAAAATAGGAAAAGGAGAAACCTCCAAGCTTTATCTTTATCGTCTAGTTCAACTGGTTCTGGATCAACTTTATCTCAAAGTTCTGCATCATCCTCCTCCAGGACAATTAATACACCTTTGATAGATCCCTCAACAATTATTAATAGTAATGGGAGTTTACCTTTAAGAGGAGTGTCATCTTTTGATATTCATAATACATTAAATCTTGCAACTCAAATGAAGTTAGTTCAACAAATGAATGCCTTACCAGCACAATTCATAAATAATACATTTCCACCTACTCTTCAACCTACTACAAATGCTTTGAATATTCCTTTTTCTGGACAAAGACATAATTTAGGAAATTTAATTACCGGAACGAATCAAAATTTTGATGGTACATCAAATAACATTATTGCATCTTCTCAACAACAAATGCAATTATTTCAACAACAACAACCACTTCGTCCAACAAGACGTGGTAGACCACCAGGTGCTAATAATAGTTTTCGTCACCTTCTACAGCAGGTTCATCAATTGTCTCCTACTGTAGTTGGAAAAAATGAAAATATACAACAATCACAACCAAAAAAAGAGGATATTGAACAAACATGTTTATGGGAGAATTGTAAACGCATATTTTCTAATCAACAAGGACTAGTTGAACATTTAACAGCTGATCATATCTCTCATTTAGATAAATATTATTGTAAATGGGAAGGCTGTGAAAGAGATTATCCTTTTAAAATGCAATATATGCTAGTTATGCACATGCGTCGTCATACTGGAGAGAAACCCAATGCTTGTACTTTTCCAGGTTGTTCTAAATCATATTCAAGATTAGAAAATTTAAAAACACATCTTCGTACTCATACAGGTGAAAAACCATATGCATGTGAATTTTATAATTGTGACAAAGCATTTTCGAATGCCTCTGATAGAGCTAAACATATGAATAGAACACATAGTGATAAAAAGCCATATATTTGTCCAGAAGAAAATTGCACTAAGGCATACACTGACCCAAGTTCATTAAGGAAACATATCAAAACTGTTCATGGTGAAGAAGCATATGAAAGAGCAAAGCAAAATAAAGCTAAAAATTCAAGAAGAGTTTCTCAAGAATATAGAAATGGTGAGAGTTGTAACAGTATTTATAAACGACCAAAAGTTGGTGAGGAAGAAGGGAATGATGAAGAAAATGGAAATTGTATTAATACAACTGCAGGTAGTCAAGATTCAACAGGAGCTGATAGTGAACATTATTCAACTTTGACAAGATTACTAAATAATTCTTTATCACCTAATATTGGTAATATTCACATTGATAACCGTACAATGGGTAATGATACATTTATTACATCATCAAACTTCTCCTCAACAACCTCTTCAAGTTCAGGAGGATTATCACCATCTGGATCAGGACCACATAGTCCAGAGTCGTCCTCGTCAAATAAAAATGGTAGTGGTCAACCAAAATTAAAGTTTTCTGTTGAAGGGAATATGTTACCAGGTTTAATGCAAGAACTTTCACTTGGTGGTACATCAATGACAAAAGAACAATATGCACAATATCAGCAAGGTAACTATAATGTTTACCTAACACAACAACAGCATGATTCTACTAATAATTCCTATGTTTATGATGGTAATATTGATAATGGGAATGTACATCATTATACTAACGCTAATGTTAGACTTGATAACCATAGGTTTGAAAGCTTTACAGGTGAAACTTCAATTACTCATCATCAATCACCTCAAGAGTCATTTAATAGGGGTAATGGATCAGGACGAGATAGGAGAAATTATCATACTCCTCAAACTAATCTTAATTTGGTAGATTCATCAATCCAACAAACTAGAAAAAATTTCAAAAAAAGTGGAATAGGTCTTAAAGGAAGGACACAACTATCAAAAGAGAACTTTCAACAAATTACATCATCAAATTCATTTTCAAATAACTTTACATCTTCTCATCTTCAAAATTACCAACAACGACAACAGTATCAAGAAAATAATTATTATTCTAATAATTCCTCCAATACAAGCAATAATTATGATGATCCTTATCAAAGAGGTGAAATAAATTTTTATAATAGAAATCACCAATCTCTTGAATATATAAGACCACAAAGTAATGTTTTATATCCACCATATAATCAACATTATTACAATAATGGTAACTTCAATGATACTAGAAATACTGTTAATAATTCTATTACTATTGTTCCTAACCCTGTATGTCCACTAGGACATTCAAGAATTCATCCACAGATATCATTTGTAACACGTAGTAAACCAAATCCCATACCAAATCCTGAATACGAAGATGGTACCCACCCTTATCATTACAATAATCCTTATGCTTCATCAAATATAGAACAGTATTATAGTCAAGATACAGAGAATGGTGATAGAATTCTGATAGGTAGTGAGTATATGATATCATCACCACCTGTTCAATATCATCAACATAGTGGAATATCAAAAGATTCTAGTGAATATTACAATCCACAACATGAATATGAAATTCAACAAAATAATATATATCAGCAAACTTCATTACAATTATCTACTATTAAAGAGGAAACTGCTGAGTCAATATCAGAATGTCCATTACGTGATTCTTTGCCAGTTACAAGATTTGTCACAGACATCCATGAAAGAATAGAAGAGATAACAGCACCATATAATTTATATACAGAATCAGTTCTTCAAGAGGTATCTTCAGGGGAGTTATGCGATTTGGGAGCAGATGCTTTATCAGGAGTTGTTGAACCAGAACCACATATTCAAGTATTGCCAAATTCTCATGCTACAGGTGGAGAAGTCATTTCTTCAAATAATAATAATAGTAATCATGTTGTTGTCTTACAATCAGATATGAATGAACAAAGAAGAGACAAATATAATGAAAAATAATTTATTAGTATTTTTTTAAATTTCATTTATATATTTAAAATAAATTTTTCTGTTTGAATTTTGAATCAAATGTATTTTCAGTTTATCATTTCAAATTACATAAAATTTTTGAAACAAACTTTGATAATTTCATTCTAGAGTATTTGGACATTGATAATTAAGCATAATTATTTTTTCATCATTAATTATCACGCACAAATTTTTAGAATACTTTCCTTCAAAAAATATAACTACTATTTTATCATATGTATATTGATAAGTAGTTAAAGTAAAAATAGTAATCTATATGATAATAATTAGTATGACGTTCATGCTTCATATTACTAAATGAGGTGACACAAAAAGTTATATTTCTAATTATCTTTTCTACCAACTATAACACCTTATCATTTCCAAAGAAAAATAATGTATTTAAAAAAGTATATTAGTATTTTTTTAAATACTTTTCCTTTTCACATTATATAGTTGAAAGTAAATTATTCTATTATATCTGAATATCTCATTAGCACAGAAAAATTAGACAAAAAAATTTTTCTATTCTTCTTGTTAATTTCATATATACTTTTAATCTTCTCATATTTTAATTTATTATTTTTGCACAAAAATACATAAATAATTTTAGTAATATACATTTAGATGTGAACCTTACCATAAAAATATGCTTACAGTATCCTGAAAAAAAATTATATAAATGTATATATGGAAGTGGTTGAGATAAAAATATAGCATGTTTTAATTAGTCATACAAATAATAAGTATAAAGAAGTGTATATATAATTTTGAAAGAAATAGGTAATTAATTCATTTTGAATTAATAAATTGTCTTGCTTTTTTTTTTAAATAACCTTTGAGTTTGTCAAAAGTTATAAAAATTTTTAAATGCTAATTATTTTTTAAAGCATAGGATAATTGTAACTAATTATAGTAAAGGTTAATTAAAGAGATATAAATTTTATGAAAATGAATAATTTAAGGACATTAATTATTTTATATATTTTGAGGGAATGAATATGTAAAATGAAGGATAATTTTTTCCTCTTTTATTTTTTCGAAAGAATAACATTAAGTACTTGCTCTTTTATTATCAGTTACCTGTTCTTTAATAACATGATATGAAATATCTTAACTCAGGACATAAATCTTTCAATTTACAACAATTTCAACATTGGATATTACTTTCAATCAATCAGAATATACATTTTCAATCAAATTAAATAAGTAATCTTTTGGCAAAATTTGTTTAAGTTTAGATGATATTTTCTTAAATTAATCTTTTATAATATTATAAAATAGTACAGTTCTAAAAATAATGCATTTTTTATTTTATAGTGTATTTAAGCTATTTTAATAAATTTAATATTGCTTTCACAAATGTTTGAAACAATAATACATCTATACAATTTTATTAACAAAATATTTATTAGGTTATATTTCCATATAAATATAATCAAACATTGATTATTTGGGAATTTAATTAATAAATACTAAGAGTTTATTGTTATATTTAATATTAACATAAAATAAAATTTTGAAAATATCGAAATTTCAATGAAAAATTTGAAATACAATTATAAAATTTTGTTTCTCTTTTTAAAAAAGGTGTTTAATGATTGTCATTTTTAAAAAAAATTAAACCTACTATCCATAATAAATAGAAATCGTTAGTCACTATCAACGTCTTAATTTTCTCATGTTTTTAGAAACCAATAAAAAAGTATATTAATTATGACCATGAGTGTAAACTATATAAAAACATTTCCTTATACGAATTTTAAATATTTTTAACTGTTTTATGATGTTAGTAATTGTTTTATTTTAATGATTCAATAATCTATCATCATTTTTATCATTTCAAACATTAATAATTATTTTTTATGCAATGGATATTTTATTAATTATTATTATAGTTTTATAATTCACTAAGATTGTTCAAGTTGTTACCATTATTTAATCCAAAAACAGACTTAAAAAATATTTATAATAAAAAAAATACATAAATTAAAATAGATTATAATAGTATAGACATGAAATTTTGAATGATTGTATCAATTCACACAGGAAATGTAAAAAGTTAAATTATAATATATAAACTATCAAAAAAGTATATAATTATCGGATAAAATTTTCAAAATTTGTATTTCATTTTATGTTGTAATTGTTTAAAAAGATAAATAATTGGTTTTTTTCTTATATATCATTAATTTCATATTAATTAATTATTAAAATAAACTGTATGTAGAATTTTTCAATCCTTATAAAAAATTATAAAAAAAATAAATTTACTAAAAATAATTCATACATCTTAAAATTATTTTTTACTATTCATATACTTAAAACTTTATTCAATATTGGCCCCTTAAAATTTGTGATATTGTTGAATAAAGAAACATAAATAACATATGCATAAATCTATATAGTACCCAAATCAGTATCCGTTTTGATATATCTTACCTTCCGGTACTTAAAACTTGAATGTTACTTTCCGGAGTACCTTTTCTAAAGAATGTATGTAAATGAAAAAGAAACTTCTACCAATTGGCTCCAAATAACATTTGAACAATTACAAGATATGTCTTTTATAATAACATTTCAATTTTACCCTTCAATAACGGTGTTTGTATACTATAGAAGATAGGGAGAAGAAAAATTTCAAGTTGCTTTACAAGAATTTTTAATAGCTCAAAAATTATTGAAATAAGAATAACAAAACATATATGGATAACTAAAATTATGAAACTATAATAAAAAGGTATATAAATAAGAGACTATTTAAGTAATGTTTCATTCAAAATAGGTTCAAAATTTTTAATCTTAGAAGTAGCTCTAATATAACAAAGAAAATTGTTACTTAATAACAAATTTTATATTCTTGTATATTTTCATAAAATATTTTTTTTTTCAAATTTATTAATGTTTAAACGTTCTTTCACTTAATCTACTATTTGTACTACTTATTATTCATTAAAAATAAAATATAGTAAGAAAAAATTAATAAAATCCAATGACTGATGGTGATCGAAAAGGATTGCTAAATAAAAGTATTTTCAATAAATTATTATAATAATTTTATAAATATTTTTTCATTAAAGATTCTACATACTCTGAATGCAGTACAACAATTTATAATTCTTTTAATAATATTATGGATGAAAGAAATGAAGTAGTTAACCATGGTATTCCAGCTTCAATATCATATGATAAAAATGAAGTCAAGGTGACACTTCTTCAACATCCTAGTGATTCAATTGGCAAACATATTGTTGAAGAAAGAGAAACATGGGGTAGAAAAATTGACTTCTTATTATCAGTTATTGGATTCGCTGTTGACTTGGCAAATGTGTGGAGATTCCCATATCTTTGTTTTAAAAATGGTGGTGGTGTATTTTTAATTCCATACATAATGATGGTATTACTTTGTGGAATACCATTATTTTATATGGAACTGTGTTTAGGACAATATCACCATAAAGGAGCTATCACAACATGGGGAAGAATATGTCCTTTAGCTAAGGGGATTGGTTATTGTGTTATAATGACTGCTTTTTATACAGATTTTTTTTATAACGTTATCATTGCATGGGCATTGCATTTCTTCTTTAGTTCTTTCACTCTTAATCTTCCTTGGGCTTCTTGTAATAATACGTATAATTCAGATGCTTGTTATGAACCTACATGGTCTAATGATAATTCTGATAAATGTTTAGTAAGCAGTATGTCAAATTCATCAATTAAAAAGATTTCTGCTGCTGAAGAATACTTTTACAAAAGTTTTTTATCACTTCATGATCCCGGAAGTACCGATTCACATGTTACAGCTAGTTTAGATAATTTAGGTTCTATTAATTGGCAAATTGCTATTTGTCTTTTTTTAGTTTACATTATATGTTATTTTTCATTATGGAAAGGCATTAAAATGAGTGGAAAAGTTGTGTGGTTTACAGCTATTTTTCCTTATATTGTTCTTTTGATACTTCTTATTAGAGGAGTTACACTTCCAGGAGCAGAAAAAGGCATTGAATACTATTTAAAACCAGATTTTGATAAACTTTGGGAGCCATCTGTTTGGCAGGATGCCGCAATTCAAGTTTTCTTTTCACTTGGTCCTGGTTTTGGAGTTTTAATGGCTTATAGTAGTTATAATGAATTTCATAATAATGTCTATTTGTAAGTTATAATAGGTCATTTTTTTACTATCTTTAAAAAATTAACCTCATTATTTAGTGATGCGCTATTAACTAGTACAATAAACTGCTGTACTAGTTTCTTATCTGGATTTGTTATCTTTTCTGTTCTTGGATATATGTCATGTAAAAGTGGCAAACCAATAGATGAAGTAGCACAAGAAGGTCCTGGTCTTGTTTTCGTTGTTTATCCGGAAGCATTAGCAACAATGCCAGGAGCTTCAGCATTCTCAATAATATTTTTTTTGATGCTTCTAACCTTAGGTTTAGATAGTTCTTTTGGTGGATCAGAAGCCATTATAACAGCATTAAGTGATGAATTTCCAGTACTAAAAAGTAAACGTGAATTGTTTGTTGGGTTACTATTCACATTCTATATGATAATAGGAATGTTTATGTGTACTAGCGGTGGAATCTTGATTATGGAATGGATAATTTTCTACGGAAGCACATATGGTCTTTTAGTTTCTGTTTTACTTGAGACAATTGTAATTTCATTTATCTATGGAATTGATGAATTTTGTAAAGATGTCAAAGAAATGCTTAGATTTACACCTGGTTTTTATTGGAGATTTTGTTGGAAAATAATTGCCCCAATTTTCCTTTTCATAATGATTTCTAGCAGTGTCATCAACTACACACCATTACAATATCAAGACTATGTATTTTCAAAATTTTCAAATTTCCTTGGAGTTCTTTTTGCACTCTCATCAATATCTGCCATTCCATTAACAGCTTTAGTTGTTCTTTATAAAACAAAAGGTCAAACTCTATCTGAAAAATTCAAAAAAGCGCTAATACCAGGGATAGAACACCACAGAAATGAAAATGATCATCAATTACTCGATAATGATATTATGCTTTAATTTTTTTTATTATTATAACTAATCTCTTTTTTATTAAAATAAAAATAAATACACAAAATAGAATAAAGTTCAAATATAACTTGGCAATAAAATACATATTAGATATATATTGTGTGGTAGAGCATGGCCACTAAATAATATTAAATATAAAGAAAACTAAAGAAAATAAAAATTCAAACATAGAAGTAATAAATTAAGGTTGATTATTATTGCCGTAGGTCACGAATGGAGTATTATACGTATTAGAGAGATCCAAATTTTGACCTAGTTGTGGGAAATTTTGAGCAGACATCATAGCAGCGTATGGATTCATCATAGGATTCATTGCAGCCATAGGATTAACAGTATTCATATGATTACTAGCTAACATATTTGTCATATTAGCGTAAGGATTATGGGCCATTTGTTGTTGAACGGCATTCTTTTTTGCTGTATACAATGAAGCTTCCTCCTGAGCTTTTGCAATATTCTTCTTGTAGCGTATTCTCTTGTTACCAAACCAATTAGAAACTTGAGAAACAGTTATATTACATTGCCTAGCTAGTTCCTCCTTTACTTCTTCGCTAGGATAAGGATTACTGAGATGGGCATAAAAATATTCATTTAGCAAATCGACAGACTGTTTTGAAAAATTTCTTCTCTTCCTCCTGGCATCCATAAATCTAGATTTAAGCATCATAAAAGATTCACAGGTTAATTGTTTTAATTGAATTTGTATATTGATAAATTTCTTCTTAATCGTATGTACCATCCTATCTATTTCATTACTAAGAATTGGTCTTATAGTGGATTGTTCATTTAATAATGAAACGACATGTTGGTTGAATTGCTTCTCAGCCTATAAATTTTTAACAAAAAAAATACACACAATATAAAGACAAACTTACATCCTCATATTTTTTTAGTTCTTGACTATAGAAACTTTTTATTTGCTCAAATCTGGAATTGAAATCATTCTTGTCTCCAACAACATTAGATATGGAAACATTTTCATTTTTTGATCTTCCTGAACTATTAGCGACTCCTTCAGCGATCAACATATTATCAAGACGTATTAATTGTGGATCTTCTTCCTCAACATCTTGTCTCAAATTTGACGATATGTTAATTTTTGCTTTACAATCAACAAAACAACTAAATAAAGCATTTTTGAAAGGATGATTTCTGATTTCCGCTTTAATTTCACTAGCTTTCTCATTAATTAAAGGCTCATCTGCAATAATCATCAATTTCTCTAATAAATCAGTTACTGGTCTTTCTGGAAGTTGAGATTGAGGAATATCTATCATCGGATCCATCATATTTAAAAATAATGAAATAGAAAATTACAATCAAGAAATTAGATGTTTAAAGACCGTTAAATATATATGTATATAATATTATAAATTATAAATGTCAACACGCAGGATGATTGAAACAAATTAATTTTTATGCCTGGAAAGTTCAATAAGTTAGACAATGTGAATTAAAAAGTTTGTAAATTAGAGTTAGATAGGCATTAACTTTCCCGCTCGGGGGATACAGAGGGGGTAGAGTAGTAAATAAAGTGTACATTACACATAGGAATTTCTCTTAACATCTATGTATCTTTCATTTGTGCCATCAAATTATAAAATATAACACATATAGTATAAATGCGTAGATTAAAGGGACATAGATAATTGAGATAAGTTTAATAGCAAAAAAAAAAAAAAAAAGAAATGGTCTGTTCAAACGGTAAATGAGTCCTCAACAAGATTATAAAACTTGCAGAACAGGTAAGACGTTTGACCCTTTGATCTAGCACGCTGATATTACTAAACTAACGAGTGATAAATCCACAAACATAGCTGATAACGATATACGTGCCATAACATCTATAGTATAATGAACTTGGATGATTCACGTACAATTTTTTGAAACATCCATTATACTACTTACAACAACATTAGAAGAAAATTAATTAATGGTAAATTAAATCAAATAACATAGTAAATGTTTAAAAGATAAAATAATTACAATTAATCGAAGTACATAGAAAAATACCTTTCCAATAGACATTTGCTTATATGGAATAGTAACCGCCAATAAATATATACAATATATACTATCTTAATTCACTATTTCAATTTTAATTTTGTTGGAGTAATGGTTTTTTATTTCAATAACATTCGAAAATTGCTTGAAGCAAGAATGCTATCAAACTAGAATGCATTTTGCATACCATTGATGATTAAAACTTTCATTCGGTCTTCATTGTTCCAAATCATTTTTGTAACTATTTTGGAATTTTTTTTGTTAACTATTAGAAAATTAATTTGTTGTAAGAAAATTTACACATATATTTCTGAGATCTTTTTTAGATACTGTTAAAATTAATTTTGTTATAAAAAAATAATAGAAGAGGTGAAAGTTATGGAAGTTCGCAGGGTTTCAATCATGAGAAATGATAATAATAATAAGTTCAATAATATGTTACATATAGTAATATTATTGGCGGTTGTAGTCATCATGATCAGTGTCATGATACATTATTATTATTATTACTATTCAAAAGATGACACTAACCATCTGGAAAAACATAAGGAGAAAATAAGTAAGTGATGGTATTATAATAAATAAAGAATATAAGCTATTAATAATAACTATTTTATTTTTCTTTATTCTAGAATCAGAGATTTTGACTGATGACATGTTAAATTCTGATAAAGCAAAGAAAGAAAAAAAGAGGTTGTCTTTGTTGGATACATTTTTTATTTGTTTAAAAAAGATTTTTCATTTTGTATGCCCATCCCTTCAGACAATGAATAATAGTAATAATGATATGAAGATGATGGAGAAGAGTAAGAGAAAGGAAATGGCAGTTGGTGAAAAATTAAGTGATACTATGACAACAGTCAATAAAACAACAATGCCAGTTACGACAATTGTTGTAGATATAAGAGAAGAAAAGTTAGAAAAATTAAAAAAAGAGCTTATAGAAATATTTAAAGATGAGTTAAAAAAAATGATCAAAGAAGAGTTAAACTTATTTAAAGATATTATTGATGAGAAGGTAAAAGTGATTGAGAATAAAATAGTTAAGATTGAAAATAATGGTGGTAAAAATATTAAAAAGCAGGAAAAAGTTGTAATTGATTATAAAATTGTAAAGGATATAATTGAAAAAGCTATTAATAAGTATGATTCTGACAAGACAGAATTAGTGGATTATGCATTAGAATCCACAGGAGGTCGTATTATAGAAGCATCAGGTGATAAGAGTTTCTTCGATGATTTATCTAATGTTATGGAAATGCCCTTTATGCTTTTAAAGCCTTCACCTAGGACTATTATCCAACGCACTACCTCAAGTTTAGTTCCGGGAAATGCATGGTGTTTCAAAGGGGATACTGGATATGTAATTATTGGTCTTTCATATGAAATCTACATAACAGCAATTACATATGAACATATTCATATTAAAAATAGCCCCTCAGCTGATTGGTTGTCTGCTCCCAAAGAATTTGAAATATTTGTTATTGACGAAAAGGATCAGTTGTCCGATAGTGTGTTTTCAATAAGTAATTTTACTTTTAAAGCAAATGAGCCTTCAATACAAACATTTGAAATTAATGTAAGGTTATTTTTAAGATAACTTTTTAATATTTTTTTTATAGAAGAATGACAAGAGAACTTATGAAAAGGTAAAAATAAGAATTAAATCTAATTATGGTGCACCATTTACTTGCCTTTACCGTATACGTGTTCATGGGGAACGAAGTTTTTAATAAATGTTGTGTAAATTTTAATTTTTTTTTTGTAGTCTATAATCTTCCATCAAACAGATACTTGATTTTCGTTGTTGTTCCCACCGACTGATTCCATAGAAATATTTCTTGAAGATTGTCTTGTAAATTTTGGAGATTTGCTAAATGATCGTCTCAGATAACTACCGCGTTGCATTACCTGCAAATTCAAGTGGAAACTATTATGGAAATTAATAAAAATTAAATATCATACCCCCTTTACCTGCGCTCTAAAACTTTCTATTCTACTAAGTGATTTAGTATCTTCATCCATCGGTAAATTTCCACAACATCTAAATGCACAAACACAGCAAGTTATCAGTATAGTCAACGCTGATGCTACACCAACAGCAATTAAAAGTGACAATGTTCCTGTATCAACTCGATCTTCTGGTTCGCCAGTTAATTCAATATGTAGTTCCTTTGTAATTTGTTTGAGTGCTTCTGACCATTCATCATTTTGTATATAGTGATTAACTTTTGATAATAATGATTTTCTTTCATTAACAGTAATATATCTTTCCGCTAGTCTTGCAGGCCATATGATAACTTTTTTATAATGTTTCCAAACAAATACAATTACTGAATTACCACAATCTCCAAGAGCCCATCTACCGCTAAGAGTTTTTGAGAAACTTTCAGCCTTATTAGTTAATTGTTCTTCTGATGGTGAATGAATATTCATTTCTATGTTATCTAGTATTGCTATAGAGACAACAAATCCATGGAAAGGACTCCCTTTATCATCTCCACTAGAACATTGAGATCTCCTTTGACAGGGACATGGTGTACCGACAGCTAATTTCTCTAAACCCGCATTTATCTGAGATACTTTAATAAAGAAAGTTAAAATAAAAGTTAAATAATAAAATAATCATACATTCAGTGACATTTATAATATGATCTGGATCACAAATATACAATAAACTTTTTTCAGGTAGTTGTTGAGCACACTTTTTATAACTTTTTCCTCTAATATCAGGATATGAAATTGAAGTCCAATAAGTAGTTTTAGTGGAAGATATTTTATAAAATAAATTAGAAATAAAGAATATTCCTATCATATAAACATATCGTTTCATTTTAACGAAAGTTAGGATCCCAAGTTATGCAAGGTAACATCTATAGAGTATTGCCATTCGGAAGAAACTATATTAGTATGAATGAAATTTTTCTATGACGTTATTCTATGTAATATGATAAACTAAAATTATTTAAAATATTTTCATTAAAATGTATATCAATTACTGTTATTAAATTATAAAAAAAATATTTACCTTTTATTTAAAAAAAAACATTTTTAAGAAATATAAGCTAAAATTTTAAAAAGCAAGATATGTATATGATATTATACTTGACACATTCCAATGATGAGTATATAAATAATAATAAAATATATGTAAGATAATATAAATCAATTTTTAACAGTACGTATGAATGATATATAATGTCTGATAAATTATATTATAATGGTAAAAATGTGGTGATCTTCCAAAAACATTTTTCATTATTTTATAATTTTAATTAATGAATTAAAATGTAGAACTTTTTTTCATTACTAAGTAAATTGATAAAAATAATACATTTTCTACATTATTCAAAAATATGTCTTACAAAATAACATAAATAAATTTAATAAAAAATGAAAATTATGAAGAGACAAAATTTAATTTTTTTTTTTAAAATTGTTGCTATTTTCAAAATTTGTATGGGCTTAAATAGATAAAAAAATGTGAATAAAAAGAATTTGGTTGTTTTGAAAAAAGTTTAATAATAATGTAGATTGTCGTTTAAAATTTTTATAACATATTGTTAAAAAGAATAATTGAAAACAATTTATTTCTTAAATAGATTTAAGATATTTTAATTAATTCGATTACTTATCCTACTATCAAAAAGAATATACGATATTGAGATTATTATTATTACATAAAGTATAAATTATTACCATGTGGTAGATAAAATAGAAAATTAATATAAAAGTGAAGGAGAGGAAATAAAATAATTAAATAGGTAATAAATAAGTGCCTCTTTATAATAAATAAGATAAAATATTAGATGACAAGATTTCTTGATAAAAAAGATTGTTTTACACTACATTTTTATATTATTTTCTAGTATTTAAAAATATTTTTATAATTAAATATTATTTAAAGTAACATTTTTATATAAATAAAAAAATACCAAAACTAAATATTTTCTACAAAGTATAAAAACGAATATATAGAAACTTATATTTCACATTGTAATTAGCTATTTATCTTATAACTTTTTTTAATACATATTATTTAATAATAGTATCAATGATGTTACAATGATTTATTATTGTTTTACTTAAAAAAATCCTTCATTATTCATTTTGAAATCAACATACTAATCCAGCACACTCTCATGTTGTGGTTAAAAGTATCATTTTATTAAAAATTTGTTTCTCTTCAACTTGAAATGACATAATTGTCAAGAAAGTAGAAAATATAACATTTTAAAGCAGCATTTTCTATTTTTCGGTCAATAAATAATAAGAATTTTTAAATAAAAGATAATTTTTGAAAGATTAATATGTTAAGATAAATATTCTCTTAGAAATAGTATTAAATCTGATTAATATAGAAAAAGTTATAGATAAAATGAAAAGAAATTATTTCAAAAGAATTTTTTACTAATATTTTAATATAAAAAGATGCATAATATTTATAGATAAGATATGTCAAAAAGTTGTTGAGATGTGTGGTTTGTAACAATCAGCTAATGATTATATTATATTTGATTGACAAATATTTATATTGAAAAATAAGAAATCGTTCATATAGTGTATTTGATATAAAAATATTACATATTGCCGTTTTATATAAATAAGAGATTTTAAAAAAATTTTAAATATTTAACATACTATTAGAAATAATAGATAAAAGTGTAAAAGAAGAATAATTATGACAATAAAATTTGACGACATAAATTAAAAAATCAACTATTCTTAAATAATAATATTTATTAGATTAATAAATATTTATATACATTAGAGAAATATTACTTAAATAATCATTCACTAGGAATGAATAAAGAAATTATTTGCAATTGATTCTATTTTAACTCTTGCTTGTAGTGCCTTATATGGCTCAATCATCGCTGCTTGTACCTTTTTTATCATTTCTTCTGGTAGATTTATACCATGCCTTAGTAACTCATTTTTTCCATAATCACTAGAAAAAAAGTTTATTTTTACTTACAAAATTTACTTACTCTAAATCTTCTTCATTAGCAAATTCAATTATATCATCTAATGATAGTATAAATACTTTTCCATTCATTCTTGTTGAATAAGAATGATTAAATAGCCATTTTTTGTCTTCTTCATCAGCAACATATCTAAAAATCCTTGGCTTTTTTTGAAAAACATAACCTCTTTGTCCTTTACCAATAATTTTTCTTACTTTTGAGTATAATATAAATTTTGAATCATTATTAAACCTGACAGGGTTATATTTTCCAGCTTCAGCAACAGAAACAGGTTCGATACCACTAAATATTGGAGTACCACATCGTCCTGAATCAACATCAATTTTCCTTGGTCGACCTCTTTTTTTTGGTGGTAAACTATTAGATACAATAGTCATCTCATTACGGCATTCTTCACCATCATCACTTTCATCTGACTCATCTTCATCACTTTCGTGTGGACGTTTCATACCAAGACATTTACCTGGAGTATTATTATCCTCATTTCTTTTTATAAAATGGTTATTTAATAAATAACTGCTTGTTATATATTGATATTCTTTACATAAAACATCACTGTTGGAGACATTTTTACATGTATTTTTTTCATATGTTGTTCTTTGATTTATATATGTTTTATGGTAAGATTGCCTTGCATTATCAAGTATATCATAATACAATTTATTAATGTGATTCTGATTCACACACTAAAATTAAACAAGTTATAAAATTTATATGTTAAAATACAAGAAATTGAAAATAACAAACTTACTTCACCCGCTTTCTTAAGATTTTCAATTGCTTGATGAAAAGTTGTACGAAGGTGTCTATCTAATATTTGTTTAATTTCTTCATTAATTTCTAGTTGAAATACCATTCGAAGGAGATGTAAACACTGGTCAACACCTTTAGGTCCATATGCGTTGTTAATTTCCAAAGAATGTTTTAAAGAATTTATTTTAGCAGATTTTGTTTCCTCATTAGAAATAATAAGGTTTTTAATAAATTCAATTCTTCTATTCAACTTATTTTCATGTATATTATTAATGTTATTAATATTTGTATTATACGGGTATTGGCTATACATGACAAAATAAAAAAAACCTTTTCTATCTTCTAAAAGATAAATGAAATAGTAATATAAAAAGATAAAAAATTATAGTAAAAAGGAAAAATGCAAAAATAAAAACATATGATTTTTTTATATTCTTTTTAAAAAAATAGTTAACTTGAAAATATAAGTTTAAATTATTAACATAAAGATGTAGAAAAGAAAATTAATGAAAGAGTAGCATAACATGATAGTATAACTTGGTGATAAGTTGTTGAAGCTTTCTTGTCCTATAATATATATCACTATGGGAAACAAATAGCTGTCACCTAGTAAATAATTGATATTAAAAATATTGATCATTTAAAGTTGGTTACAGACAATTTCATGTTATAAATTATAATAAAAAGTGAGAGTTTTCCTTTTACACCATGTTTGAGAAATAAAGACATGCACCGTGTCAAGTTCCAATTATTATTATAGAAATATTATTCTACCCCCTTCTTCGCAATATGATTACTTCCTTCTTTTGCAATTAAACTTGCAAATAACATAAATATAGTTTCTTTATTTATACTATAACAAAATTTTATTCATATATATTTTACAAATTATAATTAAATCATTTGGTGTAATAAAATTATTAGACAACTAAATGAAAAAAATTTTTAAAAAATAATGTTATGACTAAATTAAAATTTTTACTTGGTAATTATATTTTAAAAAATTTACATTAATATATAAGAATAATAATAATTAAAATAGTAAAAAACTATTTAATTAAGTGATCGTTGTAGTAAGAAAAACTCTACAACAAATTTTTTTAACATCAATACACAATTTTCTTTTTTATCATCAATTCTATATATCACAATTTTGAAAAATGTATAAATGCTTTTATAAATGGAGCACATACGTCAAAATAAATATTAACATTACTTTTCTATTTAAAACACCAACGATCTTCACAACTAATATATATAAATATATTTGTTCACTCAGTTAAACAATGATGTGATTTTAATTTCTTTAACCATTGATTTTGTTAATCACGATATTTGTGTTGTACAAAAATTTGCTCATCATATCATTAAACCAATTGTACTTTTACAAGTGCGCGTATAGATAATAATTTGCATTGCAAAAGAAGAATTTTCACATAACATAATTATTCTCATAAATTTTTAAATAGAGAATGAAAACATTTTAAAATTAGATTGTAAATAAGCAATAAAAATTATTTTTGATATGAAAACAAGTAACTACCATTAATATTTTTCAACGATTTCAATTTCAGACAAAATTTAATTTAATATCTTCGTTTTAATTACTTTTTCAAAAAATATCGCTATATATTTTTTATGACAAAAACCATCTTTTATTTTAAAACTAAAATAGTTTCTCAGATATAAGTAAAATGGAAAAAAATATTAATTATAAATATATTATTATTAAAATAATTGTTATTCTTAAAAAAGATGTTTACAAACAATATTTTTTGCACTTTATTATTTTCTTTATCTTAATTTTTATTGAATATCCATGCAAATTTCATTAAATAATCTTGATTTCATATAAAATTTCTAAATTGTGTATAATTATATAAATTTTATTCAATTTTATAGAATCATAAACAACATAATTTTCCTTGTAATAAAAATTTTCTGAAGCATATTTTAATAAAAAATATCAATATTTAATCTTTCATTAATAAATGTGGCAAAAATTGTGATTCTATAAAGCAAAAAAATGGCAAATTTATATACAACAATTTTTTTTAAATTCAATGTATTATCATTTAATTGTATCGGATAATTTGTATACTAATTCAATATAAAACTATATTTTAAAAATGAAATAATGATAAATCTTTTTAATTAAATCAATTTTACAAAATATTGCACTTTATCTCCATATAAATTGTTTGCATTATTCATTAGTGTTCGAAAAAAAATATAATTTCTTCAAAATAGAGTTAGTGTTTTTTTAATGAAAAAATGCAAACAAAACCAACAAATTTATATAGACAATGCGTAAAAGCTTGACGACACTTTCATTTTTTTATTTCTCTTGCTAATTACTTTTTCACTACTAAATATACATTATTTCAACAATCATGTAGTGCAACTGATAAAAGCAAAACATTTCTAAGTAAATTTTTAAATTAAAATTCTTAGATTTTCCACTAATTTTTTCACTTACATTTATGTTATTTCTACCATATTATAAGACTATCAATAAAGACAAAATATAAATCAGAAGAGTTATTGAAGAGAAAAAAGGATTAATCTATTTTAATATATTTTGTAGACAGATCCTATGTTAGCTATTTTATGATTTTAATAATAGTGCAGAAAGATATAATTAATTTACATTACATAGTTTAGTAGTTTTTCACATATTTTTTAATTGTTTCATGAATCCATCATTAGGCCTTGCATTTTTCCTTACATTTTTAATTTTTTTATAAGCCTCATCATATGATAATCCACAACATAGGATTAAATAAGCTATAGTAACGGAAACACTTCTAGAGATCCCAGCATTGCAATGAATAAATATTTTTGAATTTTGAAAATTTGCTAATGCTTCGTTAATAAAGTTATTAATAGTCGGAATATAATTATTTAAATTAGTATCCGGACGATCATATATTTTCAACGATAAGTAAACAAATTTGTCTGGAAAATAATTGGGCACATCGATAGAAACATTAATTATGTGGGTAATATTATTTGTTTTTAAGAGAACCTCGTCCATAGCCACATCTTGACTTCTAAAATACTAAAAATTAAATTGAATATGAGTATTAAAATACCCCAGGAAAATATTCTCGGTAACTTGTGCAATCTCAAAATCAGGTTTTAAATCAACAACAAAACCTTCTCTCTTTTTGACATTATCACTTTTTACTTGAATAAAATACCCTTCCTTATCTTTTTTTTCAACGCTTGCAATTCCATTTTCATTCACAACTGTAGTTTCAACACTTTTCAATCTAGATTTAATCTTTGAAATTTCACTCATTAAACTACTAGAAGAATCCATGTTAGCTAATAAATTAAAATAAGTACTTTTAGTAGAAAAAGATGAACTCGATTATCGATGAAAATTTTAATAATTGATTGTTTAGACATACACAAGATAATAAGTATAAGAAAAATGTTTCAATCTAAGTGTTATAGAATATCACTACTAATATCCCTACCACCACTAACAGTATCAAATATTTCCTGTGTAACATTATTATAGAGATTAAACATAGCATCAACAATCATTGAATTGTTTTGGCAGATGTTTCTAGATGGCTCTAACATAAATCTACCTGAATTTACTCTACAGTCGTACTCTATTCTTTCTTTTGATCCTACATTCCATCTGCTTATTGTTCTTTGCTTATCTTTCTTATAAAGAGATTTGAGATAAGATAGGTGGATCTGTGTATGAATATTCCTTCTCAGTTTTAATTCATCAATATTACATGATACAAAAATAGGTTCTAAAACTTGTGTTTTAATGGAGGATAATGGGACTTTACGATTTGATTCTCCTGGCACTAAAACTACCATGTTTGAAGACTTTTGATCAATTATACTAAAATTTCCATTAACAACAGACACATTAAAACAAACCCAAAAGAATTCTTTTCTTCATTGTATTCACTTCTTACAGTACTTTTGATAACATGACAATTAACATTTCTAACGTTTTCGTCTAAAATCTCTCGTTCAATTTTTTGTTTATTAAAATTTTTACTATTTGTTTCTCCCAAAACTTTTCTTCTCTTCGACATGCTATCTATTAAGGAAACAATGGGTGACATAACGATGATTAATATGAACTTATAAATTATTCACGATGTGCAGCGTCAAGGCTTTTGAAAAGAAATAATAAGAAACATGATAAATATTAATTGGAACAAAGTCTATATACCAAATTTAAAAATTAATTAACTTATTACATATTCATTTCTACAGCCTTAGAAATGGGAAAAATTGTTAAAGCTGATAAGAAAAAGTGGAACGATGTCGAAGTTGATGGGAAATTATTGAAAGACCCTGAATTTGCCAATTTGGTTTCTGTAGAAGAAAGTTGTGACGAACCTGCTACAAAAAAGTCTAAAAAAGACGTTGGAAAGGCAAGTTAATATAATTTTTCTAAAAAAATAATAAAAAGCGTTGAAACCTATTATAGAATGATATGAAAAAAGGAAGTGGAAGTTCAAAGAATAAAGATGATGAATACTTTGACGACTACGTCAATGAAGAGTTGGCTAATCAAGATTCCAGTCGTACTGAATTAGAACGAAAAAATGGTTCTGAAAACAAAATTGGAAATAGAGAAGAAGACGAAAACGAAGGAAAGCAAATAACCAAGGATAGTGGAAAAGAAAGTGAAGAGATAAGTGATGAAGAACTTGATGGTGAAGAATCTGATAGAGAGATAGATGAAGAATTAGAAGGTGAAGAAGTATTTGATGAGGAAGTCGATGAAGAAGTCGAAATTGATGAAGAAGAGACTGAACAGTAGACAATTAATTACAAATTTTTTTGTTTTATTTTTAATTTTCTAATTTCTTTAAATAAAAAAATCCACCATGATTTCACAGTAAATTACACCACACAAGAAGGAGTAAATTTTAAATATTTTACTCAACAATTTGACAAGGTAAAGCATCTCCCCAATTTATCAGCAAGACATGGTCTATTTGGAATAATGTCTATTTATTTTGAATAATTTTTGTCATTTGATTTAAAATTACGACTAGAAAATTGGTTCTCAAGTTTATATCTTTTTTAATTTTTGTGATTTACAGAGAGAACATGGAAGATATTTCTCCTTGGTTACATTTGGGTCTTCCTGAAATTATATTAAATAATTTAAAAGATGTTAATTTTACAAAGCCTACGAAGATTCAGGAATTAACTATACCAGCAGTGATGCGTGATCGTCTTGATGTTTTAGGAGCAGCAGAAACTGGTTCTGGAAAAACTATGGCTTTTGCAATTCCAATGGTATGCCGTTTATTGGAGGAAGATTTATCTATTCAGCACTTGAGGGGACTGGTTTTAGTACCCACACGTGAATTAGCAGTACAAGTGAAAAAGCAGTTTGATATAATAACTAAAGGAACAAATATTAGAGTTACACAAATTACAGGTGGCTTGTCCCAGCAGAAACAAGAAAGAATACTTCGTTCTTGTCCTCATATAATTATAGCAACTCCTGGTAGATTCTGGGCTCTTGTAAAGGCAGCAAGTATAGATGGGTACTTGTCAACATTTAAGCATGTTGAATTTTTCGTTATTGATGAAACTGATAGAATGGTAGAACGTGGACATTTTGAAGAATTAGAGCACATAGTTGATGAATTAAAAAGGAGTGACAACGAACGTAGGCAAACATTGGTTTTTTCTGCAACATTAACTTTTATTCACACTGCGCCTAAACGTGAAGGAAAGAAGATGGTTCAACTGACTACTCAAGACAAAATAAAGCAACTAGTAACACTTTCTGGAATGAAAAAAAATAGAAAAGTTATTGATATTACAAGAGTTGAAAGGACTGCAGAGAACTTAGTTGAAAGTCGAATGAATTGCAATAGTTTGTTAGATAAGGATACCAATATAGTTTATTTGTTAAAAAGATATCCTGGTAGGACGTTAATTTTCACAAATTCTGTTGACGCTTCAAAAAGATTATACAGAATATTAACGATACTCAAATTTAATCCTACACCTTATCTCCTTCACGCTAAAATGGACCAAAAAACACGGTTAAAGAATCTTGAACGATTTGCAGAAATTGAAAATTCTATATTGATCGCAACAGATGTTGCTGCAAGAGGTCTTGATATTAAGGGAGTTGAACATGTCATTCACTATCAGGTTCCAAATACCACTGAATTGTATATACATCGTTCTGGGAGAACTGCTCGTGCTTTTTCACATGGTATTGCAGTATTGATGGTTGACGAACTTTGTGCATCAAGATACCAAAAAATTCAAAAAAGTTTAGGAAGAAAGGAAGAGTTTCCAATATTTCCTATAGATTCAGAAGAACTTAGGGAAGCAATAAAAGAGAGAGTAGAACTCGCTACTGAATCAGAATCTTTATCACATAAAGTTATGAAAACTACATCCAAAGATAATTGGTTTAGAAAGGCAGCTAAAGAAGCGGATATTGAACTTGACGAGACAATAGTCGACCAAGAAGATTTATTTAATGACAAAGATTTTAAAATACAACAGAAGAGAAAACAAGTTGATAGAGCTTTAATGCATCTATTAAAAGAAAAATTACCGGAGATAAATGATAAAAAAATAAAGGCCCGTGTTATAACACCAGAAGTTCTTGAAAGTTTTAAAAGTTCAAAATTAACCACAGCCATAGAATCATTTTCAAAAGCACAGAAGAGTGATGCTGATTTCAAGAAAAAGATTCATAAATTAGATCATTCAACATTTAGAAGAATTAACAAGAATGCAAAGTTAAAAGTTAAAAAAAGGAAGTAGTGATTTTGTTAATAATTTTTTTTTCATATATTTGTTGTTTTTAATAAGTATTGTTTCTATATAGTTTTTTTAATTCGTTTATAACGAACCAAATTATTTACTCGTTTTTTTTATAATAATTTTTTGATTCCTAGTTAAATAAGAATATGAGCTCTATGAAAACCAGAAATAAAGCCATCAAACGAGAACACCGTGAGAGACCTCAGGTAAAAGAACGTGCTCATCTTGGAATTCTTGAAAAAAAGAAAGACTGGATAAAAAGAGCAAGGGATTACCAGGAGAAAAGAGATAAAATTAGAGAATTAAGGGAAGTTGCGTTATCGAAGAATCCTGATGAATTCTACCATCATATGATAAGAAGTCAGGTAGGAAGTGATGGCGTACATAGAGACTTTGACATGAAAAAAATACTAGGAGATGATATTAAAGAATCAAAGAGAGATCTCAGAAGGGATCTTCGCTATATCACATTCAAACTGGTTAACGAGAAAAAAGTAAGTTCTACTTTAATAAATATAACTGTTTTCCAGAAAATTGAGAAACTGAAAGGATCTCTTCAGTTAGTGACAGTTGGTGGATCTTTGAATAAGCGTATTATTTATAAAGATGATTCAGATGAAGATGAACTTGTAGGAGTGGTTGTAAATAATCGAACTAATTTTTCCACTGATACTCATTTAACAGATGTGATGAAGGAAAATTATAAGATTTTAGCAGAAAAAATAAAAAAATTGAAGGAATTAGAAGTTGTAAAACAGAAGCTGGAAGCTGCTATAAATAAATAAATCTTAATAAATACTACTAATTTTGCATCTAAATATTCTAAAAATGGTACTTTAAAAAGTTTATGATATCAATTATTGGTATCTCTATATTGATTTAGAGGTGTTTTTTTTATTAGTTATTTTTTTTGACCAAAGGGTTTTTATAATAAATTGTCGCTTTTTTTTGGAAAATTAGAAGAAAACCATTTGTGAATAATTAATATTTAAAATTTTTGTATATATATTTCAGTTATAACTTACTTTTTTCAAAGTTAAACTTTAGATGTATTTTCATAATACACAAAAAGAGCTAAAAATGTTATGATACTTATGTGTTATTGTGACATTTTGATTAAGATGAAGTTTCAGTATTTTGTAAACGACAATATTTTTATCTGTTTACGGAAATACGAAGATGACAGAAAAAAGTCCGCTTTAAGTTGCTTAAATTTACAAATTATATATGCTTATCCTTAAATTTAATTAAGAAAGAAAATTAATGTCTACGTTAAATGAATACCATTTGACTAGACATTGTAGATTTTATATCAAATAAATTAAATTTTTTTAATATCCGGAAAATTTCTTTAAACATGAACTATAATGAAAAATAAAATTATTTAGGCAACAGCTTATATTGTTGCATCAAATAAGCCAATTGTTGTTAAATTACATAAAACAGCTCATCACAGAAAGTTAAATATTACTCTACTTCTAAAACAGTGTCTTCTTTATTAAATAATATATTATATATAAAGAGAATTTTTATACAAATTCTAAATATCACTTGTTTTTAAAAGTAATTGTAGACGTTGCCCCAATAGTAAATTAATAATTATCTTTTAACAGAATTTTGTTGGTAATTTTTTACCATAGAAGTTTTTCCATCTATTTTTTAATTTTTATTCTAAACATGAGGCAGATTGAAATTTGTTCAAGTACAAAAGATTTAGTTTCGCAACTAAAGGATTTTATTACAATAAAAGAGGTATCTAAATTAAATAGCGGAGATCACTTAGAATATGATAATACATCTGGAGATTTTCAAAAGATCTTTGATCTTTACATGGAAGAAAAATGTGATAAAATTGGTAAAGGTTTGGCAGGTATGGAAAGATGTCATATTATTCGGAGTTACATTAAAAATATTGACAATAAAACATTTTCTGATGTAAGATACATAAAAGCTTCAGACGATGTTGATAAGAGATTTCACGAGAAATATGAAGAAAATATCAATGAACTAGAGCAGTACTGCGACGATTATTACAAATCATATTTATTTCGTGAAATTTTAATGGATAAACATATGCCAAAGAGTGAAAGGAAAATTGTCTTCGATGAAAGTAAACTTAATGAGAAGCAAGATCATGTATGTTTAGCTCCATATTACTGTAAAGAATTAAATGATAAAAAATGTTATTATCAATATGACCTTACTGGATTTGATTTGTAAGTTTTTATTTATATTTTTTGGTATAGTAGCATTTTATAGCAAGAAGACTGTTGGACATATTAATCAAACTTTTTTATATGATGTTATTTATGATTCCTCCAATGATAAAGATATAATTGATGAAAATATGGGAGTTATATGTAATTTGAAAAATAAGGACAATTCAAAAAATAAAATGAACATGTTTTATAATAATTATTTTAATTTAAACTTCGAACTTACCGTCTTATTTGATAATGATAAAATAGATCTAAGTTTGGAATTTTCTTCGGATGATTCTTTTACAAATGACATGAATAGATATTGGAAAAAGGATATGGAAGAATTAAGTAAGTATTTATCTGATAATAATTTAAGGACACGTATTCAAAAAATTACCAACCTTTATTGTAATACTTTAAATACCCTAAATGAAGATGATTACAAAATTAATATTGAGTCAGAAGACGATTGGGATAGTGATGATGAAAGTGAAACAAAATTTTTAGATGTCGAGGACGAAGATACAATTCAAGAAGAAGAAAATATTAACGACGAGGAAAAAATTAATAATAAAGAAGAAACTAGATTACCATCTCATTTTATTGATATAACACCTGTAAAGATACAAAAAACATCTCAAGGATTCTATACACAAATAATAAAATCAGAATATCCAATGGCTCATACCGTATCACTTCAAGTTACTGAAGAATGTTTTGAAAAAATAGATAAGCAATTTTTTGCTCCTTACAAATTTGAGCTAGATCTATTTCAAAAGCAAGCATGTGTAAGTATTGCAAATAATGAAAATGTATTTATATCAGCTCATACTTCGGCAGGAAAAACATTGATAGCTGAATTTGCTTGTCGTTTTCATACACATGCTTGTCAAAAAGTATTTTATACTTCTCCCATAAAAGCATTATCTAATCAGAAATATAACGACTTTAGAGGAATTTTTAATGACGTCGGACTTGTTACTGGAGATACACAACTAAATAAAGAAGCAGAAATTTTGATAATTACAACTGAAATATTGCAGTCTATGTTGTATAATGATTCACAAATGTTAAATAATTTAGCTTGTGTAGTATTTGATGAAGTTCACTACATAAATAATGCTGATCGTGGACATGTTTGGGAAGAGGTACTTATTAT
This sequence comes from Strongyloides venezuelensis, assembly GCA_963280985.1. Lineage (NCBI taxonomy): Eukaryota > Metazoa > Nematoda > Chromadorea > Rhabditida > Strongyloididae > Strongyloides > Strongyloides venezuelensis. The sequence continues at coordinate 13,628,756 of CAUJLX010000002.1, read as the reverse complement.
GCTACCAAAAGAGGTTAAAGTAGTTATGCTTTCTGCTACTGTACCTAATTATATAGAATTTTCTGATTGGGTAGGAAGAGTATTAGATGATAAAGTTGTTTGTATAACAACCTTTATATAGACCTGTTCAATTGAAACATCAAATTTACATTGAAGCGTATAATAAACAAGAAAAGAATTTTATTACTCTTATGATTGGAGATAAACAAAATATTAATTACAATGAATATGCTAGAATAAATAATGAATTGAATGAAAAAAATAACGAGGGCAATAAAAGTAACAATTCAAAGAAAAGTATTCCTAATAAAGTACAAACTCAAATTAAAAACAAAAGTAAACAAGCCGCTAATCGTGTTATTAGTAATCTTTATCAAGTAAATGGACCAAATAGTTTAGGGTCATACAATGGAACATATAGAAATATGTACTCCACTTTGATAAAGCATTTACATTTTGCTTCAGATGAAGAAAGAAAAACCCCAATGGTAGTGTTTGTATTCTCAAGAAAACAGTGTGATAATTACGTTGCTATGCTTCATAATGTTGATTTAACAACAAGTGAGGAAAAATTTCATATTAATACAATATTTAAAAATGCTAAATCATTTTTGAAAGATGAGAATTTAGATTTACCACAAATTTTGTTTGTTGAAGAGTCATGTAAACGAGGTATTGCTATGCATCATTCTGGTATGCTACCATTTTTGAAAGAAATTGTGGAAATTACATTTTCAAGGGGATATGTTAAGGTGTTGTTTGCTACAGAAACATTTGCAATGGGTATAAATATGCCTACAAAAACAGTAGTTTTCGATGATATAAAAAAATTCGATAATTCAACCAAAAGACTTTTAACACCAACAGAGTATACACAAATGGCTGGAAGAGCTGGAAGGCGAGGTTTAGATAAAGCTGGACATGTAATAATACTAGCAAAAAACAAAATATTACCTGATGTTAAAGATTTAAGAGAAATAATGACTGGTAAATCAGTAACACTATCTTCAAAGTTTAAAATTACAAATGAAATGGTTTTAAATGTATTTCAAAGAGAGTGTCGCTCTATAAGAGATTTTATAAACAATTCTTTTGCTCATAGTGATACATTGAGATTTGTTGAGAATATTGATGAGCAAAAAGAAGAATTAAATAAAATGTTGAAAGAAGTTAAAAAAAATAAGTGTATAATTTGTGACAAAGATGAAAACTTCTCAACATTTTCTCTCGTTCAAACTTTTGCAACATTAATTAAAGCTAGACAACAATATAATAAATTAGTTCTTGAGCATTCTCCAGCAAATCAGTTGGGAGTAGGAAGAGTTGTTATTGTTGATATACCTGAATATCAAATGAGTCATATTTTAGGTATTGTTATAAAAAGACTTACAGATGATATAGATATTATTGTTCTTGTTCAGGAAGATGAAGGATATGATCGAAAAAAAGAGTTTAACATTGGAAATATTCGTTTAGAAAAGGATAATCTTTTCTTACATACATTGTTAACGCGTGCTTATCAGGATGGTGCTGAGTATGTAGATGAAAAATATTGTATATTAAACAATAACAAATTAAGGCAAATTAATAATGTACCAATTAAAAATATTGTCACTTTACTAAAGTTAAAATTTAAACCAAATGATGTTAAAGATATGGTTGATTCAATTAATGAAAAAGAAAAAAATAAAACCAATAATAGAAATGTCAGCAATGTTATGTTAAAACTTCAACAAATAGCTGAAAAATTAACAAAAAAAAATTTCGATGTAAATTTAATTTTAGAGCCTGTGTCGTTAAAACATTATGACTATCAATACTTTTTGGATACAATAAAAGACTGCAAAAACGAATTATTGAAGAAAATATATCCATGTTTTGAATGTACTGAAGGTAATAGGCATTATCAGAGTGCTGTCGAGGAATACTTTATTCACGATCATCTTCAAATGATAAATAATAGGATGAATGTTGAGACACTAGAAGTATTCGAAGAGTACATTAGTAAAGTAAAAGCATTAAAAAAATTAAAATTCCTAGAATGTACTTCACGTTATGAAGAAGATAATGAAGAAAACACTATTATATCATTCAAAGGGCGGTCTGCCTGTCGAATGGGATCTTTTCAGGTCTTGATAACGGAAATAATATACAGGGGATTAATAAAAAATAAATCACCCGAATATATAGCTGCAATGATTGCTATTATAGCCTCAGAAGGTAGTAGAGAATTTGGTGAAAACAAAGAATGTACCGAAGATTTGGAGAGAGCTCCAGTTGAGGAATTAGAAGAGATACAAAGTGTTTTTAAAATGGTACATGATTATATAAATGAAGCATTTACTTTTTACCAAACTTCTAATAATGATCTTATTGAAACATATTCTCCAAGTATGATGGAAGTAGCGTATTTATGGATGAAAGGAGTTTCATTGTCAGATATTATGAAAATCCATACTATTCCAGAAGGAAATATTGTAAGAAATTTAAGAAAGATATGGGATTTACTGAATGGAATGAAGAAAGTTTTAGAACATATGGGAACAACAGATGAAGCAGCAAAGATCGATGATATGAGTAAGAAAATGGCTCGTGGTATTGTTTTCAGTGCTTCTTTATATACGGTTGGAGGAGATGACGATAAAAGAAAAGTAAATCCAGGAATTTAAAGCTATCTACGTAGCTATTTTATGATAGGAAATCATTACTCTGTAATTCATTAATAAATTTCCACTTTTTTTTAAATAAAATTCTTTCAATTAATAATTAATGTTTGTAATTTAATTTTAATGACAATCAATTTGTTACTGTGTAGAACTATCATACAAAGACGCTAACTTCCAATAAATAAATACACGTAGCTCTTATCACGATTCAAAATGAAGAAATATTTTATTTTCGTCACCTTGTTATTAAGTACACGTAATTTTACAACATTTTCATCATTTTCTTATACTACCGTTAGAGATATAATTATTTATTTTTT